>CM053593.1:365034389-365083200 GCA_028646575.1 Pseudocheirus occidentalis
ACAGGTACTCCAGGGGTCACTGTATTCATTTTACAGGTGAGAAAACAGGATTAAGGAGACTAAGTCCCTTTCCTAAACAGCTAGTAAATGTCTAAGGCAGTTTGTGGCCCCCCAGCCAGGTCTTCCTGCTTCTGAGCTCTGCTTTTTATCACTCTGCATGGCCACTTAGGCCAGCTGCTTTGCTGTTCTGGGCCTTGGTTTCCTCACCTCTACAACCAAGTGGGCTTCAGCTGGTTGGTTTCAGAGGACCCTTCCAACTCTCAGTTGTGTAGGAGTCCTAGGATTAGCTCGGAGGGTCCTATTAGTACGCTGTCTTGAGTTTTGAGCTGGGTTGGTTTTTTTTTTTTTGTCTTCCATTGATTTGGTTGTATTTGAAGTTTTTGTTTTTCAAAATAAAGGAACCTAATAATTACCTAACTTCTTATTTAAAGTATTTCTTTTTTTAAATTGGGGAAAAGATTGCAGTAGCAGATCTTGGATTTTTTTTTTAATCACATTGTGTCTCTGATTGTCAGTGGAGTCTTAAGTTTTTTGTATCCAGTGAATATTCAACGGAAGTTGTCCAAACAACCAAAAAATCCACTGTTAGACTTGAAATTCTGTAGTTCGCTCTCTAACAAGTCTAGCAGTCTAACTAGCGGTGTGACTCTTTCACCCATCAAATGCCCTTTATCTGTAGGATGATTGTCACAAATGAATGTTACCGAATGGCCTGCCAGGGGGAGCTCAGTCGTCTGTTCCTTGTCTGGCTTGTCGCCATTGACGTTGGCATTCCCCACTGGCCAAGAAAGAAGGTCAGGAGTAACTTTTGCCATCTGCTTGTTTCCAAGTCAAAGGCAGACAGACACACGTCTGAATTCAAGTCGAGAAAATGCAGTTCTTCACTGCTGTAACTGCCCTGGCTGCTGCCCAGCTCCCTTTTGCTTTTTACTGCTAAAAGTTCGTACTTGCGGAAGGAAAATTCCATTCCCAGTTGGAGGCTGCATCTGTTAGAAATTGCAGCAGTGATGCTGATAGGGCAAGGTTGGCGATATCCTGACAGGGGATGGAATTTGGAAACCCTGGCTCCTCAGAAGACTTTGACCTCTTTTTTCCTTTCCTTTTTCCATCCCGTGGAAATACAGTAGTTAGAACAGCAGCGTATTCCCAGTGTTGTGGTTGACATGTCAGCATTTCCATTTATAAATCCCTGTTTTCAGGAGTCTGTGACTTGGCTTTATAACTGGGCACTGCTCTTACTTGGGCTTGGAGTTTTCAACTGGAGAATTGGGTTAATTTTGGAAAATCAGAGACGCTATTGTCTTGACCGTGTTTCTGCTACCTCTGTAGCAGTCTCTGGATCACCCAAGAGCGTTGGTCCATGCCTTCTGAGAGTTATTACCCAGAGTGTTAGACAAGGTGTCAGGAATTTGGATTTGTGTTTGTGACCTTGCTCAGCCCTGGCTCCTGAACTTACACATCCTTCTTTTCTTATGCCTTAGCTCTCTGGGCAGAGCTCTTCTGTTATTACCTCACCGGGCAGAGACTGTATCTGACCCCAGGTCACTTAAAAAAAAATCGATTTTTAAAAAATTAGCAAAAGTTTATTTTCTGTTCCTCCCATCTCTCCCTTCCCCTTGGGAGGAAAAAAAAAGGAAAATGAATTCCCTTTAATAAACATGCTTAGACAAGCAAGACAAATTCCTACATTAGCCATGTCCAAAAAAATATATGTGTGCAGATAGATATACATGTGTATACGTGACCAAAATGTGTGTGCACACACGTGTGTATGTGCATGTCCAAAATATATGCATACAAATGTACATATGTGTGTGTCTATATATGTTCATGTATACATGTCTGTTTATATATGCTTTTGGACATGGCTAATATAGGAATTTTTCTTTCTTGACTAAGCATATTTGTTAAAAGGATCTCACTTTTCATTTCCTTTTTTCCTCTGAAGGGAATGGAAGAAATGGAGGGGAAGAAAGTCAAACTTGTTTTTTATTTTTAAAAATCACTTTAAAAAAAAAAAAAAAAAAGGTGAGCTAGGGATCAGTGCAATCTCTGCCCAGTGAGGTAATAACAGAAGAGCTCTTCCCAGAGAGATCAGGCATAAGAAAAGAAGGATGTGAAAATTCAGGAGCCAGTGCTGAGCGAGGTTACCACGAGGAAACACAACTCCAAATTCTGACATTTCATCTGACACTGGGTTCACATCTCTGTCTGTACCCTGAGTCCATCCCCTGTCCAGAGGTGGAGCACATGCTTCATCATTGGTCCTCTGGAATCAGGTTTCTGATGACCCGGTCTCATCTGGTGGGCCAATGTGAGTACTCCTTCCAGGGGTGTAGGTCACCTCTGTAGCTTTGTCCCCGCTCTCCTGAAAGTCTTACTTGTGCTGAGGCCTTTCCTTAGGTCTTTTGATGCCGTGTCGGTACCAGAAGATGGCTGGTATGCAGGTTCTCCATCTGTATCCTTGGCAGTCTTGACAGCTGACCAGGCCACCTCATCTTCTGGTCATAGGGAATGTGACAGATGTCAAAGGTATTAATAGTGTGGCTATTACTGTGTCCTCTCAGCTGTGTAGGAGAGACTTGGAAGGGGAAACCCCAAGTACTTACTCAGGCCGAAGGTAGTTACTTGGAAACTTTGTCATTTTGTTACTGTATATAGCTCTTCCCCTCTCTCCTTGATCATAGGAGCAGATGACCTAATATTAGGGATAAGATAGAGCCATTTAAGCCAGGGCTTTGAAAAGAGGCATCCTAGAGCTGTGGCCTGGGCCCTGGATTGGGAGTCAGGAAGGATGGGTTCAGATCCTGGTCTGATGCTTCCTCACCAGCCATATCCTCTTTTGGGACTTACTTTCCTTATGTGTAAAGCAAGGAGGTTGGATTCAGTGATCTTTAAAGCCCTGCCCCAGCTCTCCAGTTCTCTGGTTCTTCCTGGGACATTATGAGCTCCTTAGGGTCTTCCCTGAAAGGATTTGCACCCCTGAGGATGGGAAGAATCCTGGAACTAGTCAGCTGCCAGGATGCCTCTGGCTCCTGACTCTGGTCAGGAAAAGGCATTTTTATGCCTTTGGTCGTGCTAATGTGACTTCCTCTGGGTGCAAAGATATCACTGTTCATCTACCATCAGCGAGGCTTACACGTTATTCTTCCAGTAGTGAGTATTCAGTCATACTACTCTATAATACTTTGATACACTCTTGTAGTATAAGATAATGCTGACCTGGGCCTGGGGTTTCATTGCATGGGGCATTTTTGGTGAAGACTTCTGTTTAGCAGTACAGGTTGGCACCTTGCCTGCACTTCCGTGAAAGGTGAAGAGACGTGGCCAGAGTCACATGGTCAGGATGGGTCAGAGACAGGACGTCTGCCTCTGCAGTCAGCTCTCCAGACCCCATCCCACACTGCCCTCCAGCTCATTCGTTAACGATGTCTTGTAATCAGCTAGGGCTCTGCTAGTTTTTAACAGGAATTTTCTCATTATAAGTAGTATTTCAAATGAACAGAAGCAAACAAAACAAGGAAAGAGCATGAAGCCATTGAGCCTGAGCCTGTTGGTTTTTTTAAACATTCACAGTATAGTCGTAGCATCTTGGTTGCCCAATGCCTCCTTTCAGTCTCTTCCATTTGTGTATAAGAAAGCAGCAAAACACAATTCTCTCAGTGTTTCCTGTGTTCGGATTCTGCTTTCTTTGTTTTGTATCACTTCATATGTCATCATATTTCTTCACATTTCTTGGATTTGTCATTTTTAATGGGTCAGAAATATTCCATTCTTTCATAAACCACAGGTCACTAGCCATTTGCCATTTGTTGGATATAGAAGTTGTGTCCTATTTTTCTTTACTGGAAATGAAGGTGTTTTCCATTTTCAAAGTATTCGACCTTATTCTCCCTTCCTTCTTCTCTTCTTTCCCCTGCCCCAAAAGATTTCAGCAGTGACTGGTGTCCTATTGACGTACACAGCATGGTGTGTACTAATGTCCTGTGTTCATACCGAGGTGTCCCACATTCAGTAAGCCGTGAACTTGTCCTTCTGGAGTAAGAGCAGTGGGCAGTGGAAAACCTCATCCCTCTGTTCTCCTCTCAGTGGTACTTGTCACCGGTTGGCTTCCAATGGGCAGACATACTGTCTGTGTTTTTGGGTGTAGGAGTGGAGTTTCTCTGTATCTGCTTCCCAGTGGCAGACATCCATACCATCCTCATTTGCTGTCTTGTGCTATGACCATGGGAAAAATGCTTTTGCTTTTTACTGATAATCCAGTATCTACAAAATGCAGTAACCTCCAAAGTGTGACTGACCTGACGTACCTGGAGAAGAGAGTGCTTGTTAAATGCATCTACGCGTTTCAGTCTTGCTTGGATCCAGTTAGGAGGGCAGTCCAGAGGGAGTCAGATGGCTGCTGAAGTACAGCTTTTCCCATTCCATCAGATTTTGTTCTCATTTTTATGCCACATGGATGATGGTGGACCTTACAGCCTCCAGGCCATTGTACGGCCCTCAGCCTGCAGCTCAACAGACCTTTAGAACACTCTGATCTCTTAGATTGGGAGCCATCTCCTCTCCAGTGCTATAGGTCACTTTCCCATCTCTATGGTGTGAGAAATGACACATTTTTCCTTCTTAAACAGAAATATCATTTTTATTGATGGGAGGCAGGGAGGCATAGTGAGCTGCCCTCAAAGCCATCCTGACCTGGGTTCAAGGCATGCCCCAGGCAAATATTGACCAGATGACCTTGCAGGACACTTAGGCTGTAATGCTTTGGGCCTCTGCAGGCTGAATGTTGACTTAGAAAACCACAGATGAACACTGTCTAGATTGTATTCTATCTTAATGTTTTTTGCTAAGTAGTTTTTAATTACAGCTTAATCTGCTTCACCTGCACTCAGGACTTCTGCAGCCCTGCTGTAGATGATACTCTAAAATATGAGATTGCAGAGTAGCAGTTCCTTTCTCTTGGCAGAAGGAAGTTCCTTACTAGAAATTCCCTATGCTAGTGAAATCACAGGTCCAGTCTCTATGCTCTTTGCCCCCAATTTTTTTTGGCTCTCTCTTGTTTTTATGTCTTTCCCAATTTGCCACCTCCCTTTCCCTTATGTAACAGAGAAGAAAAAAGAAGGAATAAAAAAGTTTAGCTAAACTAGCCAACTTATTGGCCTGGCATTGTTTATAGCCTTCTACACTTTACTTTTGCCAAAGATGGGTGAGTATCCTCCTCATATCTCTTCTTTGGGGTCAAGCTTGGAATGACCTACATTTTCAGGGTGGCTACATTGTGTATATACTTTGACCATGCAATAGAGCAGAGTTCCCTGCTTACATTAGACCAATTCTATGACCCTGGGCTCAGGAGCATACCCTGGGCTTGGCCATCCTTTTTGCAATGAGAAATGGAATTGGGCTCAGGAGAGGTGAAGAATGAAGGGGCAGAGTTGAGGGCCTGCCGCATAGAGTACTGAAAACCATGACCAACCTCCCTCTGAGGATAGGTCTAAAAGGAAAATAAATGGCCTAGAATGGAGCCCTGCAGAAGCATTGAATGTTAGCGCTAGAAGGAAGTCCAGATGGAGATCATGTAGCACAGCAGAAGAGGGAATGCATTTGGTCAGAAAGCGTGGAGGAACGCTTCTGGGGGAGCAGCCAGTGAGGAGCCAGGAAGGTGGAGGAGGCATCAAATGCTTGCTAGGTGCTGGGCGTCACAAGGAGCTCATAGTCTAGTGGGGGAAACAGCCAGAACAAAAATAACTGTATACAGGAAAAAATACTGAGTGAATGAGTATGAAGGAAGCATAAGGCAGCTTGGGAAGAAGGGTTCACGTAGAAGGTGATGCTTGAGCTGGGACTTGAAGGGAGAGAGGAACCCTCGGAGGCAGAGGGGAGAGGGCTGCTATTCCAGACCTGGGGGATGGCAGGGTATTCTAGGAATGGGGGATGATAGAATATCCTAGACCTGGGGGATGGTGAGGTATTGCAGACATGGGGGAAGTGGGCACTCCAGATATGGAAGATAGAAGGGGTATTCTAAGGAATGAGGGGTGATGGCTCCTTAGAAGCTAGGTTGAAGAGATAATTGTGGAACACCTGATGCATATAGAAACATCCAAATGACAAAGTAGTGTTAGGATCAAGAAGAAGACCTTAGACTTTAGATGGAGGAAACTTGTAGCTATGTGTAGGGGGCTGTGAGGGTTGTAGTTGGTCAGAGGGCAGTCATGGTCCTTTTTATGTGTCTTGTTTCCTAGATTATTAAATTTCTTTACTCTCCCTCCCCTAACAAATGGGTATAGTAAGACATATAGTTAAAGGCTTTTTCTCCTCTTCTCCCATTTAAGGATATTGCTTAGAATAAAAGCCTTTTCAAAGGTTACATCTTTTGAATGAAAACTGTTTCTTTAAACATTGATCAACACTTCCAGTCATCTCCTTGCGGGCCTTTTTTTTTTTTTAAAGATGTGGGTGATAACAGATATAGGCAAAACTTGTAACTGTGACTGTTTCGTTTTGCCAGGCGTTGAGTTTATGTCCAGGCTTTGTCTTGTGATTTGAACTTCTGGCCCATCTCCTCAAAGTTATAAAAAGTTAGGTCTTTAGTTCACATTTTCAGTAGATGTGGTCTGCACAAGTTGTAAATAAAAGTCACTTACGTGGAACGGAGCATTTTAACAAGCATGGCAAGAAGTGCCCTTTTGCCCTTTGCATTCTTTTGGTTAAAAAAAACTGGAAAAAAATTTGTGTTTTAAATAAAGCCCTCTTTGTGCTCCAAGTTTCCAAGTTTTCTGAGAGGAATTAATGGTATATTGATTGTGCTCTTCTCCAAGAAGGAAGCCTGGCATCTGACAGACTAAGATCTGGTGACCATAAGCCCTTAGCACTTGGGAGCATTCAATTCTAAGAGGTGCCTTTGCCTATCTTTTCCTTGGTACCATGGCTGATGAGAAAGTGTGGACATTGCTTTTGCTTTTTTGGAGGGCAACTGGGGTTAAATGGCTTGCCCAAAGTCACACGGCTAAGTAGGTGTGTACAGTGTCTGAGGCCAGATGTGAACTCAGGTCCTCCTCACTACAGGGCCGGTGCGCTATTCACTGCGCCACTTAGCTGCCCCCTTATTGCTTTTGACTTCCAATTTGTGCCATGCCCCAGAATGCCCTTCATTCATCTCAGTAGCATCCAAGAGTGGCCTGCCAAGGGGATATCTTTTCTGTAGAGATACTAGCCATCATTTCTCAGAGACTGAATCTTAAGGGCCCCTATAAATGTGAATTATCATTAGTTGCTTGAATTCAAAGGTGAAAGGATATCTGTTGACTTCAGTTATGATGGCCTAGTTTGTTAAACTTTAGTTTTTTTATCTTCTTGCTTTCTAGCCAGGGCAAAATTTTGCATAATGTTTTGTTCCATGATATATGGTTCTCAAACACCACAGCCGTGACCCATGATCCGGGTCAACTGCTTGTTTTGAGCATGATAGAAGAATTCAATTTACAGTTTCATAACTCTCAAAATGAAGCTTTTGGCTCACAAAAAACTAGACTTTTGTGGACTTGACTCTTTTCCCCTCATAGAATCAAGAGCCAAAGGGCAAAGAGTGTTGAAACTGGCAGAAATGTTGTTGTAGGTCAACTGACCAGTCAGTAAACATTGAATAAGAGCCTGCTCTGCATTAGGCATTATGCTAGACACGACAGTTCTAACAGGGGAGACCACAAAGACATAATGGTGCTTTCTAGGAAGCTTGTGTATTGATTGATTGACCCATGTCTAGAGACACAGTAAAGGTCTTGAGACAAAGACCAGCTAGTTCTTTGACCTTGGTGAATCCATGTGGCCCACATAGGATGGAGGCTCCTGAAGTCCCTCTATCATCAAGCCATACACAAGATGCCAAGTGTGAAGGTGAGGGACCAGAGGGTCCTACTTGTTGCTGGGAGACATCGAAGTTGAATTAGAGTCTCTCTGTCTGCTACCTAGGTGGCTGTCAGCTTTACCCAGTTCTACAGACAGAGAAGAAGAAAGGAATGGAAATTGTGCCAGGGCCCAGGGAGTTTCTCCTGCTTCCTTTATGGTACCTATGTATAGCTTTGGTGGTGCCTCTCAAAACCTCTTCCTCAGGAGGGTGTGGACAGGGACATTTTAGTCCATACCACACAGAAGGAGGCCCAGATGGAGTAGTTGGCTCCCACTGCACACTTTAGGTTATTCCTCCAAAGTTGTCTAGCATCTTCAAATTGCAGACTCTGCGGGAATTACAGACTGTTTCAGTAACTGCCTCTTAATAATGCCCCATACACACCAGCTGGAGTCACGCTCCGGTGCTCAGTTCAGAGACTCTGGCTAAGTAAAATTGGAAACAGACTTATATGGGCAATTAGTTCTGCTTTTAATCCACATACAGCTTGGAGTGGAATATATGGCCACATTTTATTTTAAAGCATGTCTAGGGATGGTGCCAGAGTCTCTATTTTAGCACGTTTTCTGATTAGCCAGATAATAAAAACTCTGTACTTCTATTCATATGAAATCTTAAGTATCTGCATGTCCGGAAATTGAGTTTCATTGACAAAATGCTTTTTTAAACATTATAATTGGCTGCAAGAAGTTAAATATTAAATATTAGAGTAGGTATCAAGAATGGGTGTGATTGGGAGTATGTTTCAGGCTACTTTTGACTCTGGAAAATGAATTACACCAAAGTTTTCCAACTAAGGCACATTATTCTAACAAGTACAGATATTCCAGGAAAAATCTGGCAGATAATTTATCGTTATTTTGGTCTGGGAAACACAAGATCATATGAGTCTTAATTGTTTGTTTGAGGAGGAATGCAGTAACCTCAGTGGAAGAAACCAGCTTGAGAGAGGGGGAGAGAGAGAGAAGTGGGTGCATTTACCTTCTCTTGGGGAAGGAGTTTGGAAAGTTGGCCTAGGACCACAGCTTAAAGATGTATAGGACTTGACCTTTGTGTTTTCACAGTTGAATATTTTAGGGCATACCTTTGACTAGGAAGCTATTGTAAATGCACCAGAGTCTCATAGGGTCATGGGACCTTACTCAGAACTGTAAGTGACTTTGGTCATGATCTTCTCCAATACCGTCCATACCCCTTCTCCCTCTTTTTACACATGAAGAAACTGATACCTAGAGAGACAGGACCACTTAATACGAGGAAGTCAGAGTCACTTGAACTTGGTCCTTCAGACCCCCAAACCAGGACTCTTTCTGTTGTGCCATGGAACCTTCTTATAAATTAAGAACCCTACCCATTAATTTTTTATATTTACTAGCTTTATTTTAATTTTTTTCTTTAAAAAACATTTTTAACATTCATTTTTGAGTTCCAAATTCTTTTCCTCCCTCAAGTCCCTCCCCCAGCTATTGAGAAGGCAAGCAATATGATATTCATTATACATGAGAAGTCATGCAAAACGCATTTCCATATTATAGCCATCTTGCAAAAAAAAAAAAGCAAGAAAAATAAATTGAAAAAAAATATGCTTTAGTCTGCACTCAAAGTTCATCAGTTCTCTCTCTGGAGGGGATAGCTTTTTTTTTTTTCTATAATGAATCCTTTAGAATTGTCATGGATCATTGTATTGATGAGAGTAGCTGAGTCTTTTATTGTTGATCATCATTATAATATTGCTGTTGCTGTGTAGAATGTCCTCCTGCTTCTACTTACTTCATTTGGCTTATATGAATTGATGTTCAATTAAGTATTCCCCTGTTTTTCTGAAATCATCCCCCTTGTCATTTCTTATAGCACAATAGTACGCCATCACAATAATATACCACAGCTTGTTCAGCCATTCCCCGTCTAATGGGTTTCCTCTCAATTTATAATTCTCTGCTGCCCCAGAAAGAGCTGCTGTAAATATTTTCGTAATATAGGTCCTTTCCCCTTTTCTTTGAACTCTGGGATGCAGATCTCATAGTGGTATTTCTGGGTCAAAGGGTATACAGTTTTATAGTTCATTGGGTATAGTTCAGATTGTTCTGCAGAATGGTTGACCTGGTTCACAGCTCCACCAACAGTGCATTAGTGTCCCTATTTTTTCACTTCTCCTCCACCATTTGTTATTTGTCTTTTCTGTCATGTTAGCCAATCTCATAGGTACACAGTGGTGCCTCATAGTTGTTTCAATTTGCATTTCTTTATTAGTGATTTTGAGCATTTTATATAACTATTGATAGCTTTGATTTCTTCTTCTGAAAAGTAGTTATTCATATTGTTTGGCCATTTATTAATTTGGGAATGGCTCTTATAATTATATGTATTATAATTATAAGTTTTTATAAATTTGGCTCAGTTCCCTATGTATTTGAAAAATAAGTCCTTTATCAGAGAAATGTAAATTTTTTCCTAGTTTCTGGCTTTCCTTCTAATTTTAGTTGCATTGGTTTTGTTTGTGCAAAAAAGTTTTAATTTCTTGTAATCAAAATTATCCATTTTATATCCTATGATCCTTGGTCATAAACTCTTCCATTATCTGTAGATCTGATAGGTAATTTTTTTTCCCATGCTCCCCTACTTTACATATAATGTCACCTTTTGTGTCTAAAGCCTGTATCCATATAATAATGTACTGTTGGTGGAGAGCAATTTGGAACTATGCCCAAAGTGCAGTCAGACTCTGCATATCCTTTGATTTAGCTATATAAACCCTGCTAGGTTTGTATCCCAAAGAGATCACAAAAAAGGGAAAAGGACCTATATGTGGAAAATGATTTATAGTAGCTCTTTTTGTAGTGGCAAAGAATTGGAAATTGAGGGGATACTCGTCAAGTGATGGAGTGAGTTGTGGTTTATGGTTGAAATGGAATACTGTTGTGCTCTAAGAAATGACAAGCAGGCAGATTTCAGAAAAACCTGGGAAGTCCTATATGAACTGATGCAAAGTGAAGTGAGCCGAACCAGGAGAACATTGTATGCAGTATCAGCAACTTTGTGCCATGGTCAACTGTGAATGACTTAGTTCTTCTGAACAATACAGTGATCTAAGACAATTCCAAAGAACTCATAATGGAAAGTACTTTCTAGAGAATCTAGAGAATGCAGAGTGAAGCATACTATTTTTACTTTATTTTTTTCATTGTTCTTTCCTTTTAGCCTGTTTCTTTTTGGATGGGGGAAGGCAGGGCAGTTGGGGTTAAGTGACTTGCCCAAGATCACAGGGCCAGTAAGTGTTAAGTGTCTGAGGTTGGATTTGAACTCAGGTCCTCCTGACTCTAGGGCTGGTGCTTTATTCACTGTGCCACCTAGCCGCCCCACCTGTTTCTTCTTTTACATCATGACTAAGACAGAAATATGCTTTATCTGATTGCATAGACATAACCTATACCAAATTCCTTACTGTCTTAGGAAGGGAGATGGGAGGGTTGGAACTCAAAATTTTTTAAAAAAATTAATGTTAAAATTGTCTTTTTATGTAATTGGAAAAAATAAAATAACTATTAAAAAACAAATCACATATCCATTTTGACCATATCTTCATGTATTGTGTTTGATCTGTGTCTGGTTTCTGCCAGGCTGCTTTCCAGTTTTCCCATGACATTTTTTGTTTAATAGCAAGTTCTTACCCCCAAAGCTTGGTGATCCCTACCCATTCATTTTTCAGATGAGGAAATCAAGGTCTGCTGGGGAGAGGCTGCTGTAGTAAATTTTTACGGTCAACATAGCCCAAACCTAGCTTTTCTGTCTAATCTCAAACTTGCTTTCCTAGCCACCTAAACGTGCTTCTGGTTTGTTCCTTTCCTGCTGAGTTGGTATACGTTAGGGAAATACCAAATAATGTTAGTGGTAACCTTTGCAGGTAGATATCTTGTTATGTTGTATATCCAGAAAGCAATTAGGAATGATTTCTCAGTTGTCTGTATTCTTCTCTCCCCTGCTCTCCTCATTTGAGTAAGGGATTAGATATGGAGTAGATAGAAGTGTTATCTAAGTAGGAATAAGAAATGCTGTTTGACTCTGTCCCCCTGCTTACTGGAGTTTTCTCTGATTTTTTTTGACAAAACTTTTCCTTGATTTTGAATGTGGGAATCTATAGGTAGTGTGAGCCGTTGTTTCAAAACCAGCTGCCAAATTGCTTTTCTTTTATGGACTAAATATATCCCAGTGTCCAGGTTACAGAAATGACAGTGTGTCCTTATTTTTGACATAAAAACCAAGGAATGCAGAATAACATGGAAATCCTTATTTTAGAGTACAAGATTTGACATGAGACAGAAAGGCAGAAAGAGACACGTGCCCCATTGAATGGTGGCAGTTAGCTCCCCAAAGGGGAAGGATGAGGCCAGGTAGTGTCTAACATGAGTAAGGAGTGCTCGGGACCTGGGGATTTCAGCAGACCCTAGCCCCTGGCAGCCTAGGCGAGCATTTTCTTCTTCCCTCTGTCTATTCACTTGGACACTTCATCCATCTCCAAGACTTCATTTATCACTTTTTTGTAGATGCTCAGACTTGTATCCCCAGCTGCAACCTTTCCCCAAAGCTCCAGTAAGTCAGACGAGTATGTCCCTACTATGCGCCAAGCACTGGGGATACAAAGGAGCTTTCATTCTAGTGGGGAAAATAGCATGTAATTAAATAGGTGTTTACTGATGTACACAGAGTAGATGGGAAGCAGCTTTAGGAGGAATGCCCTTGAGGCTGGGAAAAGTCTCCTGCAAAAGGAAGTAGCAGGGCCGGAGCAGTGGGGGTGGGGGGGAAAGGGACGGACCATGCAAAGGCACAGAGATGGAAGATGGGACTGTCATGTGTAAGGAGAGGCAAACTTGTAAAGTACAGAGAAGGAAGTTGAGTACAAGATGAGAAATGTGGGAAGGGGCCAGATTGTGAAGATATTGAAGTACCGACCAAAGGGCTTTCTATTTGATCCTGAAGGAAACAGAGAGCCATAGGCGTTCATTGAGAAGAGGGAGTGACATAGGCAGATCTGTGCTTGGCATAGGCAAAAGGTGAGTAGGGCCAAGGGTGGGAGGGTGGGGAGGGTGAGGGCTGTTGCAGTACAGAAGGGGAAGCCGTGAGAGCCAGAATAGACTGGATTTGGCAGCAGATGGGAGCTGAGGACGACACCAAGATTTCAGACCTGAGTGACCAGGAGTATATTGGCGCCTTTGACAGTAATGGGAAATTGTAAAGAGGGAATGGCTTTGAGGGAAAGGTAACTAATTCTGTTCTTAATGTGTTGAGTTTTGAGGTGCCTGTGGTACATCCAGAAGACTGAACGAATAGCAGCGAGAGAGAGTAATGTCATGAAAACCTAGGAAGGAAGGGGTATTCAGGAAAAAGGGTGATGAGCAGCGTCAAAGGCAGCCAGTAGATTGAGAAGACTTAGGACTGAGGAAAGAGCATCAGATTGGGTAATTGGCTGATCATCGGTAACTTTGGAGAGATCCGTTTCAGTTGAGGTCAGTTTGCAGAGGGTTAGAGGAGAGGAGATGCAGTGATACCTCGAACTCACTATGTCTTGAGCTGAAGTCATTACTCACACTTGCTACTCCTGGTATAATTCATGTTATGAATAAGTCACCCAAACTGCCTGAATTCATACACATCTTCAGCTTGACTCCAGCTCCTCCAAATCCAGCTTCAGTGCATTCTCTGCTGGCCTTTCTCATCTTTCTTTTGAGACTACAAATTAAACTGTGCTAACATTGAAAAGATTTCATATTTGATACCCTTTGGAGCTCTTTATTATTCACATTCTACATTTGTGATCATCTTCATTGTGTTTATAAAGGGCTTGCCAGGGTGGTTTCAGAAGCTCTGCTCCTCAATCCAAAGTAAACAGTGCGCTCTGGTCAAAATGAAGTTGCAGTTTCTTTGTCTGGTGGATATCTTCCATCAGAACCATACACATTCTCCATGTGTGTTTCTTTAGTCCCACACAATTCCCACACTGATTTTTCCGCTTGGGTGAGCTGCTGTGGATCATCCCTTGTAAGGTGTGGTATCCATTTTTGTAAGCTTTTCGTTTTCCTGGAAACCTTTGGCTTGCGCGAGTGGGGCCCCTCTGGTATTGTACAACCCAAGCAGTGGCTCCGAGATGGGACAGGACAGATGAAGGAGCACCTAGCAGTGCCCATTCCTTCTTGGGAGTGTAAAGAGGTTACCTCCTGGATCTGCCCATATCCAGAAGCCTCTTCTCTTCCTTTCTCCCCCTTCCTTGCTCCTTCTCTGCTGCATTTGAAGAGACTTTTCCACCCCAGCGGTGGTTTGTTGTTCTCACTGTACAGTAGTGATGGGACCTTTTTATTTTGAAATGAGTTTTATTGATACTTTGTCTTAATATATCACAGTCATTTATTCTCTCAATTGTACCGTCTCCTTTTACAAAGAAAAGCTGTTGAGCACAGAATAGCCAACACTGACCATGGTCTGAGAATGTACACAGGGTTCTGTCCCAGAAGTCCCCTGCCCCTTTTCTTAGAGGAAGGAGGGGTGAAGCCTCAGCCATTTGAATGGATGGCACCCTGAATGCCCCAAGCACTTGTCTACGCACCTGCTGGTCAGCATGCAGTATTGGAGAGTTACTGTGTAATTGTCTGATAAGATGCAAGGGATGGAGCAAAGGCAGTTTTCCTTCAAGGCAGGAATAGACTGGACTGGTAGTTGGTACTGCTTTGCATTTCCTGTTTTTTTTTCTTACCCATTCATGGATTCCTTTTATTTTAGGCTCTGGAAGAGGCTCAAAAAGCCATCCAGCAGCTCTTCGGCAAAATAAAGGATATCAAAGACAAAGCAGAAAAGTCAGAGCAAATGGTGAGTGTGGTGGTCCTCCTCCTTTTTTTTATCGGTAGAGGCTGGATGCCTCAGATCCAGCCGTGTTCCTTAATGAGCCTCCTCCCCAACTTCCTGTCAGCCAGTTACCCCCTGTGTAGAGCCAGCTCCTGGGAATGCATTCCAGACCAACTTCATGGGTGGCTGTTGGTCCCTGCCCTCCTACATTTGCAGTTCTTTTCAGAAGGGAAGCTTCCTTCTCTCCCTGACCTTAAGATAACGTGTCTTACAGCTTTTGCTTATGTCCTGCACTTTCCATTGAGTTCACATGTTTCTCAGCTGACTGAATGTAATTAAGTTGTCTAAGTCCTTTGCAGTCTGGCCCCAGAATTCCTTGCCAGGTTTGTTCCATGCTACTTCCCTTCATACTCTCTGCCTTGCAGCCAGACTGGCCTGCTTGCCAGTCCCCAGATTTGGCCTGCCATCTCTGTGCCTTTGCATGGGCTGATCACCATACGTGGAAAGCACTCCCTGTTCTATTCCACCTTCTAGAGAGAATTCCTGGCCCTATTCAAGGCTCAGCTGATGAGCCATCTCGTATGGGACTTAGCCTGATTTCTCCTTAGTTGTTACACCTTACCCATTCTTCCTCTGATTGTCACATAGTTACTTATCTGTATACAGGGTGTATCCCATCCCAGTAGAATGTAAATTCCTTGAGGGAAGGGGACTATTTTCCTTTCTTCCTTTTAAAAAAACAACAAATTTTATTTTATCTTCACATCTGGAATTCTCCCCCACCCCCCACTCTCACCCTCTGAATTAAAAAAGCAAGAAAAACAAAATCCCTGGGTGCCAGACTCCCATATCTGACCATCCACTTACCCAGTCAAATGTTCTCTTGCCTCCAAATCACCCACCCCCCACTTTAGCCCAAAGATCAGCCCTAAGGTAAATCTGATTCAGTCCTTCAGATCAACAGTAAACATTCTAAGCCAGACCTAATTCAGACTGTGCCAGTGGTTCAGACTTGGTATTGGAATGCAGTGAGACGTACAGCAGGCTATGAAATATTTAACAAAGGGAAGTTTACTCAACTGGAAAAAGCATCTGTAAGGATACAACATTGATTCAGGTGAATAGACACCCTTTTGTTTCTGTTTCCACATTCCTATTTGACACAGTGCTGTTGCTGAGCAGAAAGATGGCCTCATGATATTTACAATGCCACCAGACCTCAGGAGTACCATCTCCAAATAGAATGGATTTATTTTGGCTCAGGTGACACAGAAGCCACTAGTGGCTCAAACTTTCGTACCCTGAATCAACCAAATCCTAAAGAGAGCCTCCTTGCCTCCCTGCCCCCTTAAGGGGAAATGAGCCAGGCCACTATAAAACAGATGCTGTTGCTACCACTCATGGGTTCTAGATCCATCAGCATCCTGGTCACCCTGGATGCTTTCCAGCTTATCCATATCCTTCCTAAACTCTGCTGACTCAGGGTGAGCACAGTCCACATGTGGTTTTAACAGGTCATAGTACAGAGGGATGATCCCCTCTTTATTCCAGAAGCTCCAATATTGGATTCTAAAAATTGAATGGGCCACCTGTTATGAAAAATAGTCAAGTAGAAGCTAGGTAAACCATCTTTCCCACGTGTTATCCTGAAGGAGGATTGCTTTGTGTTCTGAAAGGTCTCAGGAGGCAGTATCAGTGGTCTTGGGGGGAAGGAAGGTCAAGAGACCTGGCTTCTTGTCACAGATTTGCTTCTAACTTAACTCTCTAGCCTTGGGCAAGTCATTGAATCTCATTGTGTGAAATGAAGAGGTTGAGACAGCAGGGTGCAGTGTAAAGGGTGCCAAATTTGGAGTGAGAAAACCTAGGTATGAGGCCTCTCTGCTCACTTTTATGGCCTGGGTGACCTCATGAAGTGACAGTTGGACTGGAAGGCTGGTAGGCTTCCTTCTAGCTCCAGTCTTGGATTAGTTAACTTCTGAAAAAGTCCTGTCCAGTTCTACAATGATTTAATTCTGTGAGAACTTTTCCTTTTTATCCCTTAGAAGGATGAGCTCTTCTTATGACCTGTTCCCTGGGCAGTGTGAGGGCCTGTTAGTAACTGAGCCCCAGGAAATGTCAAAAAGAGAAGAGTCTTCCTTGGGAGGGAAGGGAGAGAAAGAGCATAAATATTTTGCTCCAGAGGTAAGCAACCACTGAATAATAGTTGTAGGCAATCAGTAAGGAATGTAAATTTGTAAAAGAAAAGATTAAGAAACAGAATGTCCTCCAGGAGCAAGAGAACCCAGAAGTTTTGCCTCATAGCTGAAAATGAAGTCCTGTCAGTGCCCTTCCAGAGGGTGTTGGACACTCAGTACTGTGTTTGGGCCCTGGCCCTGTCAAGCTGCTCACCGAATCGTGACAGGGACCACCAAGGCCTCTCTTCTCAGTCTCCTTCCCATCAGCCTTCTGATTTCAATTTGTTGTCCCTGTCAGTATTCTGGCTCAGGTGGGAGTGCTCCGACTCTGAAGAGGCTGTTTTTTAAGCAGACCCAACTCTAATTATAGTGCTTACTGAGAACCACTGCTCTGTGGAGAACAGTGCCCTTTAGGCTGTGGTCAGGCTCTTTCCCAGATGGATAGTGCTCAAAGGAATTCATAAATGACCTGATACTTAGCACAAGTGTAACCTTGGCCAAGTTGCTTCATCTGCTTGGGCCTCAGTTTACTCTAACTGTAAAATGAAAGAGTTTGACCTCTGAGGTCCTGCCAGTGCTAGGGCTATGAGACTAGAACCAGAGTTTATGATTCATTCTCTTTGACAAAATAATCTTATGTCTGCTGATTTAGTGAAGATTGGTCTGCCAAGGGCCAAGTCAATGCCAGCTTACTCAACACACTGACAAGCCATTGGAGCAGAGATGCCCCTTGGGGAAAATACCATCCATCACAACCACATGTACCAGTCTGGGGCTCTTCCCCAGTTAGCCTGACTTCTGTCTGACTTCCCATTTGAGTTTGGTATGAGTGAAAGGCTCCCTGGTGACTTGTTTTTCGGGAGGAAGACGAGAATCAAAAGATGAGAAACCGAGCTGTAACCTAGACCAAGTTATTATACCCAAAACATTGTCCTGCCCCCAGATTTCTGTGCCATGGTTTCTTTTTAACCCCAACAGGAAAGAGGTGGTGTCATGAGCTAGGAAGGGCTGCTCTGGGAACTTTCCCAGCAAGTATTTGAGAAAGATGGCCACAATGCTGCTCAATCATCCAGCTAGCTCTGGGCCAAAGCACTTGGTTTACACTGTCCCTAAGAAGTATGAGTAATCTAATTTTATAGATCAGGAAACTGAGCCAGGGAAGTCAAGTCTTCTCTGAGATAACTGTCCATCTGTTCTCTCTGTCTTGTATGTACTTAATTCAGCCAAATGAGTTTATTGTGTAGTCTTCCTTTGACCCGGCCTGGCCTGGCCCCTGTTGTCAATTTGAATTGTTTTTCAAGGTGTTGAGATGAGGTCTGTCTTCTGTGCTCTCTGATTCATTCTCATTTTGTTTTTCACCATTTAGGTTAAGGAAATCACGCGGGACATTAAGCAGCTAGACCATGCCAAACGCCACCTGACCACTTCCATAACCACACTGAACCACCTGCACATGTTGGCAGGAGGTGTAGATTCCCTTGAGTAAGTCACACGAACCTCTAGCTTTTTCCATTCAGGGAATGCTCAGTGTTGTGGGAATGACACAGCAAGGTCTCACAGGCCTCAACTGCTTCATGGCGCCTTCCTTCCTTCCTCTGTTGTGGAGATGTCTCAAGCATCCATCCACGCATCCATGTGATTGAACGCTCCTCTGGGCACCATCCTGATCACATCCACCTCATTTGTCCCCCATGGGCTGATCCTCTGCAGGTACAAGTGGCCGTGTGGGTGCGCCATCTCACACTGGCAGCGCCTGGCTTGGCACGTTTTTCTGCTCACATCCAACAAAGCTAAAATGCTGTTTACGTTGTTCATTTTGTGTTTTTCAACCCAGGACTGCAGACAGTGCTTCTGGGTTGTGATTCTGGAGCCTGATTTGTGGGACCTCTGGAAACAGCATGAAAAGGACGAACTCAATGCAAATTTGATTTTCTCACGAGTGATTCCAATAAAATCTCTTAACCGTATTCAAAGATTCAAACTGCCTTTTTCCCTCAGCGAGATTTTGACATTGTCATTTTCTTGTCTGTTGTACTATTGACTGTCTCTTAAGTCCTCAGTGTTTCTGATCCCTCAGTATAGCATAAAGGAAATCTATTGACTCCCTGCCTTAGGAAGAGGGAGGAAGGAAGGACAAAGCAGGTATGCCCTATTGGCTCCCTGGCTCACCCTTTTGTGTTTGGTTTAATTGATAACTGGAGGAGGCTTGGGAGACCCACTTGGCTTCTTGTGGAGATTATTCTTCAGTTTCTTCCCAGAAAATTCAGTGGTTTTCATCCAGTTGAATTGGTTCAAGTGGTATGAACTTGACACCTTGGCTTGAACTTGATACTGCTCTGTTAAGTGCCTTGTACAGGGACTAATAAACCATAAACCCATGGTTTGGAAATGAATACTTATTGAAGGCTTTGGAAACTGATCATTTATGCCTCCTTGCCAAGTTTTACTGTTGATTTCTTGGATACTCTTTTGTTGACTTTGGCTCAGTTGAACTTGATAGTCACCTTAGAAAAAGATGATCTTTCTTGGTGAGTAGTGTGTAAATGAATGTCAGTAGCTTTTAATACAACCTAGAAAATACTTCTTATAATTAGAGACCAGAATAGGTTTTCCCCTGTTGGTGATATCCTGAACCTCTTAATCTCTGATTTTCCTTGCAGAGCTATGACAAGGCGGCGACAGTATGGAGAAGTTGCCAACCTTCTACAGGGAGTAGTGAACGTCTTAGAACACTTTCACAAGTATATGGGGATTCCACAGATTCGGCAGCTTTCAGAGAGGTAAAATACCGTTGGAGGGAATTTTCTTCCCATAGGGAAAGGCACTTAGGAGATATGTTACAACAATTAACTTTTCCAATAGCATGAAGTCCTATGTATTTCCTATGGGTCTGTCCTTGGCCTGCTTCTCTTCTGTCTACACTCTTCCTTTGCCATCTCATTCCCTCCCATTGCTTCAGCTACCACCTCCACACCAATGACTCCCAAATGTCTATCTGACCTCTTTTCTTAGCTTTTTGTAATTAGAGACAGCCTCCAGCTGCCTCCAGGACATGTCTGCTTGGATGCACTTCAGGCCCAACTTGGCTAAATCCAGACTTGTGTCTTTTCTCTTAAACTTGCTCTTTCTCCTGATCTCTTGGTAGTTCCTACATTTGCTCAGTCAGCCAGATTTGTAAGGTTGAGGTTCCTCTGACTCTTCTTCCTTGCCTTTCATATTCAGTCACTTGTCCTTCTCATTGATTCTAACCCTGTGACATCTCAGATGTCCCCTCCCTACTCTCTGTTCTTCCTAAGGCCTATTGCTGCCTGCCAGGTCTTCCCCCTCCATTCTCATCTCCCTCCAGGCCATGCCGTATGAAGCAAAATAATATAGATTTGGTCACATCAGTTCTTACTTAAAATTCTTCAGTGGCTTTTCATTGTGTCCTTTGCCTGGCATTCAGGCCCTTGGCCTTCTGATGCTATGTGTCCTTTATCTCATAGATGTTGACACGCCACACTGGGTTATTCTGTACCCTTGGGCCATTCCTGAGGATTTACTTCCTCTCTGCCCTTGCTCCTTTTGATCCCTATTCCTGGGATAGCCTCCTTCTCCTCCTGGCCTTTGGGTTTCTAGCGTATTCTTTTAAGTCCAGCTCAAAGGTTGCCTCGTCCATGACACTGTGCTCTCTTGGCCCTCACATGCACTTTGATTTAGAACTCCTTGTTATACTTATGTTAATCATTGTTTATTAGCCACGTCTTACACCTTTACTAGACTGGAAACTCCCAGCAAGCAGGGAACATCTATCTCATATTGAAAAATGCCTCCCAGTGTGCTGCATATTTCAGACATCAGTGAATAGTCTAAATGAATGAGTTGGTGAATGTACTTATATGGTTTATTGTTGTCCAGAATGGATAGCAGAGGATAATTTGTTTTCTGTTCATTTCTGTTGATTACAAAAATTTAAGTACATGTAGTTTCTAGGTAGTTAGCACTTTGTTTTTCATCAATTTAGTCTTATCTTATTTTCCCAAATTATTTTTCTAGGTGAGAAACCTTGCTGTGTTATAATTTTCTTTTTGATTTTAAAATTATTGTTAGTTTAAATTTATTGTTGGTTGCACTCAGCATGGATCTGAAGATTACGATTTTAATAGGCTTGATTCCTCAGGATTAAAATTCCCAAAAGCAATTAGCTGTAATTAAGATTGAGAGTTTTAAGGCTTTTGTATGGTTTGACACTTTTAAAATCTTTCGTGTACATCTTTTTTCCTTAAAATTGCTGCCCAAAAGCCTTGATAATCAGATCAATCCATTTGTTAAAAGCCCACTGTGAGCAGGCACTGGACTTGGCTTTGGGGATCCAACGACAAACATGAGATAGTTCCTGCCTTCTAGGAGCCCCCATTTTATTGATGGAGACATCAGGCACATATATGTTTATACAAAAAATTTACGCAAATACAAAGTAAAAATATTTTGGTAGGGGGTGAGAAGCAAGGGAATGATCAGGAGAGACTTAATGGCAGAAGGTGGCCTGTCAGCTGAGTTTTTCAGAAAGCTAAGAATCCTAAGAAGCCGAGACAAGGAGAAAGGCATAGAGGAGATGGCCAGAACAAGGGCATGGGCATGGGCATGGGCATGGGGGATGGAACGTTGTGTGTGAGAAATAGCCAGAAGGCCGTTTGCCTGGACTGTTGGCTGTGTGGAGTGGGAAGTCATGTAGAATCAGGCTGAGAAGAATCAGGTTGTGAAGAACCTTGAATGCCAGACTGAGGAGTTTTATATTTGATCCTAGGCATGCTAGAAAGCCACTGGAGTTTATTGAGGAGTGACATGGTCAGACATGGGCTTTAGAAAGGCACTTTGGCACTAGATTGGAGAGGGAAGAGACTCAAGGCAGGGATGCCATGGCAAAGGTCCAGATGAGAGGTGATAAGTAGTGGCAGTACTCCTCGAGAAGGGGAATATATGCGGGAGCCCTTGTGGAGGGAGAAAAGAAAAGAGCAAGCAGTCAGATAGAAGGCAGAGACAAGGCTTACCCTGAGCAGTCCTTGGATGGCAGTGCCCTCCTCTCCACAGAAATGCAGAAGTTTGGAAAAGGAGGGAGTTTGGGCGGCTAGGTGGCACAGTGAATAGAGCACCAGCTCCGGAGTCAGGAGGACCTGAGTTCAAATTCGGCCTCAGACACTTGACACAAAAACTAGCCCTAGCCATGTGACTTTGGGCAAGTCACTTAACCCCAATTGCCCTCCAAAAAAAGCAAAAAAAAAAAAAAAAAAAGGGGGGGGGTTTGAGATGAGAGGAAGACAAGTAGGGGGAGGGCTGAAGCAGGGCCTGTCTCGCCACATCTTTGTAGTGTATAGTTCACCTCATGAACGCCACCAGTGGGCTTCTTGGGAGTCACCTCGTTATCTCCAAGAGGATCCCATCTTCCCAAATGGAGGAATTGGGGCTTCTTGATCCCTACAGTTTTCAGAGAAATAATATGTCTTTGAGGGAAAAAAAAAAGATTTAGTAAAACTGACCAACACGTCAAGAAAAAATCAGATGTCCTCTAGTACTTCGCACCCACGGACCTTTGAAAAGGACTGGAGGGACCTATGTTCTCACACCCCTTCTTGCCTCTAGTGCCAAGTTTCTTCTTTATACTTTAGTAACATTCAGTTGCTAAAGGATTGTTGGAGTGACTTAGTGTTTACATTGTTGCCTTCATTGTGTATGTGGTTTTCCTGATTCTGTTTACTTCACTTTGCATCAGTAACATCTTGATCTTTCCACACTTCTCTGGATTTGTCACATTTATCATTTCTTATAGCATTGTCATGTTCTGTTACATTCTTGTACTTCATTTGTTTATCTGTTCCCCAGTCTATGAGCATCCACTTTGTTTATACAGGTTTTGTGGCACACAGAGCCTTTTTTGGGTCAGTGACTTCCTTGTACTCCGTGCCCACCAGTAGAATCTCCAGGTTATAGAGTCCCTTGTATAATTCCAGGCTCTTTTCCAGAATGATTATACCACTTACCAGTTCCACCAGCTGTGCAGTAATGTGCCTGTCTGTTCCTTCAACATCCGCTGTTCCTATCTTTGTTATCTTTGCCACTTTGCTGTATTGAAATCTCTGGGTTGTTTTGCTTTGTATATATCTTAATATTAGTGATTTGGATCATTCTTTCCTCTGGTTATTAGGCATTTGGCCTTTTCTGCAGATTCTTTGAGGAGGTCTTCCTGGTCGCTTCTGGCTTATTTCTAGGGATTTTTGAGGTGGGAGGCAGTTATTTATTCTGGGGGGGGGGGATCCTCCCCACTTAGCTGGCTCTAGAAGACTTTCAGTAATCACCAGAGGCAGCTGCTATTAGAAAATTCCTTAAATGCTTTAAGCGTCCTTTATTCCCTCAGCATGGACTTTCCTCCAGCAAAGATCATGGCCCTTCCACTCTTTAGTCAGTGGTCTTTTTGAGATGCTCTGGTTGGATACATCCATTCCTTGGTAGCTGGATGTTCTGATGATGAGCTTCACATCCCCAGGCTGGTCCCCAGAGCCCAGAAAGAGAGATTGCTGCTGGCCCATCCTGCTCATTAGGGCCTGTCAGAGCTCACACTGCTGGCATGACCTTTAGGAATATGGGAGGGTCCTGTCCACATCATGGTGAGGTGAGCACTGGAGAAAGCTTCTGGTGGAGGACTGGAAAATTGCCTGGTATAGATGGTGTTGGTGACGTTTTCTTGGATGTGCAGACAATCCTCAGTTATTCCCGTTAATGAATGTTTAGTACACGTAGTACTACACATGGGTAGCACTGTTTGCAGCTTTTCCCCAGTCCCAGCCACACCTTCAGCAGATGAATTTGAGAGAAGCTTAGAGAGAGATTTGATGAAGACTTTCAGAAAGGGTGGGGGAGAGGGAGGTCTGTCATTTCAACATTTCTCTCTGTTTGCTTTAATGTCTGTTGCATAAATGAAGATGCAGATACAATTATAATTAACAGGCAGATGAAAACACATTTTGCAGTAAAGAAAGAAGCAGGGGGCTGGCATCCAGCAGTGAGTCTCCTTGCCAGCCCTGTTCTCTCCTGTAAGGCCAGGTTGCTACAGGCCCCTCTAGTCAGGGTTTGAGTAATGTCAGGGGAATTCCCCCTTCCTCACTCTACCATCCTCTAGTTCTTCAGAATCTCTGTTGTCCAGCTTGAGCAGACAAAGCTAGCAATGGGCCCAAGAGTAAGCAAAAGCTGCTTTGAGACCTATAGAAGGAAGGGGAAAAAACCCTTAGGAAGCCTTAGAGAGGGGCAGCAGCCTTAGCTGGGGGCACCCTGTAGCATCCTTGTCCTTATCCGTTGTCTGTCTGAGATTTGTGTCCTCAGGTCAGCTTAAGCTCCTTGACAGCACGAGCTGTTCTTACTTTTATGTCCTGGTCTGTCACATTGGCTGGTGCTTAGTAAATGCTTATTAATCATTGAACTCAGATCCTGTGGTTAATCTTTGTTCTTACTTAACTTTCCCACACGTTATCTCCTTGAGGGCAGGAATTTTTTATATTCCTAGGGCCTGGCACATAGGAGATGTTTATATTTGAAGGGCCTTGAGGCAGTTGGTTTTGGTTGGGTCACTTTCTTGTCATAAGTTGTAGGGTTAAGCGGTGGAAGGGACCTCAGAGGCACCCTCATTATGCAGGTGAGGATAATGATGCCTTTAGAGGCTGTGTCTGGTCCCAAATTGCATCAGAGTAAGCAGCAAAACCGGGTTGTAAATTCAAGTTGGGGCTACTCTGCTGTCACTGCATGGAGCTGCTTCTCCTGAAAGGAACAAAACGTTTTTCTGTGGAGAGTACAGAGAAACATGGAAAGACTTATATAAACTGATAGAGTAAAATAAGTAGAACCAGGAAAACCGCCTTCACAGTGAACACAGTAACCTAATGGAAAAAGAACAAAGAAAGCAGAATCAAAGAGTATGGAGACCTTAGCATGACACTCTTGACTCCAACGGAGAAATAAGAAAGTGCACTTCTCTCCTTCCAGGTACAGGGCAGTGCATACGCTGCCAGTCACTCTTAGTCACTTGGTTAGTCTTCTTGATCTGCTCTTTTTCTCTTGTATTCTTTGTTATAGGGGATAGCTTCTATGTAGGGGAAGGGGGGAGAAATATATTTGGAAATGAAGATGATGTAAAAAACAAGAAATATCAATAAAACTTTTAAGAAGAAATAATAAAGGTGTTCTCTAAATACCATTGTTCTTTTCAAGGGTATTTTCCAATATTAATGCTTTGCACCCAAATCTCTATATGATGTCCCCAAATGCAATTGTAAATATATAACCTTGTTCCTTTGGATCAAACTACTTGACAATGCTATTTTGCCAGAACTATTACTTTTTCTTTTTCCCCCCTGCTTTTAATTTAAAATTTTTTTTAATACTATCTTTCCAATGATAGTATGAAAGCCCTTCCCCTTTCAAGCAAGCCATCTTTTATAACAGGGGATAAAGAAGAGGGGGAAAATGCAGATCAGCAAAACTAATGACTACCCGGACAGTATGGGGGCGTGGTAGCATATACAAATGTTCTGCACCTGAGGCCCCCACCTCTGCAGAGAAGGGAAGAAGCTCCATTTTTTTCATCTTGTCAATTTTGGTCATTATTATTGTGAAATATTCAGCTTCTTTTTTTTGTTCTTTCCATGTCCATTGTTGTAGTCTATGTGTGTAGGGTTTTCCTGGTTCTCCTCACTGAAGTAGTCTTTTCATGGAACCAGTTGAGTAAATTGATCTGGGTGTCAGTAGGTCCAAACACTTGTTAATGTGTGGCTCTTATAAGACACACAAGCTTTGGGTTCTCATGGGAACCTTCCTCAGTACAAACCCCTCTATGCTAGTGAAGAGTATGTGAGATTAAATAATGTCAGTAAGAATGTAATATGACCTTGGAGGAGCAGAGGGAGTGGGGGAGGGGCCTGCTTCCCGATCTTCTCTACTATTGCTTTTTTAGAAGGCCCTGGAAGTTTAAGGGAAGCCCCAGATTCCTATTTTTAGTACTATCCCTGCTGAATTTTTCCCATTGTATGTTTACATAGTGCTAGTCACGCCATCTGGTAATGATAGAAATGGTCATTGGGGTCAGGGAGGAGGGGGCGTTAGCCCCAGCTCTCTAGAGTAACTAAAGTTGTTGCTTCCTTAATTGTAGAAATCCTAAGTAATGGTTTGTTGTGCTCACTATGGCTTGGAAAAAGGAAGTGGACAGGCCTTGATTTGGGTTTAGTGATTTCTTTGGACTCTCCTGCTGGAAAATGTTTAATATAGCATTGAAGGAAATCTTTTTTGAATTCTGCCATTCCATTTCAAGTCTTAGTGGCTTAAGGCAGATCCAAGAAACCAAATGTTTCTGGGAATCAATCAGCATTATGCAAAGAAAGAGCCCTGTAATCTCCTGAAAACAGATACTTTTGAACTACAGACTTCTTAAGGATGCTCTCTTTAAAACCCGAAATGAGGGAACACTGGGAGAGGTTGGGAAGGCCTAGGTGGTAAAAGGCAGGAGACCTGAATTTTAGGCTTGGCCCTCCCACTCACTAGCTCTATAATTCGGGGCAGGCCCCTCAGCCTCAGGGGGCCCCTGTTTCCTCATGCATATGAGGGGCCTGGACTCCATGGTCCCAAAGGTTCTTTCTCGCCCTAAGAGTCCGTGAATCTGTGATTTTGAGTTAAGACTCTTATGGAATCTGGGTGTTAGAACTTGTAGAACCTGAGGTGATAGCTCTGCTCTCTTGATAGACACTTTGCATTTTGGAAACTCATGTTGTTCACTGGTGAACTTTGTCAGCTGTTTTCTTTTGGGGGAAACCACTGACAAGGGAATGAAAGGGGCAGACTGAGTTTTCTCCACGGGTGTCTAAATAACATATCTTCATAATTTCCTGCCACCCTATGCTCCATCTCTTATATTTCCCCCTTCTTTTGGAAGCTTGATGGCCTACGTGGGAGAAGGTCAGCCTTCTGTACTGGGCTCCTCCCCCACTTTCAGGGGCCCAGGAGGCTGCTGTTCAGCCTTACCCTTCATACAGCACAGTGAGTCTTTCATTCTCAAGTGTGAAAACCACTGGCATAACATCACTCAATTATGCCAAACCTGTTTGGATTATTGAAGGAGATCTAATTTATTTTTCTTGGAGCTGGTAATAGGATAATTTCTGTTGCAGCCAGGATAAGGTGGCTTGGTAATGCTTAGCATTTGCATAGCACTCTAATGTCTGCAGATGGCTTCATGAATACTATCTCAGATGAGCCACACAACAGCCCTGTGAGCTTGGTGTGCTGTGCAGATGAAGAAACTGCCCAACGTCATCTCTTTAGTAAGCATCTCAGTTTGGATTCGAGCTCAGGGTTCCCTGACACTAAGTGTGATACTGTATTCAGTGGGTAGAGCCTTGGGCTTTGCATTCAAGGACCTCAGTTCACATCTAGCCTTCACTCAGTAGAATCTTGATTGATGGACTGTGCTCTCTAGATGAAGGCCAGGGCATTCATTTTTTATTAAGGAGGGAGTTTGAATGTGTCAGGCTAAGAAGTTTGCCCTTCAGAGCTGGTTTCCTTCTCTCTGGGACAACCTGATTGGACAGTTTATCATGTAGGAACCTAATCTTCACCTGGGAGATAAATGGAGTCAGTCCCCCTTTAAGTTCCTTGACCCCCCCATCAGTTCTTGTCCCTGCTTCCTTTGATTGGCTAAAATAGGAAAGGAATTTGGAGCCTAATTGCAGATCAGTCACAGCTCTGTCAGCAGGGATTTTTGTGTGCCTGTCTTTCCTCCCACCCTTCCAGCTCCAACTTTATCGTCTTTATCAGCTTTGCTACTTTGGAAGGAATGAAATAAGACTTCAGAGCTACTTCAGGTGACTTTGGAAACAGGGAAGCAGGGAAGCCTAATCTCTGCTACACAAGACTGCTGTCATCATTAAAGAGCATTTACTGCACATGCAGATTCTTGGACGCTGAGGAGCTTGCCATCCGGCCTTTCAGGGGATTGGGCCTCCAGAAGCTACCCAGACAATGCAGATTTTACCTTTCTTCTTGTCAAGAGTTTCTTGGGGGAAATGGGAATCACACCTCTAATACTTTTACCTGCCTTTCTGTACGGTGGCAGGGCCAGGGCCCATTGTAGGCCTGATGTACAAGCATGCTGGATAGGAAGCAGGCTTGGTGACAGGTGGGTCGTACCCAAGAGCCTTAAGAGCACACGGCCGTTCACTCTCTAGTAAGCGATAGCGCAGTAGATGGAGCCTGGGACCTGCACTCAGAAAGATTCAGATCTGACCTAAGACACTTACAGCTGTGTCACCCTGGACAAATCTCTTAACTTCTGTTTGCCTCAGTTTCCAAAACTGTCAAATGAGGATCATAACAGCCTCGACCTTGTGGGCTTGTGGCGAGGATCAAATGAGATAATAATATTTGTAAAGCGTTTAGCCAGTGCTTGGCACATAGTAGGTGCTTAATAAATGCTCATTTCCATATTTGCTTTCTCTCCGGCCTGGTCCGGCTCTCCCATGGCCTGGTTTTCTCCTGCTAGCTGTGGAAGTGCCTCGTGTTGTTTATACTTTTCCAAAGGGGTTGGTAGGAAGGAAGGGAGTAGGTGATGGAAGTCCCTGGAAATTATTCCCTAGAACCTTTTGCTTAGCTTAACTTCAGTTTGATTCTTCAGGTGTTTATTAGGTGTCTTCTCTGAGCAAAGCAGACACTAACAATGTGAAATATAACTGATGTTTGTTACTAAAAGGGGAAAGGTGTATGTATCAGAAGTAACTAATAAAAGTGAGATGATACCTGAATTCTTCATTATTTCCTATGGTGCAGCAGCATTCCGAGAGAGAGAGAGAGAGAGAGAGAGAGAGAGAGAGAGAGAGAGAGAGAGTGTGTGTGTGTGTGTTGGCTTTCTGTCTGTGTGTCCTGGCTTTCTGTCTTCGACCTCCTTGGGTTAATATACCTAGTAGTGGGATCCTTGAGCCAAAGGTTGAGAGCAACATAATGACTTCTATCACATAAATCTATTGTATTTCAAATTAAGTCATAACTCTGTCAACAGTGTATTTAGCGTGCCTGTCTTTCTACCAGCCATTCAAGACCTGACTTTTTCCATCCTTTGTCATCTTTGCCAATTTGGAAGGAGTAAAATGAAACTTCAAAGTTGTTTCAGTTTATACTTCTCCTATTATTAATGCTTTAGAGCAGTGGTTCTCAACCTGGGGGTTGAACGACCCTTTCACAGGGGTCGCCTAAGACCATCAGAAAACACATATTTGGGCGGCTAGGTGGCGCAGTGAATAGAGCACCGGCCCTGGAGTCAGGAGGACCTGAGTTCAAATCCGGCCTCAGACACTTAACACAAAACACTAGCCGTGTGACCTTGGGCAAGTCACTTAACCCCAACTGCCCTCCAAAAAAAAAGAAAAGAAAACACATATTTCCAGTGGTCTTAGGAACCGAGACACTGCTCCTCTGTCTGTCTCCAGGTGGGCCCACCCACATGCAAACACGCCCACATATGAGCATTAAAGGGTCTCGGCATGAGGAAGGTTGAGAGCCACTGCTTTAGAGCACTTTTTCACACAGTCATGGCTAGTTTGCATTTCTTCTTTTGTAGATTACTCACACTTTTTTGAGGAACGGCTCTTAGTTTTTATTTGCATTGATACCCTTTAGATCTTGACTGTCCTACTTCTCCCCACTACTCAGTAGTTTCTCTGTTGATTCTCTCTGTATTGATTTTGTTTGTACAATAACTTTGTCCAGTTCTTGTTCCTGAGAAGGTTCTCCTTAAGAGATGTAGCTAGCATAGCCTTATCTTAATCATTTCTAGGCCTTTTTGATAAAGTAGTAAAGATGTCATTAGTTTTAGTAAACCCACCCATGAATGTGGTTTGAAAAGTTTTGCAGATAGTGGAAAAACCCTGGAAAGTATTTAGGATAAGACATAATTATAACTGTGCTCCCAAAAAACAGGCTGCTTCAGTCACCCTCCCCTTCCTTCTCCAAAAATCTCAGGTTGCCAGGCCCAGCCAGTCTCATAGTTTGGGCCAAAAAATTCTGGTTTGGGGTTCTTAGCTGTTACTTGAAACTTAGTGACGTTAATACAGAGAAAAAGGGCGGTGATAAAGAAAGGGAGCAGACTGTTTTACGTTGTATATAAAGAAACCGATCCTAAATGCACGGAGATTTCATTCTGTGTTGGGAGACAGCCGTCAGTCTCTTTTCTTCCCATTTGTTCCACTGAAGTTTAGTGTGATAACAGTTCACCTTTACATAGTGTTATAATTAGGGTTTAGGAGGTTGAGCCAGTGTTCTGTTATGGAGAGGGCCCTGAATTGGGAGTCCAAGGACCTGAGTTCAAATCTCAGCCCTGCTACAGAATATCTGTGTGACCTTGGGCAAATTACATCACTTTTGTAGGCCTCAGTTTCCTTCTTTGTAAGGTGAGGGGGTTGAACTAGACAGCCTTTAAGAACTGAGCCCTTTGAGCTGTGAATTGGAGAACCTTGGTCCGTAGATAGGCCTTCAGTCCTTGTTGTGGTTGCTTAGACTGGGGAGCTAACGTAAGAGGAAAAAGAAATGTTTTGTTCAACCCCTTTGGGATGTTTCCTTTTGGGTGCTCTTCCCTTAGATATTCTGCTCCTTTAAAAACAGTCTTATTGATGCCTTTGGTTTGTATCTCACTCTCATCATCATCATAAAGCTTTCATTTATATAGTACTTACTGTGTGCCAGGTACTGTGCTAAGTGTTTTACAGCTATTTCCTTTTCTCTTTTCTTAAAAAATATTTATTTAGTATTTTATTTTTCTCCATTTACAGCAAAAACAGTCTTTAACATTTGTTTTTAAAACTTTGAGTTCCAAATTCTCTTCCCACGCCCTCATTGAGAAGGCAAGCAATTCAATATAGATTATACATGTGTCATCATGCAAAACATATCCCTTAATAGTCACATTGTGAAAGAAAACACAGACAAAAAAAAATCACACAAGAAAAATAAAGTAAAAAAAGTGTGCTTCAATCTGCTCTTTGTCTGGGGATGTCTGGGCATTTTTTATACTAAGTCCTTCAGAGACATCTTGGATCACTGCACTGCTGAGAACAGCCGAGTCACTCAGAGCCGATCGTCTTACGGCATTGCTGTTACCTTGTTCGCTTTGCATCAGTTCATGTCAGTTTTCCCAGGCTTCTCTGAGAGCAGCAGCTCATCATTTCTCATAGCACAGTAGGGTTCCCTCATAATCATATGTTGCAGCTTGTTCAGCTGTTCTCCACTGGGTGGGCATCCCCTCAGTTTCCAGTTCTTTGCCTCCAGAAAAGAGCCACTAGGAGTATCTTTGTATGTGTGGGTGCTTTTTTCTTTGTCTTCTTTATGTTTTTTAGGATGCAGACCTTGTAGCTTTATGGCTACTTTCTTCTTTGAGCTTCAGAACAACCCTGGGATCATGATTATTATCCCCCTTTTAGAGATGAGGAAACTGAGGACAGCAGTGGCTACTAAGTGTCTACAGTCAGATCTGAACTCAGTTCTCCCTGACTTCAGGTCTTCCGCTTAAATACCTCACTAGCCCATTCATTTCCAAATACACCTGTCCCCTTTCTAACTTCAATTACCTTGTGAGTCATCCCTTGTAATGAAGATTTTTAAAAGTTGTTCAGGAAAACCAGTGTGCTGTTTTTGTCTAACCCTGTTTTCCATCACAGCACAGTCTCCTGCTTCTCTGTAGCTCTTCACTCAGGACATATTGTGGTCTGATGGTTAAAGTGTTGGGCTTAGAGTCAGAAAGACCCGGGTTCAGATCCTGCCTCTGGCATTTACTAGCTTTGTGACCACAGGCAAGTAACTTGTCTTCCTGAGCCTCAGTTTCCTCATCTATAAAATGGGGCTGTTTGAAGAGTTGACCTCTCGGATCTCTTCTAGCTCTGCCTGTGATCCTTTAAATAATGCGTCTGTACACTTGCATATCTCTTTTTTATCATTTTTCAAAAACCCTGTCTTTTTATTAGTTGAGGATTCTGTTGTTTATTTCTAGGTCAGAAGGTGAAAAGGTATATGTTACTTCCCTTACTACCCTACCCCCTGCCCTAAGGATATTTGGGAGCTTCAGGAGCCCCCTTCAACTTCCAGGAGCTGTGAATTCACCAGCCTCCTCGGTCCTTGTGATCTCCACTTTCCCTCAGCCTCAGGGATGTCCTTGATCTCACCATTACTTAACCATAAACTCCTACCCTTCCACATGGCCCTGTGTCTTATTCCTCCTAAGACTTTTCTTTGTCTTCACCTCGACCTCCCTACTTGTTCAGTCCCTTCCCCCTTGCTCTGTTTTCCCTTTCTCCCTTCAGCCTCTTCCCATTATATTTAACCATTTCATCCACCCTCAAAGCCTTTCTCCTGTTACCGCTCATGCTTTGCCAGACCTCATTCTTGGCTTAGCCCACCACCATCTGTCTTCTCTGCTCCTACATGTGTGCTGCTAAATGCTGTTGGAGGAAATAACACAATGTGCTGACTGGGTCCTCTACAAATTTATATGAAAAATCTCAACTTAGCCTTAATTGCTGCACAGAAATCTTTATTCTTCACTATTTGATACTCTGTGGTACTCCCTGTGGGGGTTGTTCTAAACTTTCTGCTTTCTTCAAACATTTCCCCCTTTGCTTTGGACTTGGAGGAAGATGTGTCCCTTTCTGTTCTTCTGGCTAAGGCCGGTCCCTCCGCCTGCACTGCCCTTGGTCCTAGCACCTCTAGCCCATCTTCTTTGGGAGCCTGCCTCTTCAGTTTCTCCCTCTGCCTGTCCCATGAGTATCTCCAACTTAACCTGCACTAAATGGAACTTATCCTCCTTCAGTCCATGCCTCCTGCTCCTCCAGATATGTGCTAAAGGCCCCCCTCCTACGGCTCCCCCAGGCCCACAATGTGCCATCCTCATCTCTTGTCTCTCACTGCTCATAATTGGTCACTTGTTAGCTCTTTTCCTAGTCTGTAAAAACAGAGGGTGGGACTGAATGACCTCGTAAGAGCACTCCGGTTTGGGGATTTCATGTCTAATTTACCATGTAGATAATTGAGTGTTTGTCATGATAAACAGTGCCAGGCCATGACACGTCTTTTTTCCCCCACAGAGTAAAGGCAGCCCAGACTGAGTTAGGACAGCAGATCCTGGCCGATTTTGAAGAAGCTTTTCCTTCCCAGGGTACCAAGGTAACTAATGTTGGGTTGTCATCTTCTTGGTGTCATGTCAAGACAAACTTGGGCGTTTTCCCCCTGTGCTTGCCACCTTTGATCTCTTGTGTGCCTGATAGTGGTCTGGGTTCCTGAAATGTTCCTTTCCCTCTAGAAGCCTGTTGTCTTTTTTCTGGAATTTGTCTGTACCATATGTAGGACGGTACTGATTCCTGTTATTGCTAACTGAAGAATTGTACTGACCCAGTCTGCTGTATGTCAAATCTTTTTGAAATTCATTTTGCTCATGGCTGTATTTTTTTTTTTAAGTCATGAAAGGTTCACCTCAGGCTAAAATTTCTTTCGGAAAAGTCATCTACCTCTGATTATTCCCCAAGGAGGAAGAGATTCTGGGACAGAATGTCAGTGATTGTAGATAGCGTGTGACAAGACACTGTCAAGATCATCACAGCCCTGCTTTTCACAGCTGCCTTGCTGGAGAGCTGTCTCTGTTAATGCATTTGTGTGTGTCCTGCATACAAGAAGCCTCCAGTACTGCAGTAGTGGGCCTCTGCTTTATTCTTCCTCTGTAGCTGGCATCCCTAACTATGGCTGTTGATTTGCTGTGGTAGCTTGTATTAAGGGGACCCCTTAAATTTCAGCAGATGGCATCATGGATGTTGGAGGGAGACCTCTTAGAAGTATAATCAGCTCTCATTTATCTGAGATATTTCTGGAGACCATTGTTCAGGCTAGAGTGAGAATAAAATTGGCAAGCAGCCTTCCTCACCACAGCATTGGTAGCCCAGATTCCCTTACTGAGCCAGGGAAAAGTTTCCTGGATCTGGTTTATATTCCGTAACTGGAAACTCCCTAATCATGTGCCTTTGCCCTCCACGGATGTAATTTAGGATGCAGGTGTGGGTGTTTGGCCCAGCTCTGAAGGATAAGCCTTCCACCTTCTTTGGGCAGCTGTTGAGCACAGCTTCTGAGCATGCTGACGTTCTCTGATGGAGAATTCCCTCCCCATCAGGCTTTGTACTTCTGTGGTGCTCCACCTTGTGGGCCTCCTGCTTTACTCACTGATAGTACCTGATTTGGCTTGACATTATCCCTGCCAGAGGGAAGCTGTGCTGTCCCCGTAGATGAGTTGTTTACTTGAGAATGCTTGACATGTTGATGAAAAGAGAGGATTGAAATCCCTTGATTTTTATCCTAATCATTCTATCCAAAGAGACTTCAGAAGCAGTGTACCTGTACCTGAAGCAATGGACCCTTCTCTGTTCTTTGCTTCTCGAGCCATGGACCTCAGAAGGCTGAGTTCTTCCAAATAAAGAAACTGGCCTTCATGGGCGACCCACCAGCTTGTTGCATTTAGGTTGATTTTCTTGAACCTACTCTATTTTTCTGCCTGCTGCTGTTTTTCAAGTTTTGTTTTAGTTTTTTAAATAGCTTCTTGGCTAACCTTGGAATATCTTTTGTCAAACTGTGGTGCTTTAGAAACAGCCAAGATGTCACCTTTGTGAGGCTTAGTATTTCCCCCCAAGACTAGGAGGAAGCAAGGAGTCTAATGATGAAATCAGAAGGCTAGCTTGCTACCTGCTGAGCAGTGGACCTGACTTGGGGTAAATGCATGACCTTGGGGAAATTCTGCAACTGGGCCACTATGAGAAACTGCACACTTGAGGGAAGGTGATAACATTGGGAACAGGAAAAGACTAATTCAGATTTACTGGGGTACCTTAGAAAGGTCCTCTGACTGTTTGGTGACTCAGTTTCCATTTTTGAAACAGGAATGACAGTCATTAAAATAGTTGGCATTTATATTTGATAATATTTATTTAAGTATTTGATACATTTAAAAGTTGACATATTTTTATAACACATATAAATTTACAAGACATTCCATAGACCATTTGAGCCTTATGTTAATCCTAAAAGGTAGGTACTTGCTAGGTGTTATTGTCCCCACTTTACAGATGATAAAACTGAGGCTCACAGAAGGGAAGTGGCCTTCCTCAGGGTCACAGAGCTTGTCAGTGTTAGAGCCCAGGGCTTTGGGGCTCACCTAGCCCTTGTCAGTCTCCTTCTCTAAATAATGATGTCCATTGAGAGAATAGTAATGCACTCTGCAAACCTTAATGTGTTCGCTATTCTAGTAAATATTCGTCAAGTATTCTGACCTCAGTATCTAAATGTCCAGAACTAACAGAATCAGAGAATGATTGAGTTGGAAGAGGCCTCAAAGCGGAAACTGAGGTTTGGAGACAGAAGGGACTTGTCCTAGAGGTAGTTGCAAAACCAAAACTAGAACTCAAGCCTCCTGACTTCGGATCAGGTGCTTTTCCTTCCATGTGTTACTTACTTTTGTGAAAGTTACAATGAATTGGAAGCTTGCTTCAGTCATCCTACTGAGAAGCCTTCCCCCAGGATAATGTTGATGTATCATGCCTCTCTACGACCCATTAAAAGCTTAGGGGGGTCTAGATGGATAGTTTACCATTAGCAAAACAATGTTGTGGTTTGGCACCCCTTTGGACTTGAAGAGACCCTCCTCTCTCCTCCAGTGTGACCCAGATGTAGTGATTTCAGACTAGAGAATCCCAGAGGTTCGAGTCAGAGGGAAGGGGGAAGCTCCGGTTATTCTATCGCTTACAAGAATGCTGTTCAAACAACCTCAATAGATTGGTTTTCGTTTTGGTTTTCAGAATTTCAGATGTCCCCCAGGCAGCCGTGGCCTTGTTTTCCCAAGCTTCTCTCTGATTCACAAAGCAGCTTTTATGTGACGGAGGAAAGGAGGGAGGGACGGAGGGCGAAAGAGATGATTCTTTCATTGAGGAACAAATAGCCAAAATCCCATCCACTGTAGGAGTAACAAGTGTCAGGGGAGTGGGAGAAACAACAGAAAGATAGAAAAAGAAGAAGCTGTCAAAGGCCGGGCAATTTTTAAAGACTCCTTTTTTGTTTTGTGTTGCTTTGCCCTGGTGTTGAACTATATTGCCTGTTGTTTGTCTTCATAGAGGCCTGGAGGCCCCAGCAATGTCCTTCGAGATGCATGTCTGGTTGCTAATGTGTTGGACCCCAGGATCAAACAGGAAATCATCAAGAAGTTTATTAAGCAGCACCTCTCTGAATACCTGGTGCTCTTTCAAGAAAACCAAGATGTGAGTAGTGACTAGTTTGGCTCAGATGCTCCTTTTGGGTTGGATCTGATGGTGATCAAGGCAGCCATTGTCTGTGCCCTCAGCCCCTCTGTGCCTAGTCCTTCATTAGTGCCCCTGATGGATGATGTTGACCCCTGAGCTACAAATGTCTGAGATCAACACCATGGGGAACGTCCACTATTCCAGCGGTTCTCAACCTGTGGGTCGCACTCCCTTTGGGGGTTGAATGACCCTGTCACAGGGGTCGCCTATGACCATCAGAAAACACATATTTCTGATAAAGACATTGCTCCTCTATCTGTCTCCAGGCAAGTCCACCCACGTGCAGATACGTCCACATATGAGTATTAAAGGGTCGCGGCATTAGGAAGGTTGAGAACCACTGCGCTATTCTTTCCCAGACTCAGAGGAGTATTGGGGAAAGGCTGAGCGCTTGGCTGTGTTCCTTTTCTCTCATGAAGCTGACTGTCACTGCTGTCTGTGGGCACCAGGTGATTTTTATTCCCTATCTTAACCAGGTTGCCTGGCTGGACAAAATTGACAGACGCTATGCCTGGATAAAGCGCCAGCTTGTGGACTATGAAGACAAATATGGGCGCATGTTTCCACATGAGTGGTACATGACCGAGAGGATTGCTGTAGAGTTCTGCCATGTCACCAGGTAAAGCAATCCCAGGCATGTCCTGAGTCCGGTGCTTCAGAGGAGTAACTCTGACATCTGTCACTCCTAAGTGACTCCAAGTAAAAATTGCTGTTGATGTGTGGGCTTCAAAGCTTCTTTAACTCATGTGTGACCTGAACCCCCATCCTCTGCCTCAGTCCAATAGATCTCCTTGCCTATGTGCTCCTCTCTGTGTGTTTCTGCCTAGGGGCAGAGTCTTAGCTAGTGCTCAGCTGAGCTCTCCTCCACTAAACCCCTGGCTCACAAAGCATTTCTCTAAGAAACTTCCTTGAATTGACTCCAAGTTACCTTCTACCCCAGGAATTCTTGGGTCATTGTGCTGTGATATCTAGTGGCACTGCTGGTACATGGAAAAATTGGGGAACCTCCTGGAGGATCAGGATTCTGGTTGTCTTAGCCTCTTGTTTCTTCTATAGGGTCAGGCAGACCTTATTGATGCTTAATTGTTATCAGCAGGTGATAGTAGTAGCTCAAAGGATTTAATAGATACCATGTCATTTGTCTTCACTGCGTTTGTTGGGAGAGCCTTCGTTAATTCAATGAACAGGGCCTCCCACTTGCCAAGGACTGCACTAGGTGGTGGGGGTACAGAGATTGGTGAAACAGTCACCTGCTTTCAATGTGACCTCATATCCATGGGAAACAACATGTGTGCACATAAGTGAACATCAATATACACCAGGTCATTTCACTGTGTGTTGGGGAGTGAAGGGTGGAAAGATCAGGAAAGACCTCTAAGTAGATGGACCATGGCTGGTACAGTCTCCCACTGTGGGGGGACTGGAGCCTCCCAAATGGAGTCAGTACTTTGGTGACAAAGCTGAGAACAAATCTGCCAGAGTACTGGTCATCATTAGGTGGGATTAGTAATAATTGAGTTATTTGGCTCTGAGCCTCATGGTGAATGTTCAGACACACACCGAGTAAGTCAAGTATTTAGTACAGATAAAGTAAAAAGCAGTGACCCCTTCATGAAATAAATTAAATAACCATTGCAAAGCTCTTACTTTCCCCCATAATTTTGCAGAGAGAGGTGAGGGACCAGGGATGTGGAAAACTCCCTGTAGTGTCAGACTTTTTCGGTCTGTTGGCTGGCTTTGCTGGCCATGGTGTCTTCTTTCTTGTTCCTTACTGGCCAGCTGGCCTGGGAGAGGAAGACAGTGGGGAATGAAGATGATGCCCACAAGCTGACGGTTACCTAAACACAATCAGAATACTCCAGAATAACCCGTATCAGTTCCTGTCTTTCTTTGGATCAGGGCAGAATTCATCTCTGTTTTCAGACTCTTGTCAGAAAGTGTTTACAGAAAAGGGGATACTGGATTGATGGGGGGGGACAGGACAGTGAGGTGGCTTAGTGGGTAGAGCTTTGGGCCTGGAGAAGAAGACTGGAGTTCAAACCTTGCCTCAGATACTCTCTGAGTGTGTGAACCTGGGCAGATCACCTAGCCTCTCTCTGCCTCAGTTTCCTTAGCTGTAAATTGAGAACCTACTTCCTAGTTTTGTTGTGAGGTATTTTCGAGATATTTTGAAAAATGAGATATTTTGAACGCACTTAGCACAGTGTCTGGCACATGGTAGGGACTTAATGAATATTTGTTTCCTTCATTTCTTGAGAAGAAGTAGGTTACTATGAGTTTATCTATCAGTATATAGTTCAGGTGGGTGTTAACTTCCCTCTCAGACTGTGATTCTCCAGGCACAGTCTCTGAGAGGCTCCAACTATGGTCCTGCCAATAAGGTCTCCTAAACTTCCCCGCCTGCTATTGTTCTTCCTTTAAAGCCACGCTTCCTGCCAGACTTCAGTTGTTAGAAATCTGGTGAAAGGCCCCGCAGATTCTGGATTCCCAGATAAACTGCCAACCTCTCAATTTTGAGGTTTGTCATTTAGCCCTCGAGGAAAGGTGAAAGCAGGTTAGTACTTAGGAAGCAGGAGCCAAGGGATTGCTTGATGGAGTCAGCAAGCCCTGGGTTCCAGTCCAGCCTTCCTCCAAGTCCTCCAAGAGCTTGCCTTCTGCATGACTGAGAGAGTTTCCATACCAGGAGTGCCCCACATTGATAGAGCCATAGGTTGTCTTCCCCATGACCTATATTCTAGATAGAATCTGGTGACCAAACACTGCTATCATATTGATGGAGGCCATGTAAACAGATAGATGAATTCTCACCTTTCACAGTGAATTTGCCACCCACATGCCATTTTCATTTATCCCTTAGAGAGGCAGGTTTTTGAGAATAGTTTTAAGGGTGTTGTTTCTAGTTCAGTATTAATGCCTTAGGAAATCATTTGTATGAGAGGCAGCATGGCGTGCTTCAGTAGTGTCAAACACAAGGAGAAATGGAACCTATAGCATGTTGACTTAGAAGACCATAAATTACTATTATCTGTGTTTTATTAAACATTTTTGAGTTGCTCTTAAATCTGGTTTAGGTGTTAGAAAGCCCTGGATTCATATCTCTCCCTTGTCACTCCAGGCAAGTTATGTATTAACCTCTCCATGCCCCAAGCTCTAAGTTTCAGAAGTGTTGCAATCGGTATTGGCGGAAGGGATTTTCCTAGCCTGGGTCATCGCTTATACCAGTGAAAGCACAAGTCTGAGCAAACAACAGCAACAAAACATATTTAGATCTAGAAAATGTAATGATTTTATATACAACACAGCTATTTTAAAATCCCCCCAATTTATTAATATTTTTAGGCTTAGTTTTCAACATTAACTTCCATAAGTTTTACATTTTCTCCACCTCCCTCGCTTCCCAAGATGGCATGCAGTCTGATATGGGCTCTTACACATACAGTCCTATTAAACACATTTTTACATTAGTCATGTTGCATAGAAGAATTATAACGAATGGGAGAAACCATGAGAAAGAAAAAAACAAAACAAAAAAGAAAATAGTCTGCTTTGCTCTACATTAGTTCTTTCTCTGGATGTGACTGGTATCTTGCATCATGAGTGTTTTGGAATTGTTTTAGGTCCTTGCATTGCTGAGAAGGGCTAATTCGATCAAAATCAGCCATCACACACTGTGGCTGTTACTGTATACAGTGTTCTCCTGGTTCTTCTCACTTCAGTTCACATAAGTCTTTCCAGGTTTCTCTGAAGTCTGCCTCTTCATCATTTCTTATAGCACAGTAATATTCCATTACATTCAAATACCACAACTTGTTCAGCCATTCCCCAGTTGATGGGTATTGCCTCAGTTTCCATTTCTTGGCCATCACTGAAAGAGCTACTATAAATATTTTTGTACATGTGGTCCCTTTTTCCCATTTTTATGATCTCTTTGGGATACAGAGATAGAACTGGTATTGCTGGGTCAAAGGGTATGCACATTTTTATAACCCTTTGGGCATAGTTCCAAATGGCTCTCCAGAATGGTTGGATCAGCTCACACCTTCACCAGTAATGAATTCGTGTTTGAGCTTTCCCACATCTCCAACATTTATCATTTTCCTGTTGTCTGTTATGAATTAGACTGTTGTCTGATTCATAATTCCTAATAGTTCTTAGTGTAATAATATCAGCAGAGACAGAAAAGAGTAACTAACTTCAAATTTGACCTTACAGTCCCTGATTTGGTGCTGCTGGCCTCTCTTAAAACATTTCCTGAGACTCTGGTACCCACATGCCAGAAGCTAGACGAAGGCAGGGACTAGTCTCAGTGATGAACATGTCCCCATGTGTTTTTCTGGATGTCTGCTAAGGCCATTTGCGTTTTCCTCACAGAAGTTAGCTCTTACCTTGCATGGGCCAGGCTATTTTCATGTTGCTTTTTCTTTTTTCAAGGGTGGAACTTGCCAAGATCATGCGTACCCGAGCTAAGGAGATAGAAGTGAAATTGCTTCTGTTTGCTATCCAGAGGACAACCAACTTTGAGGGACTCCTGGCCAAGCGCTTTTCTGGCAGCACCCTGTCAGACGGTGCCCCGGTGAGGATTGGATGGGAAGGGGACTCCCAGTGAGCCAGTGAGTGCAGTATTGTGCCTGCTAATAGACCCGTACCCGTCAGCTTTGAGGCTGAGAGACTTGAAGGGACCTCAGAGGTTATCGAGCCCAGAACCTGTCCAAATAGTAATGCCACTAAATTCTGGTTATTGGTCCTTTTCAGAGAATGTTGGGTTTTTGCCCAGTATGACTTATAGTCATTTTGATTTAAGTATCCTCCCCATTTTACAGTCTAGTGCAGTGGTTCTCAACCTTCCTAATGCCGCGACCCTTTAATACAGTTCCTTGTGTTGTGGTGACCCCCAACCATAAAATTATTTTTGTTGCTACTTCATAACTGTAATTTTGCTACTGTTATGAATCATAATGTAAATATCTGATATGCAGGATGTATTTTCATTGTTACAAATTGAACATAATCCACAGGTTGAGAACTGCTGATCTAGTGGTTCTAGCTGCTGTAGACACTCTTAAAATAATCACACATCTCTGACTTTTAATCACATACGTGCACCAATTTATTGAATCTGATTAAAAATTTTGAGAGCAATGCTAATTTGAAAACTTCTGTTGGCTACCATTTTGATTCAGGATGGCAGGTTGATCCCTCCTGTCATAATATTTTAAAACTGGAAAGGACCTTTGTGATTATAAAGTTCAACCTCATGTCATTCTGGAGGGAACTGAGACCCACAAAGATAAAGTGATTTTTCCAATGTCCCACATCTAGTTAAGTAGCAAAGGTAAAACTAGAACCTATATTTCTTGCATCCTCACCTCAGGCATTATCTGTTACATCACAAGACCTTGAAAGTCTTGAAATTCTGCTGTGATCTATGGCTGTTTAGGGAAGACTAGCACCTCTGGTATGAGAACTTGCTGAGACCCTTTTTTTCTTTTTTTTTTATAGCATTTAATGGTTTTTAATGAGATTTCACAGAGATCCTTTCATTGAATCCTTTTAGCACCCTTGTAAGTTTTTTTAAAATTAATTAATTAATTAATTTTTAGTTTACAACATTCAGTTCCACAAGCTTTTGAGTTACAAATTTTCTCCCCCTCCCCCCTATGGTGGCATGCAATCTTATATAGATAGGTTCTACAAATGCCTTCACGTTAAACATTAGTCAAGCTGTAAAGAAGGATTATAACCCATGGAATGAACGATGAGAAAGATGGAACAAAATAAAGCAAAAAGAGAGAGCAAGTGGTTTGCTTCAGTCTGCATTCAGACTCCGTAATTCTTTCTCTGGATGTGGATAGCCTTTTCCATCCTGAGTCTTTTGGAGTTGTCTTATAGCCTTGTGTTGCTGAGAGGAAAAGTCAGTCGCCTGTGATTGTGTGCAGTGTTCTCTTGGTTCTGCTTCCTGCACTCTTGCTGAGACCTTTTCAAGGCTGTTTTCTACCTTTGGTGTCTACCTGCCACCCAACTCTTACCTGTGACTCCAAAAAAGCTATAGCATGTTCCTTAGTCACACCATGGTAAGCTGTTTTGGTAGATAGGCTAAACCAGATTGAGGGTAACCAACCAACAGGCCAAATCTGTTGGTAGTTTGGTGGGGGAGGTGTCTGCCCCAATCACGTGAAGACTTCCTTGGGCAGAATGGGTGGATTCTGTTCCACCATGCCATGAAGGTGGTGGAAGCAGGTGCTCTGGAGTGCTCAGAGTTTGGTCAGACATTGAAGACTGTCAGACATGGCAGGGAATCCTTGGGAGGAATAGAATTGGAAATAGCAACAGCAAGGTAACTTTACTACTGAAAACTTGTGTGTTTCATGCCCTTCCCATTAGCAACACTGTCTTCCGTTTACCTAAAAGTAGTACAGCTTTGTGAATGCACCCTCACAGCAAACATTGGCATTTAAGAAGAGACAGGATGTGAGAGTGATGAAAGTGATATGTGGCACAGAGTGCTGGACTGATCATAGACTTATCCTTTCCAAACTGAACATTTATATTTAGCAAAAGTGGTGGTCCCAAGGCAAGACAACTACCAGAAGGCTTAATGTCAATTTGTTATAGAACTTCTCCCAGTGGGAATGATTTGTTGCTAACTTGGAGGAAGAGCTGAGCCAACACATAGTTGGCAGTGGTAGAGCAGAAAAAGAATGGACGGCTTTCAGAGATTTGTGTATAGCACAGCATTTAATCCTCTGGGCCAGAATATTAGCAAACATCAAGATTGGTTTGATGAAAATGATGGGAAATTTAGAAGCTGCTAGAGAACTCCACAGGACTTAAGCATCAGGATAGTATATCTGTCTCTTAAGAAGGCATCTTTTATCCCCATCAGTAGTAAAGAGCAAGTGAAGCTTAGAGAGATGCAGGATTCTTGGTTCAGTGAGAAGGCAAATGAACTTCAGTTTTATACTGATAGTAACAATCCAAAGTACCTTTATGATGTCCTGAAGGCTGTTTATGGAGCAAAGACCTATGGTGCATCTCAGCTACTTGGTGCTGATGGAGCCACCTTGAGAACATGATCCTGGAGAAATGAGCTAAACACTTACATAGTGTTCTCAACAGACAGACCCTCATCATTCACTGCTGAAGCCATTGGCTGCATCCCTTAGGTTGAAGTCAGGCCCTCTCTAGCCAAACTTCCAACTGAGGAAGAGGTTTTGAATGCCATTCTGTTCCTCTTGTCTGACGAAGCACCAGGTACTGATTCTATTCTGCCTGAGATTTACAAGGAAGGAGGTCCAGAAAAGCCAACTGAAATTTTCCAGGTTCTATGGCAAAAGAAGATTATCCCCCAGGAGTTCAAGGATGCCTCCCTGTTCATCTCTATAAGGAAAATGAAATAGATTGTCCCATGAAAGTCACAGAGAGCTCTCTCTCTCTCTCTCTCTCTCTCTCTCAGTCATTGCTGGCAAGTTTCTTGCTAGAGACCTCAGCAGGTTGATCCTTCACCTGGAAGATGGTCATCTATCTGAGAGCCAGTGATGCTTCAGAAATGATCAGGGAACAGTTGGTATGGTTTGCATGCCTAGCAACTCCAAGAGGAATACCATAAATAGAACAGAGGTGCCTGGAGAAGCTCATCAGTATTGCACGTCAGTTTTGTGATGGTATGTTTGCACAGGTTCTGGATAAATAGTTGATGTTCTCGAGCTTTTGCACTCACCAGTGGAGTGAAACAGGGCTATGTGTTTGCTCCCATGCTTTTTAACATGCTTTTAGCAATGTTGTTGAATATTGTGGATAAGTTTGCTTACCTTAGCAGTGTGCTTTCCAGGGATGCCGACATAGAAGAAGAGGTTGATACACACATTGCCAGAGCTAACTCAGTGCTTGGGAGGCTCTGAAGGAAAGTGTGGGAGAGAAGAGGTGTTAGGCTGCCTACCAAACTGAAGGTCTACAGAGCTGTTGTGCTGACCTCATTGTCTTATGCCTATGAAACCTGGACCGTCTACCAGTGCCACACCAGGAAATGGAATTGTTTCCATTTGAATTGTCTTAAGAATATTCTGAAGATCACCTGGCAGCATAAGGTAGCAGACATTGGGGTCTGTTTTTGAACTGAACTGCCAGGCAGTTAAACTGTGCTACAGAGAGGGCAACTCCAATGGGCTGGCCACATCATTCAAATGGCAAATGTACATTTGTCTATAAGACTGTTGTATAGAAAACTCACACAAGGCAGGTGTTCACATGAAGGTCAGAAGACATGATACAAATACATTCTCTGAAGAACTTTGGAGTTGATTATGTGACGTGGAAAATGTTGGCAAAGGACTGCCCAGTAGATGCATCCCTCCATCAAAAAAGGCACTGTGCACTATGAGCAAGGCAGAATTGCAGCAGCTCCAAAAAGACCCTAAACCGCAAGATGTGTAGATTCAGAGACATTGCCCCTCCAGATGTTCAGGTAGAGTCTTTGTGCCTGACCTGTGGTAGAGCCTTCCAAGCTGGTGTTGGTCTGATCATCCACAGTTGGACACACTGTACCTCGACTCCAAAATAGTGATGGTTTTTTGTCCTCTTTGAGCGTGAAAGACAACAGTGTCTTTTTGGGATACTAAATTTAACAAAAAGAAAAGAAAATCATGGAATTCAATTTAATAAAAACAAAACACCTGCCATGAAAGTGAAATCAGACACCCTATTTTGGTCAATGTGGAACCTGCTCAGTAAATAACGAAGGAGACATTCTGAGAAATTAGATGACTTCTAGAAAGATTGTAAGCAGTGAGCCTATAGAAGAAAATTGGAGCTCTTCATCTTCTGGCCCTTTGCTTGGCTTGTAGAGTCCCTTTGCTGTGGGTTGGCAGCCTTTTCAGACTGAATTCAGATATCAAACAAGAGTATACCCTCTTTGAGGGCAGGGAGAGTTCTTTGAAAGTACACTCTTACCCCTCCCCTATATACACACACGTATAATAATGATACAACAATAGGAATAGTAAAACCAATATAATAAATGGTTCTGTAACTAATGATTGAGGAAGAGTGGGCTGAGGCGGCACTATTTGAACTCCTGACCCTGGAGAATGGGATTGAAAATTAATGTGGACATTGGAATCAAAAGCAAATGTTTTGACTTGATTTAACTACACCCACATGCTTTATTAAGGACATGATGATTAGATTCCAGGTGAATAGTACTCAACACTCCACTCTTAGTCAAGTGAGTAAGAGAAGGGTTTTTATAATTGGCCACCAAGTAGCCTTGAAACCACATGAACTGTTTCTCCTCTATTGCCTTTGGGCTTCCTTGGACTTTTCCTTCCTCTTGTGTTTCCCTTCCTCCCTCCCTCCCTCCCTTCCTTCCTTCCTTCCTTCCTTCCTTCCTTCCTTCCTTCCTCCTTTCCTCCCTTCCTCCTTCCCCCGCCCCACATAGAGAATCATGCCTTTACCTGAGGTCCTCTGCCCAGAGGAGTATAAATTTTGATTTCTAAAACCTCAAAATATTTTGGGGTTTGTGAGCTAGATTTCTTTTTTAAGGACCATGCCTAAAACCCAAATCATTCCGCATCTCATTGATTGGCCAACAGTAGGCCCCAGCCCAAGCCTTATTTGGTCATTGTTTGGGCTCTGATGGTTGGGAGTGAGTATAAAATTACCAGTTGTTTCTGTTTGGCCAGAAACCTTGAGGGGCTTCCCCTCCCATATTGACTTTTTTTTTTTTAAACTTTGCCTTTAACTTTATTTCCTAGCCTTAATCACTGAATGGGTGTTGCCTCAAACAAACTGAAACCTGGGAAAGATCTTAGTTTAAAAAGGCCAAGGTCTCCCACTGCATCCAGGCCATCTCTAGTTGTTCTGCTCCCAGATGACTCTGGAGGAGAGAGTGAGGCTGATGACTCTCTACAGCCCTGCCTCACTTAAATCCAGTTTGCTTGCAAATCATGGCATCACCTTCTGGATGTCATGGTCCTTCAAGAATGAAGGACTAACAGCAGCCACTTCTTGGTTACTATATAGGCAGCCCTGTATTTCTTTTCCTTCCTTCCTTTCTTTTTCCCTCCTTCCTTCCCTCTAAGGCTCTTTTAATACAAATTTATCCTTTTTTTTTTTTTTTTCAATTTTTTCTTACTGTGTTCAGAATTTAGAAGCCATAGGTGTGGTTTCAAATTTGAGGCCCACCACGGTTCCTGGAGGCTGGTGACTTGCTGATTCTGCCCAAAGATTTTCCCAACTCTGCCCTCTAGCAACTTGACACTTGGGGTGGAGGACTAGGGGGGGAGGTGGAGGTTGAGGGAGGAGTGAGGGAGGGAGGGTTTGAAGTGAACAGGAAGCCAGAGCAAGGCCAGGCTTCAGCACCAGTGGGTGATGGCTTCAGCAAGCCGGCAGCTTCTCATCTCAGTCAGAAGGGCCCTGTTTTAAGTAGCAACAGCATCTGGGGCACTGCCTTGCCTTGTTTAACCTTGTGGGGTCTTATGAGTCAATGGATGACTGTTAGAAGCAGATGTGGCTGTCACTCATTGTTTAGTGTTCTTACTCTGCTGGGGTGAGATTGGTACTCATTTGTAAAGATGTGAGTGTCTCTGTTGACATTTTTTTATCAGCAGATCAGTTCAAGTTAAAGTAGGCCTAACTCTCCAGTTATGTTAATGCTGCTAAGGGCAGTGATTCAGAACTGAATCATTCTACCCAGAAACTCCAGAAATAGGAAAATAGAGGCTGTTAGGAAGGAAGCCTCCCTATTCGTCTGGTATTTTTCTCCAGTTTCAGAAGATTTTACCTAGATTTTTTTAGCCAGCTAAGCTGTCACCAAGCATGTTTACCAAGTGCCTACTGTGTGGCTAGCACTGTACTTGGTCCCCAGACTGACCAACAGGCTTCTTCAGCCTGATTCTGAGTTAATACAAGAAGTAAGGCAGGGAAAGATTTTCAGAAGATGGAAGAGTTCAGAGATTCTTCAAATTCCCACTTCTTGATGGAGTCCTCCCTCTGGCAGGGATAATCATAAACATGACTTTGGCATTTTAGAGTTTCATTCTTTGACAATTGGATATCTCTTGAAATTAAGGGAATCATGTGCCCAGATACAGACAGGGCTCACTCAGCCAATGTCTCCTTTCCTCCCAGCAAATTTGTTGGCTTTAAAGTAGAGCCCAGAGCCTCTTCTTTCTGAAGAATGGTTATGGGGGGGTGGTGGGGGGAATCCTAAATGATTTCATTGAGGGGATGAACTTGCTGTTGGAAGAATTTTGCCTTTCTGAATGGTATGAAGGCAAATGTTGTCATAATTGAAAAATAACAAAAAAGAAGAGCTGCTTTTAAAATAGGAAAATGTGTTGAATTTTCCTGGCAGATTTTTCATCCCTCTTGGTTTCATTTAGAAATCCTGAAGCCAGTGGACTGTGTCATTTGAGTTATGCAGAATCTAAACCCAAGCTTGTAATTCCATCCCAGACTCCTGGAGGCCACAGACTGGGGGGATGAGGTAGAACATGGCCTGGCTTGGCCCAGCCCAGCAGCTCCAGGCCTGCCACTTGGGTCCACATTGGGGCAGTAGCTGCTCTAACTAAAACTGGTTCATGTTTGTCTTGTCTGGAGCTTTGTAAACCTTAAAGTGCTATATAAACAGCAGCTGCTATTGTAGCTAGAGCAGGGTAGTACAGTGGGTAGAGCCCTGGGTTTGGATCCCTCTTGTAATCTGGGAAGAAGAACAACACTTTTGTCAGGACCTTCCCTGCAGAATTGTCTCTGCTCTAGAAGTGCTCACTTCTCCCTTCCTGACATCCATCCCTTTCCTGGCATTTTCTATGGCTGGAAACTTCTGTGCTATAAACCTCCAAGTCCTGTGCATACTTGCCAGTTGACCCCTGCCTGTGTTCCGTTCAGGGTCAGAACCCAGTCAGACCTGCCCAAGTGAAGCCTTGGCTACCCCTCCCCACCCTGAAGGAGACAACTCCCAGATCTACAGCTTTCTCTCTCTATCATCTGGTTTCTTATCTGACCTCCAGGCTCTTATCTTCAGCTAACTGTAGAAAATAGTGCCCACTGGTACTTCACAGTCAAAATGGCCAAAACCAAGTTTACTATCCTTGCCTCTAAATCTCCTTCTAATGCCACTTTCTTTTTTTATTTTTATTTTTTTTGACTTGTTTGTTTACTTTTAGTTTACAAGATTCAGTTCCAGAATCACTTGGGTTTCAGATTTTTTCCCCTTCCTTCCCCCCCGCCCTTGGTGGCATACAATCATGTATAGGATCTGCAGACTCTTTCACGTTGTACAGTAGTCTGGTTGTATAGAAACATCGTAACCAATGGAGTGAACAATGGGGAAAAAGAAGAAACAAAACCAAACATGGAAAAGACAGATAGCATGGGGGGGGGCGGAGCCAAGATGGCGGCGTAGAAGCAGCAAAGGACCACAGCTCCCACACAAACACGCTAAAAAACTCATAAAATGGAACGCTAAACAAATTTTCAAGCTCCAAAACTCTCCACAAGACAGAAAGCACATCTGTTGC
>CM053593.1:365083700-365096477 GCA_028646575.1 Pseudocheirus occidentalis
CAGTGAGAGTGGGTGACAGGGGAGGAATTGCAAGAATCTAGTATTTAAAGCTATACAATTAAATGCAACTGGGAAATAATATATACAGGGACGGGGGCAGGGAGGAGCTCCCTGCCCTGCTAGAAAGCTAGAGTGTTGGAGGAGGGCATAAAAGGGAACAGATTGTGGGAGGGGTCTTACAGTGTGATCAATGTTCTGGGCTGGGGGATAGGGACAAAAAGGGGAGAAAATTTGTAACTCAAAACCTTTTGGAAATGAATGATGTAACCAAGAAAATAAATTAAAATAAAAAAAAAAAACAAAAAGACGATAGCATGTATTGCTTCAGTCTCCATTTACACTCTGGTCTTTCTAGATCTTTCTCTGAATGTAGGCATCTCCTTCCATTCCGAGACTTGTAGAGTTGTCTTTTTTTATTTTTTATTTTATTTTTTTTGCTTTTTGCAGGGCAATTGGGGGCTAAGTGACTTGCCCAAGGTCACATGGCTAGAGTGTGTGTGTGTGTGTGTGTGTGTGTGCACGTGCGTGCGCGCGCGCTGAGGTTGGATTCAAACTCAGGAACTCCTGACTCCAGGGCCGGTGGTCTATTCACTGCGCCACCTAGCCATCCCCTGTAGAGTTGTCTTTTAACTGTGTATTGCTGAGAAGAGTCCGGTTTATCAAGGTTAGTCATTAGCTAATGCCATTTTCTATCATTGGCATCGACGTCATCCCTCTCCCTCACTGTTCACATCCCGTTAGTTATCACCTCCTATTGAGGTTCCCCCTTCCCCCAAGCATCTCTCACATTCTTCTCTTCTGCTCTGCTCTTCTTGCGACCACACAAGCATGTTACCCCCGACCTGGAGAGCTGCATTAGCTTCATCACAGGCCCTCCAGCATCATCCTCCTGTATACTGATGTCAGAATGATATTCCTTGTATCTGGAGCCAGTGTTCACTTTCCTTCGCTGTTCAGACATCTGCCGTGATTGCCTAGTGACTAAAGTTGAACTTTCTTTGCCCGCCATTCAAGGCCTTTTACCATCTGACACCACCCTGTCATGTACTTTGTGCTCCGGTTCAGCAGGCCTGTCCCATTTTGCATCTGTCCTTGTAACTTAACTCAGTCTTTTCCCTACTTCTGGAATAAACTTGTTTCCCTTCCTTGCCTATTAAATCTTCACTCATTCTTTTTAAGCTCAGCTAAAATGCCCTCTCTTCAGTGAAGCCTCCCATACTATTGGTGGTGATCTTCCTGCTCAGACAACCTGTAGCACTTTGTTTTGAAACTCTCCAATGTGCTTTAAAAATACTGTGTGTTCCAGTTGTCAGTGTTTGTTTCTTATCCTTTTGTTATACTATTTAGCTCCATGAGGACAGAGTCCACATCTTCACTAAACTTTTCATCTCTCTTTGGGCTTAGTGTATAGTGCTGCATACTTGCTAGGCCCATAATAAATATAGAATTTTTTTTTTGCTTTTTTTTTTTTGGAGGGGGGAAGGTAGGGCAGTTGGGGACTTACCCAAGGTCACACGGCTAATGTGTGTGTGTGTGTGTGTGTGTGTGTGTGTGTGTGTGTGTGTGTGTGTTCAGCATCTAAGGTCAAATTTGAACTCAGGTCCTCCTGACTCCAGTGCTGGTGTTCTATTCACTGTACCACCTAGCCACCCCTGTAAATATTGAATTATTCAACCAAGTTCTGTACAAAGAAGCGATGGTTTGTCAAATCTTAATTTGTGGTACTCTAGTGTGCCATTTTGAAGTCTCTCTAGAGTCTAGGGCATTCCATAAATCCTGGAAATATTAGTAACTAACTGCCTTTAGGTGGGCATTTGTAAGGATTTGTAAGGCTTTCTTTGTAGACAAAGGAGGCTGGTTTTACCCATTTGTACCAAAATGTTTTTTCAGAAAATAAAGCTGTTTAAATAGAGGGAACATCTTCCAGTTTAAACCAAAGTTGTGATTGGTTTCCAGCTGAAGATTGAAGGCATGTGTGACATCCTCTGGGCCATCTTGGCTCCCTGTGGCCCAAGGATTCACCAGCATGTGTGATGGTAGCAAAGGTTAACATGTTACAAATCCATTTAGGAGCACTCTCGTGCCTTGACTTTCCATAGATTTCTCACCTACTCTTCCTAGCATCTGCTGGCCTGTTTAGCACATCCCTTTTTTTCCCTTCTCACCAGGTCTCAAGTTCCAGGACATTGTATTCCTGGGCTCTGGGGCACCTCTTGTAGTACAGTGGATTTTGGTTCTCTCAGTAGCAGTGATGGTGTGTGGGTGTAGGTGTAATTCTATAATTCTGAACTTAGACAAATAAAGTGATAATTTTCCATATTCATTGTAGAATAGGAAGTGGTGATCTTAATTATAGATATAAATCTTAATTATATAGAGTTTGCTCTATATAACATGCAGTAAATTTAGTTTATAACTTTCATAGGTGTCTTGCTTGTCTGTGGTTCCTTTTCTTCCCCCCTTCCCCCCGTCAATTGAAAAGCAAAGCCAAGCCCTTGGGACAAATGTGGAGTATGGAAAAACCAGTTCCCACTTTGGTCTATCCTAAGATGCATATCTCCTTTTGCACTCTGAGCCCACCACTTCTGGGAGGAGGTGAAGCTGTCAAGTTTTCAGCATCACTCTGGGTGGTCATTGGACTTTTTAATTTTTCAAAACATTTGTTTCCTTATTCATTTGAATTTGCTTGTGAGTCAGGGAGGCCAGGATAATTATTCCCATTTAACAGAGAAGGAAACTGACACTTGGAGACAATGAAGTGACTTGTCCACAGTCACGCGACTGTTTCATAGCAGCACAGAATCCAGTCCCTACATCTGGCTCTACCAGTTCAGTCATTTCCAGTAGGCTACATTGCCTCTCAGTATTGTATTAAAAATTGCTTAAAATAAATGGAATGTTGGTAGGGGTTAGAAATCTTTACATTATAAGGAATTTTTTCTTATAAACAGATGTGACCTGGAAATCTTAAAGCACATAATGTTAGGTGTGTTGATGGCACTGTTGGGAGCATCATTATCTAGTTGAATGCAAGTCCTCTGGGTCAGCAGCTATCCTCCTTTTGGTTTCTTGGTATCCTGGGTATTCCATCTACTGCTTCGCACATAAGTAGACACTTTTAAAATGTTGGCTGAATCGAGTCATTCTCTTGGCTGCATCTCAGCTCTGTCCTCATACTGGAATCCATGGATAAGTTTGTCTATCAGAGAATTATTAAGAAGGCAGAAAATCAGAGGGGAGGGGCAAGGGCCTATGGAGAAGATCAGAAACAAACAAATTCTTCCTCTTCTCTTTTGTTCTGATAGAAAAAGATTGAGGTCCCTCCTCCGTCCACCAATCCTTTCCTGGAAGATGAGCCTGGACCTGAGATGGAGGAATTGACAATGGACAAAGGGGACTTAGATCAGGTAAGGCCAGGCCACTATGCAATCTCTTCAACACCTAATATTTAAATCTAAAAATAATATGACCAGTAACCATTTATTAACTTGATAAGGAAGTCTTTATACAATTTCTCTACTTGAAAGAACAGTTGAGAAAATGATGAAAAAAGCAGGCCTCACTCTGTCTCCATGCTCCAGATTGCTCTCTAGAATGGTTGGATCAGTTCACAATTCTACTGACAATGTTTTACTTTCCAGTTTTTCCACATTCTCTGCATTATTTGTCATTTTTTCCTTCTGTCATCTTAGCCAATCTGATAAGTATAAAATGATATTTCAAATTTGTTTTAATTTGCATTTCTCTAACCAATAATGATTTGACTTTTTTTCATGTGACAATGTATAGTTTTGATTTCCTCATCAGAAAATTGTCTGTTCATGTCCTTTGACTATTTATCAATTGGGGAATGACTCATCATCTTATAAATCTGACAAAGTTCTGTATATATTTGAGATATGTGACCTTTATCCAAGAAACTGTATAAAAATTTTTTTCTTGATTTTCTGCATTCTTATTAATCTTGGCTACTTTGCTTTTATTTGTACAAAATTGGCTTTCAAATTTCCAGGGAAGTTTGCAGTTCCCATGAAGGGAGAAGGAAGGGCCTCAGTTGAGTTGTCAACTGAACTTTGGAGTGAGAAGCCATTGTGCAGGTCTAGAAATTACAGAGGGGACCATTGGAGAATGAGGAGGAGAGGGACTGTCAGTTTCCTCTAGCCTCTGTGTTCAAATCCAGATTTCCTCTCCTTCCATCCTACTGCATACCATTGGTGCTCCAGCCCCACTTTATGACAGGAGAGGTCAGAGCAAGAAATCAGGTCTTTTCCTTTGGTTTATTAGTGACACTAATTAGCTTCTCTTGGCTATTAGGGGCTTATTTCTTGATGACATTTTGGTTTATTCACAGGGTGAGTGAGGAGGACAACCTAGGGAGGCATTCTTGGGCCTTTGAAAACTGTGGGTTTTTCAGGTAGTATTCCCCATTTCCCACTGTGGGGAGGCTCATTGTGTAGTTGTCACACAATCTATGTCATGCCATAGAGCCCTCAGGCCTTCCAGAATCAGTTTCTAAAGGGATGCTGATTATTTCTGTCTAGCCATTTGGGTAAACAGGGAGTGGAAGTGGGGCAGGGCAGGAAAGGTTACATTCTGAAAACCTTTTTAGAGAGATGTCAAACTGCTCAAAAGTCCCCATATTATTGTCTAGCATTGTCCAAAACTAGAGGTTTCTTAAATGCCAAATAAAAACGTTTTTACATTTTGATGAAACGGATTCAGATGCAGAGGGGATAGATGAGAGGAGGGCTGTACTCAAGAGGCAAAATAACCTTCTCAGACAATCTGAGCCACCCGGGCCCCTCAGGTTCCTTGTGGCTGGCCCATTCGCCTGGATTTTTGAGAGCCTCCCCTCCTCCAGGTGCAGTAGCGGTGCCTTGGCAGTGCTTGCTTTTGCTGACATTATCCTGATGCTTAGTTAGTCATCTCTAGGACATTCTGGCTCCTGTGGGCGCTGCTAGCCTGAGGACAGGTGCATTTCTTGCTGCTGAGCAGGGTGCTGCCATGGCAGATGTACATCAGCACGCAGGGCTTCACAGGTTTCCCGGGATTTTTCTCATCGTCACTAATGCTTCTAGACCAAGTGCAGGCCGTCAGCATTGTTAGTCGTTTAGGCAGCTACTGTTTCTGCACTTTAGAGGAGGGCAGAGCTCACTATGGAGATAGTACTGGGAGAAGGACTAAATCTGAGCAGGGGAGGAGTTGGATTGGGTTTTAGATGGGACATGGGACGTCATTTTGTAGTCCTGACACTTGGATATCTGCATGTAGTAGGCATTGAATAAAGGCTTATTAACTTGACCACTCAGGCCCTTTGGTCAAGAAATAAGAAATCCGTGGGCTCAAGCAGACCCTTTGGGGGATCTGAGCAGTTTGATTTGATCTGTTTACGTTGGATAGTTATCAAAGGAAACAGGGCCAGCTGCAGCCCTCCTGACTGTGACAACAGGAACCTTTTATTATTCCATCAAACTCCAGGAGGAAATAGTTGAAACATCTGCAGCTTTTGGACAGAATTCACACACTCAGAAATCCATCCTAGATGCTATTGCTGAATGATTGAGTCTTTAAGCTGAGAAGTGACCACTAGGGAAACTGAACAATGCAGAAATGAGACAGTGTCATTGTCTGGTTTAGACTCCCCAAGGCACGCGTCAACCCCACATGATGACAGTCCTGGTGAAGAACTTGGATGTCCCACCCATGCTTTCTTCCTGTGTATAGCCAACTGAAATGGCAGAATGCACGAGGGTGCTACTGCTAAGGGCTCTACCGTCCCTGCTGTCAGCTGTCCTACAGTTTCCCCCAGGGTTCTGCTAAACGCTAGACTTTGTGTACCCACCCTCCCCATGCTGTCTTTGAATCCATGAGGGGCACCAGAAATGTGTAGGCCCATTATAGACCCTCTAAATCAGGACTGACCTCACTGGAGAGAGGCCTCCAGGCTCCTGGATATGATCCTGGGGGCTTCCCTAATCCCCCTCTCGTCTCCAGGGGCAGCACTGCAGTGGCAGCAATGCAAATTCTGCTTCTGAGACATAAGAAAGTAACATCTGTTAAACTCATGGCCATTGTGAGTGACCGTAGGCTTCCATTAACCACTCCTCCCCCATTTTCCCCCCCAAAAATCTATAGCCTGGAATACTCCAGATGTAACTAGGGCTAAGTAAGGGATGACCAGAATGTGGGTTAAGTTAGCTTTTAACTTCTGGTGAGTATGATCAGTTCTTCTGAAATGTATTGGCCATTCCTTCTCTGTGGGGTCAGATAACATGGGAAGGAGTCCTCCTAGCCCCTTGCCCAAGCTATACTTCCTGCAAACATTTCATCTCATATGCTTTTTGTTGTGTTTGGTAAGAGATCTGATTGGTTCATTTTGATACAGTGTTTATGAGTGTCCAGTTATAGTGGAAAGAGTGGTCAACTTAAGGTCAGAGGGTACAAGAGCCATGGACTTGAGTTTCAGCTCTTTGGGTGGCCTTGGACAAGTCACTTCTCTCTGCTCTCACCATCTTTACTCATAAAATCAGGGAGTTGGACAGATGATCTTTCAAATCCCTTCTAGCTTGACTGGTCTGAGAGAATTCTGTTAGCAAGGTTCAAAGCTCTTAGTTCAAGGCTCTTTGGATGATGGTGATAAATCTCTGAAGGCCTAGAGAAACAAAGGTGACATGTAGGAATTTTAAGACTCCCCATTTATTTTCAGAGCGATGTTTAGAAAAGGAATGAATCCACGGATGTGATTTTACAATCTGTGTAGCTGTCTAGACAGCTTGCTGGAGAGTTACGGACACAGTTTGTCAGACAGTTGATAAATGGAAGGCCTGTTATCAAAGTAACACTAACGTTTGGGGGGTAACAGAGCAAGCAAATGACTCTGGCTAAAAGCTTACTTATTGTCCCCCGGTTGTGATCAGCCGCAGTGTAGGGTGCACGATCACTTAGTTATGTCAGGGGGCTGGGAGTGGGTTTGGGGGGGCTCTTGTCTTTGATGCTGCTTGGCAGTGGCCAGAGAATGCTCATATGCTGCCTTTTTGACTCCCCAGCCAAAGAAGCCAAAAGTCCCAGAAAACCCATTTCATGGAATCATTTCTAAGTGTTTTGAGCCTCATCTCTACGTGTATATTGAATCCCAGGACAAGTGAGTTATGAACATTTTTTTTTCTTTCTCTTACCTGTGCATTTTAATCTCTAACCAACTGTTGGGTTTCCCTACAATCTGCTTTCCACATTTAACATTACAGTAGTGTAGCCTCTTCCAGGTGTTGGAGGAGAGAGACAGCAGGCCCGGGCCCCAAAAATCTGTTAAGGGCATTTCATTTCCTGAACATTAGTAGCCGTGAATTTTACAGTTTGCTCTATATATAAATCACAGGTGCTTATGCGTTTCTCTGGGGAGCCTGCAACAAGGCCCCTACCTCTTCACCTCTGTAACATGGGTGCCAAGCCCCTCATAGCCAGCTCCATGCTTGCCAAAACTCAGGACTTTTTTAGGTGCTAGGCTTTGGGGAATGCAGGAAGGAGGAAAATGTGCCTTCTCACATGAAGACTGTTTGCAAATACCACAGCTGAGGAGAAGACAAAAAGCATTTTGCCAACCCACGACGTGAATACGGTTGCCTTGTGAAATGTCAGGGCAGATGAGAACCACCGTCCAGTCTCTGCCCTCGTGCAACAAGCTGCTGATGGCTGCTTTACATCAGGGAATAGATTTCAAAAGATTGCTTTTCTAAGTGAGCTGCTGCTACCCCTGCTGAGGGGGGCGAGTAGATCTTTGGAGGAGCTCAGTATACCTGAAGAGCTGGGAGGATTTGCTAGTGGGGTAGAACGGGAGAGGGTGGGGGTGGGGGCAGAAGGGAGAATGCAGAAAAATATTTAACTTCTGAGCTTAGAATAATTTTCTGGACTTTGGCAGACTCCTCTTTCTTGAACCATTGCAAGAATTGAACTATGTGGGAAAAAAAACGAGCTTGCTACCCTCTGCTGTGCGGCAGTATTATCTCTCATCTGCTTTTCATAGAATTCTGTTTTTCTATCTTTCCGCTTCCCCCAGTAACGGAAATATTTCTTATTAGTCTTGTAATCTCAGAAAATGGATTTTGAATACAGGTTGCTACACTTAAAAAATATTCTTTTGTACTTCGTTTCCACCCTTTCAATTGCACTTTTATTTTTTTATTTTTATTTTTTAAATTCTTTTTTATTTGTTTTCTTGTTTACATCATTCATTTCCATCAGATTTTTTGAGTTACAAATTTTCTCCCCGTCTTTCCCCAACCCCCAACCCCAAACCAGCGATCCCACTGTAAAACCCCTCCCCCAATCTGCTCTCTTTTGTGCCCTCATCCAACATCCCTCTGACTTTTGGTAGGGCAGGGAAGGTCTCCCTAACCCCAGTCTCTGTATATCTTAATTCCCAGTTGCATGTATTTCAGAGCTTTAAATTCTGGATTCTTTCAGTCCCTCCCTTGTCACTCACCCCACTGGAAGGACAAGCAATTCAATACAGGCTGTGCATGTGTAATTACACAGGACATCTTCACAGTGGACATATTGTGACAGTCTGATCATATGTCCCTCCTTCCTATCCCGCCCCACCCTGTTCTGTTCTCTACCCTGTCCCTGTCCCTTTACTGAAGTGTGAGCATCCAGCATCCCTCCCCCAGACCCTGCCCTCCCCTCCGTCATCCCACCTCTCATCCCCATGCCCCTACTCTCCTGTGTGGCATGATACTCAGTTTAGAGTTTATGTCATTCGATTGCACTTTTAAAACATCTTTTTTCCTACTATCTGATCATTGCATGTAATCCTGGCATTTCAACCTAAAGGCAGTGGGCAGGTAGGCTAGTTAAAGCTTTTATTTCCACATCTTTTTGTTTGGGCTGAAAATAATTGGGCCTCTTGATGCTGGCACATTGTTCACCCTTCAGCCAACTCTGGACTTGGAGCTCTAGCGATGATTTAAGAGGCACTGCTGAAAAGTGAAGCCATCGATTGTATTGGAATATTAAGTTGCAGAGAAACCCCCCCCTGCCCCCCCCACCTGGAGATCATATTCTGCCTTGGTTCCAGGCCCAGAACTTCTGATCACTTTGGGCTGATATCACCTAACGAGTCATTTTCCAAAAGCCTGAATTGAAATGCACAAAGCATGTGCTTGTGAATGCCATGGCTTGGACCTGAAACCAACTTGACTTTCCCAGAGGTATCTTCCTATCAGCGTGGCTCTGATCTCCACTCTTCTCTTCTGACCAGGGGGTCTCACAAAGCTCTCATTGTTTGTGATGCTTTGGGCAGGGAGCCGGATCTCTCCTTCACAGAAGTTCTCCTTTTCCCCTATGAAAAATGATGTGCTGGCTGCTCTGATTGCTGTTGGCCTCACAGCATCAGGAGATCAGCGGAAGTTATTCGTAAGAGACCTGTGTGCTGTATACTGGAGTAGATAATGCTTCTGTAGATTCAGAGCAGGCAGCAGGAGGCAGGAGCAGAAGGAGTCTAGAATCATGGAATCCTAGAACTGGAAGGGCCCTTAGGGGTCATCTGGTCCAGTTCCCTTCTTTTACAGAGAGAGCACCTAAAGGCCAAAGAGATTGTTAAGCAATTTGCAGGTATTAAGGACTAGGACCTGGGTTTGAACCTAGGTTTTCAGAACTTAATGCTATTATCCATGTCCTAGGAAGGTGTTGGATTAGGTCATCTTAAAGTTTCTTTCTGGTTCAGATATTCTATTACTAAATCCTAAGAGTAAATCCTTAGAGGTGAGCTGGAGGCGGTTTACTGTTTTGGTTTCTTCTACTGAGTCCCTTTTCCCTCTTGCCTTGAGCATCTCAGCCAAAGGCAACTAGTGACTCTGTGACCCTCCCTGGACTCACACCACCTAAGCTCCGAGGCAGTTTTGGCTCCATTTTCTCACTCACCCTCTATCCCATCAGTAGCTAGATCTTGTTGATCCTGCCTCCAGAATATGTCTTATGTGCGTCTTTTTTTGTCCACTCATTACTTTCTGCCTCCATCCTCAGTCAGCCTGGATTGTCACAGTAATCTCCTCATTGGTTTTCCAGCTTGTCATCTCTCCTTTAATCTTTGTTCCCTCCATCTGTCCTTCACACAACTACCAAAATAGTTTTGCTAAGGTGCAGAACTTTCTGGGTCACCACCCCCCTTTCAGAAACTTATAGTAGTTCCCTATTTCTTCTAGAATGAAAGGCAAATTCCTTAGCCTAGTATTGAGGGCACTTCATGATCCCCCTCCAAACCACCTTTTCAACTTTTTTTGATGGGATTCCCCTCATTATGCCACTCTTCGTTGCAGACAAAGGCAATACTTTCCTGGTTCCCAGTTCTGTCCTGTATGCTTGCCCCTCTGCCATTGTGTAGGCCATCCATTGTATCTAGAATGCATTCTTCCCGTATTTCCACAGGTTGCTATCCTTTTCTCACTTCAAGGCCCAACACAGAAGTCATTTCCTCCATAAAAACTTCCTTGATCTCTCTTCCCTTTCCTCCCATTGGAAAGCCAGTCTGCCCATTGGCAGATTTTTTTCAATCATCCTTTTCCCTTATCACATTTTACTTGGTTTCACTTGTTTGTGAATATATTACACTCTTCCTTTTAAATTGCAGTTGTGACTCCCGAACTGTTTCATGTGTGTCTTTGAAGTCCTCAAGCTTCCTCAAAGAGGTGCGATGAGTATGGGTTAGTTTGAAACATTTCCTGACTCACTGGTCTAAGTGGAGGAGGCCACTTCAAATCTCAGGCCCACCAGAGTCATCCTGAGGTGGGCTGCTTTTCTTAGATGCCTTCTGAACCACCCCTGGGGGCAAAATAGAGTGAGAGATGAGGAGAGGAGAGGGTGGGCTGATATGTCATGGACACAGGGTATGGGAAGAGTCAATGAAAAAGAGTAAGGAACAAGCAAAGGGATGATTCAGAGGGGAAGAGCACCAGACAGGTCAGTGTGAGGGTGACAAAGGTACAAGGAGGTGGGAAGTATGATGACAAAGAAGAGGAGAGTGGTGCTTATCAACTATCAACTGCCAGGCCACAGGATTGGCCATTGCCGTTGCCTGCCCTCTCCCCTCTTCTCCCCCAAGAGGCTCTGAATCTCGTTTAAAGAAAAGAGGGGCTGCAGCCCTTACCATCCTGAACCTCAGGCTTCCCCCACTCCCCTTCTTACCTTTCTGATTCCTGCTCAGCAGGGCAGCTCATGGTCATCTGTCTTCATCCCCGGCATGATTCTTGTCTGTGTCCATCCATTAGGTCTTCATAGAGGATCTCTCCAGTGCATTGGAGGCTTTCTTTCAGGTCTTTTAGCATTTCATCAGTATCAGTAGACCACTCACACTAGTCACATATGTCTTTGCTTTCATTGGTTGACCAGCCTAGATCGTTTTATGCTTATACTACTGATCATGACAGTAAGTCAATTTGCATATTAGTAAGTGCAGCACCCCTCTCCTCCATGTCTATTAACCTGGTTCCAGAAAGCACTTCTTGATCTTTTGCTTTCTCCTGAGTTACCTGGCACCATATTCCTTAGGTGTTCAATCAGTCTTACTAAATATTTGTCCATCCTGTTGCTGTTAATTTCGTTCTGACATCTCCCCAACATCCCATCTGGCTTTGACTCCAATTTCCTGAATACCTCCCTAGTGACTGGGAAATCCCAGCAGAAGGTTAGGGAGGGTAATGCTGTTAGTGTCTGAAGGAGACCAGAACCAGGCTCTTTGAGCATACTCCATAGGGAGAAGGTATCCAGTTACGGAGTGGTCGCTTTGGCCATCCTTTTAGCAGTGCTCTGCAGGCCTTCCCTTAATTCTAGGACTTGAGGTTGAAAAATATTAGCCTCACTCTGGAAATTATTTTGAAACTATGCTCCAAACTATGCATTACTGTCTGTGTCCTTTGCCCCAGTGATACCTCTGTAGGCCTGTACACCAAAGGGATCAAAGAAGGAAGAAAGGGACTCACATACAAAAATGTTTTTATAGTTACAAGGAACTAAACTGAAGAAGTGCCCTTTATTTGGGAAGTGAATGAATAAATTATGATAAATAAATGTCATGAGATATTATTACAACACAAAAAAATGAGAACAGATGGTATCAGAGAAAGCTGAGAAGACTTGTATGAATTGATGTGGATTGAAATCAGCAGAAACAGAAGAACAGGTTACACAATAACAGCAGCATTCTCAAATGGCAAACAACTTTGAAAGACTGAAGAACTCTGCCTAGCTCAGTGACCATCCACAACTTGAGAGAGCCACTGATGGATGAGAGAGAGAGGGAGATCACAAGACATACTTGTTTGGACATGGCTGGAGACTATGCCTTTTTGTTATAAGTTCTTATCTCTCCCTGCAACTCCCCTAACTGGTGGCGTGGAAGAAGGGAATGAGCATAAATACTTGTTAGTTGAACCAAAAAAAAAGTAAAGTAAAAGTGGCATTTTAAAAAAGCATTACCCACTAGATAACATAACTTGAAAAATTTTTTATTTACACTCAAGAAAGAATGTAATGGGTCTTTTATACCTGTGATTACGTACTTTGTTTATAGTGGAAAAATTTCATTTTCTCCCTCTCCTCTTGCTTGGGTCACCTTTGTCCTAATCAGGTCAGAGATAATGTCTTCTATTGGGAGAAGCTGGGCTTTTCCTATGATCCTTTTTCTCTTGCTTCACTTCCTCCCTGTTGCTCTTCTGCTATCATTATCTTTGCACCCAGAATACTCCCATTGTCTCTGCTTCCACTATGTAGAAATCACAGTGCTAT
>CM053593.1:365096577-365147865 GCA_028646575.1 Pseudocheirus occidentalis
AGAGAGATGGTGGATGGGACATTAAAGAAATAACCATTAGTCTTAGTAATCAGACGTTATGTGAACTAAGTTGGCTTTGGAGCTCAGGAGGCTTTTTTCAGTAACTACTAAGCCTCCCTTTGGCTTTCATTGATAGGTAAGAACCCCTGTCACCTGACAAGTACATGGAGTCAGGTATTGCCCAAGTTCAAGCAAGCTCCCTCCACAGAGCAACCCGACCCCACGTGATTAACTTCTAAGGCAAATGGTTTTTTCCTGTGGTCCTTGACAGGTTCCCTTCGAGTATTTCAGATATCCCCATGCAGATACCAGTCTTCCAGGTGTACCTTGGGTGGCTGCTGCTGCAGTGCCACATATACTTGTGCTCTCCTTTAACAAAAATACTTGCTTTGACACTTCATTGACTCTGTGACCTCTGAGATGTGGGTGCTCCCTCTGAAATGCAAATTACAACAGGCCCTCTCATTCTGTGTGACTTTTGTTCATAGGTTTTCCAAAGATTGCTTGAAAAAAACAACCCAAAAACTTCATTTTCTATTTCAAAAGCACTTAGCTAACCATTTTATATCTTCATCAATCATGTTGTGAAATGTTTAAAAGACTTTATTCTTCAGATTGTCTGGATGCACATTATTTACTGATAGGAGTGTGTTTTGGGAACTTAGTAGCAGTCCTGTATAAAATACTTTGTTTTCTGGCACCACGCAAAAGCAAAGGGAAGGAAATACTAATCCGTAGATGGTTGCAGTAGTACTTATGGAGGGCAATGAGAATCTGTAGTAGGGTGGTAGCAGTGGAAACCAAAAAGGGGAAAATGTGAACAACATTGGAGAGGTGAGAGGACTTGGCAGAAGGAAAGGGAGGAGCTAAAGACAACACCCAGCCCTGGATGGTTGGGTCAGTCTTAGTGCCACTGATGGAAATAGAGAAGTGTTAGACTTGTTTTTACCTTTCCCAGAATGTAGCAGAGGTCCTTGTAGGCCTTTGATATGTATTTAGGGGCTTGGCTACTCAAAGTGAATCAAGCAGTCTTGACCTCCCTCATTTCCAGTAGGTTGTTGTCCCTTCTATCACTTTTTTTTCCCCTTTGAAACTTAAACTGGCTCCATTACTCTCTCATAGTTGGCCTTTGGGCTAGAGAAAGGGGAAATAAGGGTAAAGAATTCTCTGGCCAATTTGTACCCCTTCCAAGGAGATGAAAGGCAGCACTGGCAGAATGTACCCAAAATGTGGGAACTGGATGGGTAGCCCACAACATATAGGAAATTCCTGGAGTAAGAAGTTAAAATGTATCTGAAAAATATTCATCTGTAATAGGACTCCTTAGGGTTGGCGCTGAAAGAAGGAGCAGATGAGTAAGTTTTCTCTCTTTAACTTCTTGAGGAACAGATAGCTAATTAACAGAAGAAAATCCCAGCATTCTGGCCTTGGTATTGGTTTGCATCGGAGGCCTAGAGATCAGAATCTTTTAAGGCAGTTGACACAGCTTCTGCTCTCATAATTTCACACCATCCTGGAAATCCAGTCAGTCAGATGTTTACTGAGCACCTGACTTTTGGCCTAGCCTTGTATTAAGGTGCTGTGGGGGACTCCCACCTCCCCATATCTGACCCTGATCTTGCCTTGAAGGAGCTGGTATTAGAGGCTTAATTGCCTATGTACTCACTATGCAAGTCATTTTCACATTTTGGGCCTTCTTTTTCCTCCTGTGTAAAATAGGATATGACTAAGATGATGTCTCAGTTCCCTCCCAGTTCTTATATTTGTGAGGGTTAGAAAAGCACACACTGTGTGACCAGGAACTAAAGATTCTAGTGTCTATGTGATGATGCAGGTGGTCAACAATAATTAGGAGACAGAAAAAAGCAGCTAATCAGTAATCAAGTATTTATTGAGTGCTTTGAGTAAGATGCTGGGGAAAAGAGCCCACTGGATGAAATGATCCCTGCTCTGATCAGTGTGGACTGGAGCCGCCAGTATGGGCAGCCAGTGGCCCTCGGACCAGACTTGAAGGATGGGGCATTTGGAGACGGGAGGAGCATGTTAGCAAGGAGAAGCAGATTAAATGAAGGCAAGAGGCTGGAACAAAAATGGTGTTTCATTTTTAACATTCATTTTTTTTAAATTTTGAGTTCCAAATTTTCTCTCTCTCCCTGTCACCCCTCTCTTACCCAGTTTGAAGGCAAGAAATGTGATCTTAATTATACATGTGAAATCATGCAAAACATATTTCCGTGTTAGTCATGTGGCAAAAACAAAACAAAAACTCCAAGAAAAATAAAGGAAATTTTAAAATTATGCTTCAATATGCATTTAGAATCATATCAGTTATTTCTCTGGCATTGGATAGCATTTTTAAAATCATAAGTACTTTAGGAATTGTTTTGAATCATTGTATTGCTGAGAATTACTAAGTCATTTACAGTTGATCATCATATAGTGTTATTGTTACTGTTCTGATTTTGCTCACTTCATTTTGCATCAGTTCATATAAGTCTTCCCAGGTTTTTCTGAATCTATCCTGCTGGTCATTTCTTATAACTTAATAATATTCCATCACAATCATATACCACAGGTTGTTCAGCTATTGCCCAATTAATAACAATTCCCAACTCTTTGTCACCACAAAAAGAGCTGATATAGACACACACACACATGCACATGCGCACTTACGGGTCCTTTTCCTTTTCCTTTGGGATACAGCTCTAATAGTGATATTACTGGGTCAGAGGGTATGTACAGTTTTATAGACCTTTGGGTATAATTCCAAATTGCTCTCCAGAATGTTTGGATCAGTTCACAACTTCACCAACAGTGCATTAATGTCTCCCCCAAAATGGTGTTTCAGTAGAAGGACGATATAGCCAGGAGACCACCCAGTTGTGTGAGGTTACTGATTGGGGAATATGTAAGATGAGCCAGATCTAGAGGATGAGCCCATTGAACTTTCTAGGCCCCTCAGAAGCGTCAGACCTTACTCTTCTCTCTGGCCTTCATAGCAAACAAAGAACCAGCAGAAGTCTGAAGCTGTTGGAAGGCAGTTAGTTGCTCTACCACATCTGGTTACAATAAGCTTTCAATAACAAAAACGCTTGAATAAAATGTCAGTATTCTTGTGTTTGTGCTAATTGGTGCTCTGTGTGTGTGTGTGGGGGGGGTTGTTTTTGTCCTTTTCTTCCTGTTCCTTAATATAAATACTTTTTAAAAGCACAGCTGGGTTTCTTGAAGACTCCTTGGTAACCCCAGAGTATGAAAAAGGTGGGAAAAGCCCCTTTTGTTTTACTGGTGACCATATGGAAGGGGGTACTGTGCAGTGGCCCAGCTTTGCCAAGCACATTTAGATTTCTGCTCTGCTAAGCCCAGAAACAGAGCCTGAATGGGCACAGTAGCCAAAGGGGCCAAGGCCTGACTGACAGTATCTTTACATGGAATTGGAGGACCAATGAAAGCTGCCGTTTCCAGAAGTTTGCCTGAGATCTTAACTTCCTCAAGCCCCCTCCTCTTCCATTCCTCAGATCCATAGGCAGTTTGGACTGAGAAAGTTGAAGGGCAGGCAGGCCTCAAAGAAGCCAAGAACCGGGTCGGGTCGGCCCATTGGTGAAGAGATGTTCAAGAGTGTATCCAAAAGAGGGCGAGCAGAACTCAATGATGGGGACAGCGTTGGAGGCTGGATCGCTGAGAGCTGGAGAAAGCTTGGAGAAAGCACAATAACTTTCTTTTAAGTATTTGAAAAGCTATCTTAGAGGAGGAACCAGACTTACTCTTCTTGGCCCTCAAGTACAAAACTACGAGAAACAGGGAACAGATTATTGCTCAGTATAAATAAAGCTATCTACTGGGCTGGCCCAAAGTACAATGGACTTTCTTGGAGGGTGAAGGGGGAGGAGACCTGAGTTTCTCATCACTCAAGAAGGTCTTCAGTTGGAAGTTGGAGGACTACTTATTGTGAATGATGTCATGGGTAGTCACCATTTGGATAATGGCCATAGACAGCCTTTGAGCTTCCTTCCGGTTCTGAGACTGGGTGATTCCAAGCATGGGGAGGGGCCAGGAAGGGGGTGCGGGAAGCGGGGAAGTGGTCACCATGAGTTCTAGGCCTGGATTTCCCATGAGTTTCCTCTGAATTCTGGGCCTCCCTATGCTTTAGGTTTTCCTTTTGTAGAAGCGTACCAGTATTATATTAGAGTTAGTCTCCCTAAAGGATGGGTTCTGGTCTCAGCTTTATCGCTAAATGATTGTAGAAATAGAAAAAAAATCACTTCTCCAGACTTTAGCTCTGCTGTCTGTGAAATGAAATACCATTATTATATGCTTCTCCTGTGCTGCGGGGTTCTCTGGGAGATCAGTGAGTTTGTGGATAAGCAAATGCTTTAAAAAATAGAGAATGCTTTGCAGATACAAAGCTGTTTATTAGTGTCCTTATTGTGAAGTGCTTTCAAAATTACCAGCTCATACAAATATTTTTGTCGGTATTATTTCACCTTTGTTGGAAAAAATTACCTTTCTTTCTCCCTTCTTATTAGGAATCTTGGGGAACTGATTGATCGATTTGTTGCTGACTTCAAGGCCATGGGGCCTCCCAAACCAAACACAGATGAAGGTGGGGTTGTGCTGCCTAGCTGTGCTGACCTCTTTGTCTATTACAAGAAGTGCATGGTACAGTGCTCACAGCTCAGCACTGGGGAGCCAATGATTGCTCTGACCACCATATTCCAGAAGTACCTCCGGGAGTACGCTTGGAAAATTCTCTCTGGCAACTTACCCAAGTGAGTCGTGTTCTCATTTCCACCCTTCATGTGGTGACACAAGATCTGAATGAGGAGGAGTTATCCTCAATACTGTGCTCTAACATTACATGAGTAAGCTTGGTGAGGAAATTCCTTGGGATGTGGCACTAGTTACTAGACTAAGCTTACCTCATTTTGAGAAGTACAAGCCAGTAAATAGTGAGCATGAGGGAAGCCAAGGCTCTGATTGGGTTTTTAAGGATCTGAAACAACTTCCTCTATATTGCAAGCCCTTTGTGCTTTTTAGGGAAAACAACTGTGTGGACAACTACAGTCAGCTCTAAGAGACTGTCTGCATTATTTTGTCATTGATTATTGCTTACAGTTGATGAGTCATTGATTAGGGTTTGAAAATATTTGGGGTTACTTAGAGATTTTCCTTGTAATAGAATTTGACCTGTTACCAGAAATCTGCATCTCAGCTTACTCTACATAATCATTCCCTGAGGCTGTGGTTTGACCTTCTACTATTATCAGTAAAATGTGTTAACACGTGGATGTTCTGTGCATTATTTGGAAAGAAAAATATGTGCCAATGACTTGAGCTTTCAGTAGGCAGAGTAGGTAGGAAATATTCTAAACCTGTTAGATTTTCCCTTTAGAATATAGGTACATCGCCAGAATTACAGAAGTGACCTTGGCTAGCACTTTGGTTTCTTGTCACCGTCAGCAAGGGCAGGAGCCATGTCAGACCCATCTTGTATCTCCAGCAGGCCTGAGAAGGACTTTACGTTTAGCATTCGCTCGTAAACATTTATTGTTAACCTTAGATGCTAAGTCATATGAAAACTGCATGTGTTTCATCGAATACATTGCTTTCCACATTATAGACAAGTAGAACGTAAGCTCTTGGAGCTCACAGCTCTGTTGTTCTTCTCCTTCGGTGCCCCAGCACCAAGCATAATGACAAGTGTATATTGTAGGGTCTCAATAAATGCATGTTGAGTTGAATTGTAATAGGGACCCAATTGGTATTGGTTGGTATTTGAATTTCCAAATGCTTCTCTTGTCTAAAGGCTTCTGTATCAAAATTCAGAATTTCAGTTACAGTGCAAGATTATCTGAAAACAATAAACCAGGAACCAGTTTCTGTGTCCCTAATGAGCCAGAAAGAGTTCTTCCTATCAGGAAATGCCAAACTAACTAGGCAGCCCCTGCAGGCTCATATAGAGTGAACATCCCACTGATGACTAGGTAAGACTTGATGTCTGTACTTCCTACAACTGTTGCTCAGAGGATTTAAACAGATGAGGGTCAAGGTAAGGTCAGGAGGAAAGAGGCTTATTAGGTTTGGACTTGGGTCAAGTCCAGTCCATTTGGTGCTTTGTCTTGCAAGCCACCCTTTTTCCTGCTCAGGAAGCACATTAAGAGTTTTGGCCTGACCACCTCCTCTTCCTCTTCCTCAGGACCACTAGCACCAGTGGAGGGCTAACCATCAGCAGCCTCCTCAAGGAGAAGGAGGGCTCAGAAGTGGCCAAGTTCACTCTGGAGGAGCTGTGCCTTATTTGCAGCATCCTAAGCACAGCTGAGTACTGCTTGGCTACAACCCAGCAGGTGAGCAAGCCAATGTCCCCTCTTCACCCCTCACCCTCCCGTACCTCATTCTCAGTGCAAGCAGATTGAGCCAATGAGAAAGGCAGTGGGTGCCAGCTCCACACAGTTTAGAGATGCATCTGGCTGATTTTTAAAAAATGTATTAATGCACTTTATTTTGACACAAAAGACACTTCCCAAAAGCTACCTAAGCAAATTTGATTAAAAGTTTGTTCTCTCAAAAAAAGTTCAAGCCAAAACAAATCTCATTGTGACCCTGCTGTGTGACCTTGGTCAGATCACTCAGCTCCCTGGGCTGCTCATTTGCAAAGCTAGGGGTTTGGACTAGGCAGCTTCTGAGGACCCTTCCAGCTTTGTATCTGTGAGCCTTTGGTTCTTTCACCAAATAACCTGATGGCCATTGCTAGCACGTGGCTCTTTCTCCTTTAGTAGCTTCTCAGTTGTCTGGATGGTCAGCATGTGCCTTTGACCTTGGATGGTCATGTTGACCATTATACATGACCCAAGTTTAGATTCATATGCTTGGCAGCAGCAAAGTACACAGAAAATGGTGAAATGCCAGAGGTTACGAACACAAGGCCTGTGAACACATTCATTTTTATGTTTGGATAACTTTTTCTGTACAATTGGTTTCCTTTGTGATTCTATAGATTTTGTTTTGTGCATTTAAAAACATCAGAAGGGATCCTCAGGCCCCTCCAGACAGCTGCCTGTGGGTCCAGGGCACAAAGGAGGTGAAGACCCCTTGTCTAATTAGATCTAATATAATCCTCCCATTCTGCAGAGGAGGCTAGTGAAGGCTGAAAGGTTAAATCACACAGGGGATGAGTAGCATATGTGAGATTCAAGCCTAGGACCTGTCATCACAAACCTTTCCCATTCACTTCACTGCTTCTCTTCTCCAGCTCCCGCCTGTGACCATGAGTGGCTCCTTCAGTAGAAGAGGCTACCCCTGGAGAGCAGTGACTGAGCAGGGGAGCCCAGCGGGCGGCTCAGGGTGCTGATGTTGGGGGCACACCCTCCTTCTGAAAGTGGGTCACTGGCATCCCCTCATACAAGTAGGGTAGTGATGTGCCTGGTAACACCAGCATCCTTGTGGAAGGGGCTGTGCTGATGCTTGGCCTTTAGCCATGATGAGTCACTGCCAGGGATTCCATTCTCAGGAGTGGTACCTGCTGAGGGAGGTCCCTAGAGGTTTGCCTCCGTCTTCTGAAATTGACATCGCATCCTCACTCTGCCTAAAAAAGCAGCTTGTGTTTGGGCCGATGACGTCTAGGAAGCACGTTGCAGGAAAGGTTGACGACTGTTGGAGCCACCAAAAGTGGCAGTGTCTCAGTGAGTGGAGGAGCGGAGGAAGCCTCAGAAGAGCCCTCTCTTTGTACCTTTCTGTGCTTGATGTGAAGCTCACCAGAGGCTGTCAGGGTGCCAAGAAGACAACTGTTAAAGACTCAGCATTTTCCTCCTGTTCGGGCTGATTCTTTATGTTTGTCTGGGTTGAAGGAAGACTGACATAAATTATTACTAGTCAGCTTAACTTGTAGTTCTTGTATGCCAAAGGAAGAACATTCGAGGCCAAGTAGAAAGTGTTCCCCAAAGACTTCATTCTTCATGTGAACCCAGTGAAAAGCAGGCATGGAGTTGTTGGAGGGGAGGAGGCACTTAGCAGTAATGTTTGGGGGAAGGGAACGGGGGCCTCGGGTGTGTGTGGCTGCTCGGAGAATGACCTACAGAGAGACAAAAGCAGCAGTCTGCAGCAGTGCCTGACTGCCCAGGAGATACAACTTCACCACTTTCTTGTTACAAACAGCCTTGTTTGGTTTTCCGCATACCTTGGGTTCACAGCAGTGGCATGGGATGTGGGTTAACGTAGCAGTCCCTGAGTTGACCAATTAGGCCTGAGAGCAGTGGAGAAGTGGGTTGTGCCAGTGGCCTTCTGCCATCTTTTCCTCTCCCCCACTTGAAATGCCTGTGAGTCAGTGGGGAGGGAAGGAAGCCTTTTGGGTATTTCCAGCCATGCCCCTCTTCCTCCTGAAAATAACCATGGGCTGCAGGAATGAGTCAGAAGATAGCTGCCCCTCGGACACCTAGGCATGGGGCAGCAGGGTAAACATGCCCAAAGTCAGGGCTGGGCCAGGCAGGGGAAGAGAGAAGTGAGAAGCGAGGTAGGCATGCCTAGGGGGCTCCGTGGGTTTGTAGCAGTTGCTTCAAATAGTCCCATTGTTGTATATCACTTTCATCTACTCCAGAAACAAGAAATGGGCCTGAGAGAAGAAACTTGGCTCCATTTTCCTTCTCACTGACCTTTTCTGTAGGAAGCCCTCATCCTACAAGCACAGTCATCCTGGAGAATAGGAGGGTCCTGTTTCCCATCTCTGGTGACTAAAGCCAGTAGTCTCCGGCATATGCAGTACATTACAAGAAGGCACAGCCTAAGGGAAAGTTCCAGGATGAGCGCTGGGCTGAGGCTCTCATTGACTTGGTCTGATGGCTACAAACTACTACCCAGCAGTGAGCAGGGGGCTTCCCCAACTCCCAGGCGTCTTTGGAGATTCTTGGAGTTCCTAGCCTAGAGCAGTTTTCTTCTGAGATGTTGGGAGAAAGTAGAAGGGGAGAACCCATGGTATGCACTCACCTCTACAGAAACTCCCAGAGTTCATTGGCAAACTTAGGAATTTTGTATCAGGGGACCGTTACAATGTATTACATGTGTGGTGTAGTAGATAGAGGGATAGGCTTATAATCAGGAGGACCCGATTGCAAATCCTGCCTCTGACTCTGGCCCAGGATCACTGGACAAGGTACTTAATCTCTCTTTGCCTTAGACTTGAATTCCCTGGGTTTATCCACTAAACTATAGATTAGTGGAAGGAGTTTCCATACCTGGAATTTTTCAAGCTGACAACATCACAGATTCTTTACCTGTTTGCCTAAATGGGCCCTTTTTTAAAGGAGATACTCTGCATAATCCTCTTTGGGGCGGTCATTAAATGTCACAATTTTCTTTGCTTCCTAACAGCTTGAAGAAAAACTCAAAGAAAAAGTAGATGCAAGCCTTATTGAAAGGATCAACCTGACGGGGGAAATGGACACGTTCAGCACGTAGGTGCCACCAGCCTCCCTCAGGAGACCTGCCCTTCCCCCTGCTGTTATCCTGTCCAGAGTAGCACAGGCTGTTGGCCTGCTTTTCCCCCAAGGCCTGTGGTTGCTGGTGTGGGCTTCATCTCTTTTGGGGTCCTCGGGTAGATGACATCCTGTACTCTTCAACAGCCTGTGAATGATTGGGCTCTTCAGGTTAGACACCAGTCTGCCTGCCCTCTGCATTTGTAGAGGGGAGAAAATCCTTCTGCAGCGTCCCTGAATGGGTTATCGATCCTTCTAAGCTACCCCATGTCAAAGCACAGACAGCTTCCCATGGCAGGTTTCAGCCAGCCTGCTTTCTGCCTACCAGATAGAAGTCAATGCATGAAATGGAGCGGCCCCAACGCTGCTGAGCTATGGAAAAGTTACAGAGTTATAGAAAAGCATGATCCTTGATCTTAGTGGTAGTGTCTCTGTGTGTGCACATGTGCATGCATGGAGAGCCTAGAGCTCGAGCTCAGGTACAAGGCTTATCTTTATAGAGATTGAGAGAACACTGAGCACCAAGGCCCAGTCCAGTTGAGAAGAAGCTCACCAGTGTTCCCCTGAAAGCTGAACCAAATGTGATCGGTTCCTGTTCTACCCATGTTCTTCAGGAGAGGCCAGGAATCAGCTTTCACTTAAGAAATCAATTAACAAAGTCTTGAAATCCCCTGGCATTTTTTAGTTTCCTGTTTCTCTGGCTTCTGTATGCAGCACTAACACAAGTATTTCAGGGCAGCGGTGTAGCAGATTTTCGTGGGAGCCCAGAAGGGACTTGGGGGTGGGGATGAGGGAGAGTCCTCATGGGAATTCCACAGCTAGGCCACATGGAGGGATGACAGGATGTCTTAACAGAAAGACACCAGCCAGTGGGACTGCCAGAAATGTTGTTGTCTCCCTCTTGAAATACATATTGAGCCCATCAGATTGCTCTTTTCACAGGATGGAGGCTTCAGGAACCCCAGTTCAGAGAAGACAACTGGTAGCGTTTTAGACTTGTCACTGACACGTGTCATGTGTTTGCCTTACAGTGTCATCTCCAACAGTATTCAGCTACTGGTTCAAGATCTCGATGCTGCCTGTGACCCTGCTCTTACTGCCATGAGCAAGGTAGGTTTTCAAGGAATGGCTCTCCACTCGACTAAGAGGAAGCATTCCTAAAGGTTTCCATGCTCCCCATATGCTAGATGTGTCAGCTTGAGGAGTAGAAGGGAGGTCCTTTTTTGGACCTGCCTCAGGTGCTTGCCATGTGATATCGTGTCTTATTTCATACTAGCCAGGAGCCCCACCCAGGGGAGGGGGCTCTGGACACTAGGAAATGAGAAGCTCAGATGGTAACAGATGCTGCCTCCTCTAAAAATGAGAGATCAAAAGAATGAAATCAGTTTCTTGTCCTTTTAAAGTAAGCGACAGAACAAATGTTTCCTGTGCACATGCACTCAGCAAATAGACAGTAGTGTTTAATTGGTGTCCATAGCAGGACAGCTTTCTTTTCTTTCAGTTACACAAAGTGCTTTCCTCACCACTGTGAGATAAGTGTCTTCAGGAGGATCTCTCAGCAAATGAGTAAATCCTCACTGGCTTCACTACCTTTCATTCTTAAGCAGTGAGAACTTTTCCCATGTCCCTCTAAACTCAACTCTGGCTCCTGCTGTACCCATGAGGAGATACCCAGAGGGGAGAACCAGCCTTGAGTCAGTTGAGTCTTTGGGATAAGTTTTGTCAATAATTCATTGCTTTTTATATGAACCACTATTTTGGTGCTTCCCAGCTTCTACCATGGGGTATTTATCTTCTGTTTGTGTGTCTGTGTCTGTGTCTGTTTATCCTTGTCCATGTGTGTCTGTGTGTATGCTTGCCCATATGCACTGTCTCCCTCACTGGGTTTCAAGCTTCTAAGGGCAGTGAATGGACCCTGTGCCTTATTTATATCCCATAGAGCTCTAGGCAAAGCTTCCCATCTAAGTGCCCACTAAGTATGTCCTGTAGAGTAGGTGAGCTGGGAAGTGTAAAGTTATTATTTCTAGAGCATCACCAGAATGAAGCCACCCCCTGGAACCTTCTAGGCTCCTCAGTTCTACAGCTGGCCCTTAGGAACTCAGAGGAAAGCTTTTTTCCAGGGGCAGCTTGGGTCAGCAGCTAGTGCTCTGTGTAGGAAGATGTGGGGAGGAATGTCCATGCCAGAAAGTTATAACAAGCAGAAAGTTGCCCATATTTGGGTTAGCAGAGTATTGTAAATATTTAGTGAAAATAGAATTAAAATTGCAGCTCTGATTAGTTCTGACCCAAAGTAAGGGCTATGAGGGAATGGGAGAGGTGAGATTGGGGGGGTTGGAGGGGGGGAGAGTCTTAATAGTGAGTGTTATTAAGTTACATTTCCACAATAGTGATTGTTTCACCAACATGTGGTCACCCTGGGAATTCCTACCAGACTTTGGTGTTTCCTCAGTCGAACCCTGGTTTCCACATTCTCCTTGTTCATGTACAAGCAGGTACTTCTGCTTTGAGCAGGAGAATGGAAGTTCATCTATCTTCCTGAAAAACCCAGAAACACAGAGTTTAGGCTCTGATTCTCCCCTGACTGCTGTTGAATGTTAGCTGTATCCTGACCGTGATGCATTCCAGCTGCCATCAACCCCCAAACCTCTGCACACTTTAGGTTGGAATGCAGCTGGGAAAAGAATTTTTACATTTACCAAAGGAAGAGTGGATCTTCCCTCCCCCCCTCTTCACTTGCTCTCCTCCAGTAAAATAACACTTGTAGGGCTTTAACACTCCAGGTGTTGCTTATATGAACTGTCAGTTCATTAGGTGGTTTTTCCTCACACTTCTTGTCTCCCCACCCCCCCCTTGCCCCCAAAAACCTTCCTAGCCAGAAAATATTAACAAAGACTGGATCTTCAGACGATGTTGTTTATACCATAGAAAAACCACAGACTTGGGAAAGCAGCAGCTGGTAGGCCATTATGTTTTGTTCTTCTGCATCTTTGGAGGAAAATGAAATCCATGTGATTAAAATGACCAGATGTAAATAAGCCAAGTGGTCGTAAATTGGCTAAACAAATTCTTTCTGTTCCTTGTCCCTAGGTTCTGTATTTTCTATCCATCAGGCTGTCAAATGTGGCTTCTTCCTCCAGGACTTTGGAGCGCTTCCATTTTGTGATATGGTTATTTATGGTGGCACGTTCCATCTGGCTTTGCCTCCTGTTGAATAACTGGTGTCCAAATGACCATTCCTTATAAAACATACTTTGCATCTGCAGGAGATGCATGACACTGTACTGGGAGCACTGGGCCTTATGTAGTTAAGGCTGGACACAGATTTGCCATAAAGACCCAGACTTTATAATTGAATCTTGGAGACACAGAGGACTAACCTATGAAATAAGTAAGCAATAAAGTAAAGTAAAATTGGGGCGGCTCGATGTCTCAGTGAATAGAGTACCGGCCCTGGAGTCAGGAGGACCTGAGTTCAAATCCAGCCTCAGACACTTAGCACTTACCAGCTGTATGACCTTGGGCGAGTCACTTAACCCCAACTGCCCTACCTTCCCTCCTCCAAATAGCAAAAAAATGAAATAAAGTAAAATAAAATAAAAACACACGCACATACTCGAACAACTGAAAAGTTGGGGTTAATTGCATTATTAAGGAAAACTTCACAATGGGAAGAAACTGAACCTACACCTAATCAATTAAAGGCACTTGATTGGCCAAAGAGTGGAATCATTGAACTCTGGGCATGGGGAATGGCTTGAGTAGAAAAGCCAATATACAGTCAGAGCTGGGGAGAAAGACAGAGTGAAAGAAAGTCATCTGTGCTTGGCAGAGATTGAGAATGAGCTGAATGGAGCCAGGAGGCAGCATAATTTGTCAGAGCAAGGCGTCTTAGTAAGACAAATCATGGCAAGTTAGAACTGGAAGAGTATCTCAACTGGACTCTTGTTTTGGTATGTCAGTCCTTTCATTCTCCCTGTGTTGACTCTGGAATTCCTCCTTATAAACCTCCTCACCTTGAGCCCCTCCTCTTCTCTGTCTCCTGTCTTACACAGAAAAGAGGCCAGTCATTAGGAGCCCTCTCTTTTCTTTTCAAAACCCTTTGACATCATGTCTCCCTCTTCCTTCAGGTTTCTGAAAACAAGGTGACCTTTCTAACCCAAACCAGCCTTCTGTATGTGTCCTTGATCCCAAGCCCCTCCCCCATTTTGCCCTCAGTCGTTTCCATCCATATTTTTAACCTCTTCCTTTCTACTGACCCCTTCCTGCTGTGTATCAACACACCCTCATCTCAAAAGAAAATGCACTTGGTTCTGCCATCCCCTCAAGCTGCTGTCCTTCCCATCCTCCTAGGTATCCTAAGCTCCTTAAGGGAAGGCATTGTGTTCCTTGATTGGCTTCTTCCTACTTCCATTAGATTGTGACCTCCTTGAGGGCAGGAATGATCTCTTTTTGTATCCCCAGTACTTGGCTCATAGTAGGTGCTTAGTAAATATTAATCAGCTGACTTCTTGTAGCCCCTGGCAGTTTGGATTCTGACCTCCTCACCACTCACCTGAAACTGCTCTCTGTGGAGTTCCTAGTGGGCTCTTAGCTGATAAATCCAATGACCTCTTCTCATTCTTCTTCCTCTGTGCCCTGTCTGCAGTGTTTGATGCTGCTCAGCACCCCATCCCTCTTGCACACTCGCTCTTCCCTCCTCACACTCTCTTCTTCTGCTGTCTAGGATGAGCTTGACTGAGAGCTGGAAGGAGCCTCGGAGGGCATCTGATCCAGCCTCCTCCCTCCTTCTCCTTTGCTGGGTGTCCTGCTTCCTAGTCATGGCTGTCACTCCAGGCTCCTCTGGGTCTTCTTTTCTCTCTCCTCTTTCTCAGTAATCTCATCTGGCTCCGTGAAATGTTTTCACATCTTTGTAAATGACTCCTAGGTTTATAGCCACAGCAAATGACCTACAGTTCTGGGTCACCAGAATAGGGTTTCTATTCCTCTAAACTTCATTATTTCTGTTGAAGGTCTCTGCCTCCTTCCCCCAGTTCATCCAGGTTTGCAGCCTCTGAATCCTCTTAGGCCTTTCCTTCTCCCTTCCCCTTCATACCCAAGCAGCTGCCAAATCTTGCTCTCCCCTTATGGCTCCTACATTCATTCAAGCCCTGCTCACTTCTCTCCTGGTCTGTATCAGCAGTCTCCTCATTGGCCTCCTGGCTTTAGGAGTTCACTTGTTCCTCCTCCCTGTGGCTCCCACAGTCATCTTCTAAAACACACGCTACTCCACTCGCTGCTCAAGAATCTTCAGTGACTCTTGTCTCTAAGATAGAATGCACATGGTTTAAAACTCTTCATGTCGAAAGCTTGTACTTGTTCTCGAAAATGTCAAGGAAAGGCCAATAATCTTTGAGGATAGTACATTCTAGTTAATACATGATTCTGAATTTAATGTCTATCATTATAGAATTAAAATGAAGAGAAGTGAGGAGCATGGACCTTGGTGAGAACAGTAAAAGGCTGTGATGCCGACTTTGCCCCTTCCTGCCCCAGTGTCTTTTTTTTTTTAATGGCCTCATCCATGGTGAAAGGACAGGCCCCTCAAATAAACTTAGTCTTTCCTCTCTAATTGATATTCCTATGACAAGTAAGCAGAGGAACTGGAACAACAAGATCTTCTCTGAAATTTGCATTTTGGGGTGGCTAGGTGGTGCAGTGAATAGAGCACTGGCCCTGGAGTTGGGTGGACCTGAGTTCAAATTCAGCCTCAGACACGTAACACTTATTAGCTGTGTAATCTTGGCCAAGTCACTTAACCCCAATTGCCTTGCCTTCCCCCCCCCAAAAAGAAAAAAAAAAAGATAGACAGGTAAACAAAGGAACCTTTAGAAAGTTCCTAGAAGAAGCAAAATGTCACCTTTCTTTTGGCCTGAGCATCTTGTAGGATACACTAATATCCGTGAAGGCATTTACCTTGACTGTTAATGAGCAGATCTGTTTCAGAAAACTCCTTGAACCTCTTGTTTGAGAAATGTTTCAGTTCGTTCTTCAGATTCTTATAATGATTATTTTTGTGATAAAACGTTCGTTGTATTTGTTGACTCTACCACATTTATTTTTCGAAATAATATTTTATTGATATTTTCTGTTTTTATATCATCCACATTTCCTAACCTATCTTAAAGTCAAGAAATGTCTGTCCCTTTCTCTTCCCAGCCCCCAGATCCATCCTTTATAATAAGGAATAAAGAAGATGGGGGTGTATCTGGCAGAATCCACCAGAGCATAAAAAAGTCTGACATGATTTATAGTGGTATTTTACACCCATGCGTCCCTACTCTTGTAAAGAAGTGGGGAAGCATCTTTGGCTTGATCATGTGACTCACAGCATCAGGTTTCAGTTGTTCTGTTGGTTTTACTTCATTTTGTATCAGTTTTTATATCTCTTGTGATTTCTTAGACGTCATCCTTTTTCACAGCGTAGTAATATTTCTTTACATTAATGAACCACATCTTGTTCAGCCACTTTCTATTTGGTTTATCAGCAAGCATTCATTAAACATGCACTGGGGAGTACAAGGAGTGGCAGGGACAAAGAGGCCCCCTCCTCAGGTAGCTTACATTCTAGTAGAGGAGGTGATAGATCTGAACATCAGAACATACAGAGTAAATTGGAGGTATGTGCCACTGACTGGAAATGGTACTACATATGGGGTTGTTAAAAGAAAATCGTTGATCTCCTTAGAGTACATGCCTAGCAGAACTCTGAATATTTCAGTCAGTTTCTTTATATAATTCCAAATTGCTTTCCAGAACGGTTGGACCAATTTACATCTCCAGCAGCAATGCAGTGTGGAACGTTATGTTTAAAGCTACTGTTGCCTTTGGGACTTTGCCTTCTGACATCATGAAGAATGATACTTCCTAGTCTCCTCTCCCCTTTTTCCTGTCTCCCTTCTTTCTTGCCTGCCATTCTTTTCTTTCCCTCCTTCCTTTTTTCTTCTCTTACCTCTTCTCCCTCCTCTCTTTCCTCTTTTTTCTCATCCATTGTCTCTCTTCTCCTTACCTGCCTCCTGTCCTTACTCAGCCTCCCTGCTTTTTCCCATCCCCTTCACCCCTCTCCCTCCTTCCTCTCCTTCCCTTTGTCCCCTCTCTCTTTCTCTCTCTCTCTCTCTCTTTCTGTCTCTCTCTTTCTCTCTCCCCCCTCTTTCCTCCTCTCTCCTCTTTTTCTTCTCTCTTTCTCTCTCTGTCTTTCTCTGTCTCTGTCTCTCCTCTCTTTCTCTCTTTCCCTCTCTACCTCCCTCCCTCTCTTCTCTCACCCTCTCTCACCCCTCTCTCTCCCACCTTTCCTCATTCATGCTGACCCTGGCCCAGCTGCCCTCAGAGCATTCTCTCCTCATTCAGCATGTCCCTGCTTTCCTTACAGGACATCTTGGTTTCCCTGCATCTTGGGTCTTCCTTTCTTCCCACATTGTTTTTTCTTGTTTACTCATTGCCATTTAAATACCAGCTGGAATAATCCCAAGAAAAGCACAAAAGGAGAGATTTGAAAGTTGAAAAACTCCATTGAAAATGTCGGGAGGAAAGTGTACCAGAAGTCAGGGTCACATGTACTCTGATGGCCTTTCATGGCGTTTGTTTTATCTTCTGGGTGAGCTACTGTTCACTGCCCTCCCCCAGCTCCCCTTTCAAACTCCACTCTCTCCTGAAGGAACAAGCCCGACTTTGGATGAAGGGCTGTAGTGCTGGGATTTCTTTTACCAGTAGATTGGTTTGTCGGGGCTGTTAACAGCTGAAGCCACAGGTTGGCCGGGAGAGCCAATGAGCAGCCACGAGCAGAGCCTTTAAATCATTCTCTAGTCTTTGGAGGCAGTGAGTGACAGGGCAGCCCAGGTGGTGCATGCTAGAGCTGTGTTCCCCAAACAACATAGACATTGCTAACGTCCTTGGTCCGCTGTATTTTAAAGTATGTATTCTCAACTTGTTTAAAGGAGTGAAACCTGAATCAGTGTTGTTGTTGTTAAACTTGGCTAACAGGTGCAGCTGGCTATCGTGTGAGGTGTTTTATTCTTTTCCTGCCTTTTGACTTGGTGTGGCTGTGAGAGACAGTGCAGACTAATGGATAGTGTCCATGAAGCCTCTCCTCTAGTGCTCTAGTCAGCACCACTTCCTTAGTGCCTGCCCTCCCCTCCCCCATTCCCCAAAAGGCTCTCTGCTTATTCCCATCCTTGTGCTTGGTCCCCACCCAGTTTGTCCTGCCTGTATACTGCTCTGCATCCCAGCATCCTTCAAGATCCAGCTCCATTGTGCTCCCTCAGAAGGTGGAGCAGAAAGCTCCTCCCAAAGCCTCCCTTTAAGGAGGGTGCCTAGGCTTTCTGCAATCCCCACCCACCTTTCTATCTTCCTTTTATATGTTGTCTTCCTTCTTAGATGCTAAGCTCCTTGAGGACAGGGACTTTCTTTTTTGTATTTATATTTCTAGTGCTTCTTGCAGGGCTTGGCACATGGTAGCCACTTAATAAATGTCTCTCACTTTACTGACTGAAGTCTTCCTATAGCAGCTCCAGCCTATACTGCTCTCTCCCCTTCCTGGCTTTCTTAAGCTTGTGGTTTGTCTTCTGTTTGTTTTTTGGATATGATCCTTGCAGGCAGGATAGCCCAGTGCTAGCGTGCTGGACGCAGAGTTAGAAAGGTCTGGATTCCTATCCTGCAGCTCCAGACATCTCAGCAGCCCCTTCCCTTCTCAGATCTGCTGCTTAGCCTCTGAAACTCAGCTGCTCAGGCATATGCTGGCTTCAGGCCACTCTGACGTAGGCGTTCCCACAAAAATCGCACAGGTTTTTGATGCATTAAATACTGGCCCAAGCACCCAGCTGTTAATAAAAGTAGCCGGCCTTCTCACTTTGGGGGTAGTGTGCACATACGTGCGTGCTATTTAGTGAACTGGAGTACAGTTTAGACCTAGAAAAGGAAGCTTCCAGGTGAAGAAGCTCCTTCCCCCGTGCAGGGTAGCGCCTCTTCAGCACACTCTCTTAGCTGCCTACAGACTTGCCCAGCTCACACAGTTGGCGTGTGTGTCTAGTATTCCCTGCTTCCATGGCTGTCTTTCTGTCCACCACATCACACTGCCTCCTGTCACGTGATCAGAAGGGGAAATGAGGAGAGAGGAGTAGTCTCTTTCACCATTTCGCCATGGCGTTTGGGACTCCTGCATCTCCAGATGGAAACGCTGCAGTTTTTAATTAAGTGCTTATGAATGGGCAATTCTCCCTTGTCAGAGGCCACCAGTATATACCGTAGTGTTGTTGCTGTGTTGATAGCTGTTGCTAGTTGTGAATTGATGGCATTACAAAGAAAACATCCCAGAGTCACTTGGGAAATATCATTAGAAAAATTTGCCTTGTCCTTCCCTCCATCTCCCAAGCAGTCTTAATTTTTTAAAAAAGTTCATTAAAAAAGGTTGGGAGATTGGAGTGGGAGAAAAGAAACTACTTGGAGACATAAAGGGCATGAGAAGGTTTTGGCCTCTCCCTAATGAGATCATTTAGCATCACCTAAAGAATTTTCTCATCATTTGGGTGGAGTCAGCTCCTTAGAATCAGATTGAGGGAAAAGCCATGGTAATAAGATAAAAAAGTAGTGAGGAAAACATTACACATAACAGGAATTAGAGGTGAGTTACAGCTTCTGCTCCAGGGCCTCATTAGGGGATGGAGCTGACCCTGGGTCCTGTCCAAGGACAAGCTCTGGCACGAAGGATCTGCCAGGTCTGGGAAGTCTTCGAGGACATGCCCAGGATGGACCTTGGGTTCTTCCCCTAAGGACCAGCCCAGTGAAGTGTGGAGAGGCTGATTCCCGGGGGATTGGGCACCATGGAGTTCATTGTTTTTCAGCCACAGCAGCTCATTAGGAGCCTTGTCTTGAAGCATGAAGGCATTCAGATTGGCATGGGCATGACGTTGACAAAATGACTTATCTTTGAAGTTTTAAAGTGTTAGAACATAAAGTGGGCACTTGATTGGACAAATGCTCTCTTCAAAGCAGCCTGGGGCCTTTGGGCCTGTCTGGTGGTGTCTGACTGTCATGGTTCTGGCCGTTAAGCGGCCGTGGGACCTGGACCAAAATACTAAACCTCTAGGCCTCCATTTTCTCCTCTGTCAAGTGAGGGACTTGGTTGAATAGATGATTCTTAAGATATTTTTCAGTTAGAAATTTGGTCCTCTGTCCTACACATGTGTGAAGCCCTCACTTCGAAGAGTAGCACAGCACTGGTGGCTAGTATGGAGAAATCCTAGTTCGTAGGCTCATTGGAGCTCTGTAGAAGCTCCAGAACCATCCACATCAACATCTTTTTGTTTTTCCCCTTACCTTAAGAACCCCGTTTTCTTGCCAAGAAACATCAAGACCAGGGAGCAGCTAGATGGTACAACGAATAGAGCACTGGCCCTGGAGTCAGGAGGACCAGAGTTCAAATCCGGCCTCAGACACTTAAAGACTAGCTGTGTGACCTTGGGCAAGTCACTTAACTCCAATTGCTTTCCATAAAGCAAAAAAGAAACATCAGAGCTGTGTGCCTCCATTTCTGTACACAGAGTATTTGGCTTGATATTCTTTTGAAGGAAGGGTCAGCATCATTTTGGGAGGTCAACTTAGCAGAATTCATCCATTACTTTCATTCTTCTTGCTATTAAAGGACCCATGCTTAATCAGGACATGAAGAGACACTATTCCTTATCTCCCTCATCCAGCTACGAGCAAGATCTGAGTAGAATATGGTCTGATGGTGGCACACCTGTGGTCCCTGCTGCTGGCAAAGATGAGGCTGCCAGGTCCCTAGAGCCTCCCAGTTCTGGACAGCTAAGGTTGAGTATGTGTTCACACTTAAGCCTGGCCCCAATTTGGTGGGCCACCAACCTGCCTAAGGTTCTGCTCAGGTTGGAAAAACAGAGCAAGCAGAACTTTCTGTGCAGTCAGCCCAGGCTTGGGCACATAAGTGGTCACTGTACTTCTAGCCTGGGGGAGAAGGAGAGATCCAGGCTCCAAAACAGAGATGGAGTAGAGGTGGATACCACCATCCCCACCCCAGGCTAAGAGAGGCCTCGAATAACTTTGGACCTTTCTTTCTAGAGTTCATTCATTCACACTGATGTTAGCTAGTTGCTCAGACTGCTCATGACAGCCTGTGCAGTGTACTCTTTGTTAATCCAAGAAGAGATATGGTGATAAATAAAACAGGCCTTGGCCCTCCCAGAGGTGGAAGTCTGATCAACATTATAGACAAATTAGTGCAATGCAAGTTCACTTGGGAGAAGTGCCCAAGAATAGTACTGACCATGAGGTCAGATGTGAGAGAGAGATCAATCACTTCCCCCTTCACTGTCACATGATGAAGTGGCCTTGCTCTTTACCAAGGCTCCCCCTCTACTTGGTCAGATGATCCCATTCCCTCCAGTCTTCTCCGGCAGATAACCCCCTCTGTGGTCTCCATTCTTTCACTTATTTCCAGTGCTTTCTTCCTCCTGGCTCATTTCCTGCTGCCTACAAACATGCCTGTGTCTGCCCTATCCTGAAAAAAAACCTCACTTGATCCTTCTGTCTTTACTATCATCCTATTTCTCTTCTGCCTTTTATAGTTAAATTCCTCAAAAAAGGCAGCCTGCAATAGATGCCCTTACTTTCTCTCCTATTCTCTTCTCAACCCTTTATAATCTAGTTTCTGACCTTGTCATTCCACTGGAATATTGCTCATAAGCAAGAACTTGGAGCTTCTCCCCCAGGGCCTCCTGCTCCCTCCAAAGTTCCCAGTGGTCTCTTAGTTGCCAAGTCCAAGGACCTTTCTCAGTCCTCATCCTCTTTGACCTCTCTGCAGCCTCTGACAGTGCTGATCACTCTCTCCCTCTTGATTTTCTCTTCTCTAGTTTTTTAGGATATCATTGGTTCTTGTCCAAAGTTCTCAGACCATTCCCAGCACTCTCTAACCATAGGTGTCCCTCCAGGTTCAGTCTTGGCTCTATTCACTTCTCTTTCTGTACTGTTTCACTTGGTGATCTCATTAACTCCCAGAGATGTAATTACCATCTCTGTTTAGTCACCATACTCTAATGAATCTTGGATCTGTGTATCCTGCCCCAGGCTCTCTGCTGACTTCCATCTACCTCTCAGACATCTTGAACTGGATGTCCAGTACACATTTTAAATTCATTGTATCCAAAATGGAACGCATCTCTTCCTCTAAGTCCTGCCTCCATTTCCTTAGACTGACTTACAGTGCAAGGAGTCACCCTGGTCTCCTCCATGTCTCTTACCCCCCGTATCCAAGCTGTTCCCAAGACCTGCCGATTTTACCTTTGCACCATCTCTCAGATATGCCCCCTTCTCTCCTCTGACGCTGCTGCTATTGTGCAGACCCTTGTCACCTCACACCTGAATTATTTCGATAGCAGTGGTTGCCCTGCCTTCCTCAGTCTCGCCCCCACTCCACTCTATTCTTTGATTAGCCACTGGAGTGATTTTCCTAAAGAGAAAGTACAATTATGCTGCCCCTCTACTTAATAAACTCTAGTGGCAACCTGTCACCTCCAGGACCAAATACAGAATGCTCTGCTTGAGATTCAAAGTCTTTCATAAACTGAGCCCCTCCTACCTTTCCGTTCTTCTTACACTTTAACCCCTCCCCCCTCCCCAGCATGCTTTCTCCGATCCAGTCACACTAGCCTCTGGCTTTCTCATGAACATGATTCTCCATCTGGTGTTTTCTCTGCCTGTCCCCCATGCCCAGAGCCCTCTTCCTCCTCTGTTCTTACTGATGATCTCCCTGATTTCCTTTAAGTCACAACTCAAATCCCATCTTTTCCTGGAAGCCTTCACTAACCCCTCCCAGTTATTACTTATTGTTCCTGAATAGCTGCTTGGTATATGGTGCATGTTGTTGTCCCCATTAGATTGTAAGCTCCTGGAGAGCAGGCACTGTCTTTTGCCTCTTTCTGAATCGTCAGCACTTAGCCCAGTGCCTGGCACATAGTTAGCTCTTAAATATTGGTTGATTGATAGATTGGCTGGAGCTGTCATTTGAATTGGACCTTGAGAGATGGGTGGGAGCTTGTTGTTAATCTGTCACACTGTAGTCATTTCTCAGTAGTCCGCATGTGGCCCGTCCTCCAGATTTTGATCCTAGGTTGGCTTCTCTCTGCCTCCCAGCAAGGTACCAGGCTTCCATCTCCCTGTTGTCCCATCCATGTACACTCAAGTGGTGTAGATTATTTTCGTATCTACTAAAGCAAAACATGGGGTTGGGTAGGAATCGTAGAAAGTCATATTCTTCAGTTATCTATTGCCTTGGATTATTTGCTTCATGGGTTCTGTCCAACCTTACAGATAATTGATAGCAGACCATTGATGGTTTTGTTTTCTTTTGGAACAACACTCAAGCTTTGGCTTTGACCACAGAAGCCTGGAAACATTCCTTACATCATTTTGGGTAGAGAATTGTGCTTGGTGTATGTTATGGTTCTGTGCAGTCTCTGTTGAGTGTTGGAGGTGTTTTTGGGTGTGGATGAGACAAGAGTGAGCTGAGTAGTCCTCGGGCTAGACGAGAATACACTGAAAGGCAGAGCAGTGGCCCAGAGAGGGTCCTGTTCCACCAGAGGATCCAGTCATAGACTTGTTTCTTCGTAATTTCAAGTTTCAGAAAATTCATATGAATTGCCATAATCCCCATGAGAAGGTCCAGGGTAGCTGACAGGCAGGTGGGATCCCAGTTGAATCTGCCCCAAAAAAACATTTCAATGCCCTAAGTGGATATAGTTTTGTTGAAGATGAAGATATTGTTACATGCATGAGTAACAAGATGAGAGAAGGCATGGGCTTTGTTCAGAGATGTCTGGGCTAAGAGCTCCATGTGCTTTTATGTCATGCCTTTACAGCCCCACACCCTGCTCCACCCGGGCGAGCCAGGCAGATGCCTTTAGCAGCCAGGTGAAATTCCCAAGATTTCAGACTCCCTTCTCCTTCCCCTGCCCATCTGCACCAATTCTCAAGGCACCGGCCCCCTCCTGGCTCCAGGGCTCACTCTTCCTCTCTGCTCCCTTTTCCAGATGCAGTGGCAAAATGTGGAGCATGTTGGTGACCAGAGTCCGTATGTCACCTCGGTGATTCTCCACATAAAGCAAAATGTCCCCATCATCCGGGACAACCTGGCCTCCACACGCAAGTACTTCACTCAGTTCTGCATCAAATTTGCAAAGTAAGTTTGGGGGTTTTCTTTTTACCGTTTTCATTTTCCCATTTGACCTTTTCTTAAGGAAAAAAGTGGAGTGCTTTCCAGTGTCTGATGGTGACATACGCATCACAGACCATTCCTGGCCCTCTTGTTAAGCCAGCCTTGTCTTCCCCGCCCCCGGGCACTCTCCAGGAAGGCAGGCTTAATTCCATGTTAGTCTAAGAAGAGCATCATTAGAGTCAGGACGGCCTTTAAAGGGTAGAGCATCCCACAAAGCCAGATGGAAGTGATTTGGAAATCCACAGCAGCAGCATCAAGGTGGCAGAGGATGGAGTCCCAGCCCTCAGGAGGACCCGAGTTCAAATCTGGAAATACAGAGTAGCTCTGTGTCCCTGGGCAAATCACTCAGCTTCTCTGGGCCTCGGTTTCCTCAACTGTAAAATGGGGATCCCAGTAACACCTGCCTCCCAGCTTTGTTGTGAGGCTCAAATGAGATAATATTTGTAAATGCTCTGCAAACCTTCTAGTGCTGTGTAAATGCTGCTGTATGATTATCTGAGGTTCTGTCTGAGCCTCATCTGTCTCTTGGTATTCATGGTCGAGAACTTTCTTGAGTTCTTTTTTGTGGCATTTTGTCTCCTCAGCTATGTTAGAAACTCTTCAACAATAGGGGCCGTAGATTCTCTCTCAGGGGATCTTAACATAGAGTCCACAGACCAGTCCTGGAATAGGTTTCGAGTTTGTGAGCATGGATTGGAAAAATATGGCCCCTGGTGCATTTACAGTGTTCTGGGGGTTCTTGGGCTTTGCCAGGCTGCTGCCCAAAGCACGCACGCATGCACGCACACACACATATGCGCTTGGTTAAGAACCTCTCCTCTGTATTCTGCTTTTGTGCCTGCTTCCTGCTCGGTGCCTCCTGTATATTTGGAGCTCTGAGAAATGCTCATGGTCGATGGAGAGCCTCCTCTTTTCCCAGGCAGTATGGTATAATGGAAGAGCTCAGTCATAGGCTCTTGGCTCAGTCACTCACCCACTCAGCATTTCTCATAAGCACCTGCTGTGTGCTGAGCACTGTGCTGAGCTGGGGACACAGAGAAAGGCAAACAGTCGTCTTGCCTCTGGTGCTTCCTGCCCATGTGTAACTCAGTTTCCTCACTTGTAAAATGAGGTGGGCTCAGAGGTCCCTCCCAACCCAGGGTCTGTGACATTTATTGTGCCTGATAGAGAAGCCCAGCTCTGGCATATGGTGCAAAACCAAACCCAAACAGGCAGTGACATGTATGCCTCTTAAGTGGAGGAAGGCAGCTGTAGTGGGGAAAGCCCAGGGTGAGTGCCCATAGACAGGACCCTGTGGTCTCCAGGAACTTATGCACAGCTTTCTCCAAGCATGAGTCTGAACATAGGAATGTTGGCCCCTTGAAGTAATAGGCGCTTGCTGCCTGACTTCAGCCCAGTGTTCCAGGCTTCTGACTTCCCCTGAGAATGTGCCAGTTCCAGTACATAAAACAGGCCTTCTTAACCTGGGCTTCCCCCACTGGGTCTGTGCATACATTTTGGGGGGGCCTGAACTTGGATGGGAAACTTTTCTTTTCACTAAGCTCCAACTGAAATGTAGCATTTCCTTCAGTGATGAGTGAAGATAAACAAATGTTCTTGTGAGAAGGGTCTTATCCACAGGCATCCCCAGACTGCCGGAGGATTCTGTGGCACAGAAGTGATGCCCTCCTGTTGGAGCAAAAGGTAGCTCTGAGCAGCCCAGTAGCCTGGAGGCCTTTGAGGGCTCCAGGCCAGGCTCCAGGAGGGTCCACCAGGGCTGACCCACGCTGCCATGTTCATATTGTGCTCCCATGGGCTCCCGGCTGACAAGGTACTTCGCCTGCAGATTCTCTCCCAAAAATCACTCCCAGTTTGTATTGAGTTAAGGTTTTGAGGTTATTTTTCCTCCTGCTTTTCTCAGCAATAAATCTTTAAGAAATAGCAAGTATGGGCTGGGTTTTTACAGTCAACTTCAGTTCTAGGTTGTCAGGAAAAGGATATGGTGGGATCTCCAGCAGGGCGTTAATGTTTGCACTGTGGCAAATGAACGAAGAGCCAACATTCCCTCTTCTCTCTCTGGGTACTCATTAGTTTGCATTAAGAGCACCGCCTGATAAATCATATCCTGACGCTCCCCATAATCACTGTTAGAAATTCTGTCTCAGTGAAAATTTATTATGCTTAAAACCTCCTACGGGGATCGCACAGGGGCTTGCTTGCCTTAGTGAACATAAAGAGAAGTCAGAAATCCATTTTCTCAGCTGGTCCCAGCACGAGCCTGAATGTCATGGGGGTGCCACATCCCTTTAAACGTCCCATGAAGCCCCCGCTGAGTAGGGGGCTTCATAAAAGCTCCTGCCTCTCAGGAAGATCCCGTCTAAAGGAAGAACTCAGAACTCAGAAAGGGCGACCTGTGCTCCCCTTGCAAAGCTGAGACGCGCCTGTCATGAGATGGGGCCAGAAGACCACCCCCCTCCTTCCCTCCTCCCCCCCCCCCCACGAAGCTTCTCTCTTCCCTCTGACAGCATCATCGCTTGCCCTTCCAGGACTCCACATTCAGAGATGCCACTCCTCTCTCCTTGGCTTTTTTCTCTCTTTTCTTCTCTAGCAACAATCAGACCATAGGACCAAAGCTCTGGATCCAGAAGAAGCCATCCAGTCTCACTCCTTATTTTATGGAGGAGGAGACAGACTTGTTGAGCTTAATTGACCTACCCAGGATCTTATGGGGAACAAGCGTTAATTAGAATTTCAACTCCAGTGGCCAGTGTTTTCACTCCCTGTGCCAGGCACGGCCTTCCCTCCTTCTCCCCCTCCTTTAGCTAAATGCCACTACAGCCTGTAGGAATCAGGAGGGACAGCTTTGACAATTGGAAGTAAGGCTCCTGTACTCGGTGTGACCAGACCAGAGAAGGGGAGGCCTTCTGAGCTGCTCTCATGGGCTCCTCCTTTGGCATTTCTGAGACCTATAATGGCTTCCTTTATCAACAGAGCTCAGCCTGCTGTGCTGGAGTCTCCCCCCATTTGTTAGACCCTCTCCACCTGGAGATTCCTCTGGTCCAGACTTTGCATTTTTACTTGCTTCTCTCATGTCCTAGCTCCTGATAGAATGCAAGCTTTTTGAGGGCAGGGCCTTTCCTTTTTGTCTTTGTATCCCAAGCTCTAGTGTAGTGCTTCAGATAGGAGAGCTACATAATAAATGTTTAGTTGAATTCAGTTTTAAACTATAAACTTAACCATCAAAAACATAAAACCCAACAGACCCCAACTGCAGGTAATTGAATATAAGCAAAGGACCTGTGATTTCAGCAGCGTGAGGATGTTCCTCACCAGTGTAAATTAAATATCAGAGGTGACATCACCTGACCAGGGTCACACAGCAAGCATCAGAGGTGGATTTGAACTAAGATCCTTCTGATTTGACCATCAGTACCAGGCTTCTCCTCTCAGTAATCAAGTAAATGTATCAAATCTTACATAAAGCTCATAGTATTTCCCAAAGGAAAACCCATCACATTAGCTGACAGTAAACAAAAAAACACATGTGTTCAGTATTTCTGTCCAAATCCAACTGAAGTTCCCCGGTCTTTGGTTTTGTTTTCTGTTTTTATGTAGTGACAGTTGTGTGTTCAATTCTTGTCCAGCTGAGCTGTTTACTCCTCTCCTATGGATCTGAGGAATGAGGGTGAGGGGGGACAGTTCTTTAACCCAAGAGACACTTGGTGATGTGTTGACCTCTTTTCACAGCTCCTTCATTCCCAAGTTCATCAACCATCTCTTCAAGTGCAAGCCAATCAGCATGGTGGGAGCAGAACAGGTGAGGTAAACGCTGGCACACGATGTGCTCCCAGACCATTGGGCAGCCTCAGCCCCGGTGCCCACCAGGATGGGTACCTACCATGCCAGCCACGGTGAGGATAACAGGCATTCTTGGTGTGGAAAACTCTTCTGGCACATGCCAACTGGCTGTCTCTCATTAAAAGGAGAGAAAGAAGTTCAAGGACCATTTATTAAAAGACTTCCTTGAAAAATAATCGTCCTAATGCTGTGGTGGTGGGCAGAGGTGGCTGCAGGTAGTTTCCTAAAGGACAAAGCCCATTTTCATCCCTTGTAGAAATATAATTGCATGAAACAGTCCTAGAAACAGACTCCTGTGTCCGCATCTTCCACTCGACATTGTTTCTTCAAGAACACAGTGTGAGTAGGAAAACATGACGGGGTTTGGTCCTGGTCAGAGACCCTGGGTCATGGTGGAGGCTGCCTCTAAGGGGCTGATGGGGGAGCCACCACCCTCCTTTGTCCTCCCTCCTTGTGGATTGGAGGCTCTTTGAGGGCAGGACTGTTATCCCCCAGCACACGGTGCCTTGCATCTAGTAGGTTCTTTATACAAATTTTTCCAGTTGAAACATCATAGGTGTGGTGTTGATGCATGCCTGTGGTGACAGAGGTAACTCTCTTTTATGGGGAACTAAGAGAAGAAGAAGTTGTTTTTTTTCCCCAGTGCTAAGAAACCCTGCTTTCTTCCTCTAAGAAGCATTGTGCATAAAGCCCATACTCTCACTGCTTGTACTTTGTGTCTCCTCAGTCCTGAGAGACTTAGTGCCCTTGTCATCCTGCTCATTGATTGTGCTTCTTTAGAATACAATGTGAATTTGAACAGGGCCCAGGTGCCTCCTTGTAATGTAATTCCAGGTAGAAGCACAGAATGGCTGCATTAGAAGAAAGGGCCTTTACCCAGGCCCAGCCTCCCTCCCGCTGAACTGTTCTGAATTAGTGAGCATAGCTAGTGACTCTGAGTTTTCTTTGTGAATTATTTCATGCCTGTGTTTTCTCTTCTTTTTTTCCTTTTTTCTTTTGGTGTATGTGTGTGTGTTTTCCTTTCATAGTTGGGGTCTAAGGCTTCTCAGGAGGCCTGTGTGCCTCTTTGAGCCCCATATAGTAATGAGCTGGTCAGTGATCATTGAAGTTAGAATACAATCCCAGCAAGTGTCCCAGGAGGTTAAATTGAATCAGTCATTAATTGAGTCTCACTGATGCGAAGATTTTCACCAGTGTTCTGAAATCCCTGACTTGCATATTCGACACAGAGAACTAATTCTTTCCATTGGAAATAGCAAAATAATGCCCCAACATGTTGTCTCCAGTTTCATTAGCATATGAATCTTGGGATTCAGGGCTGTTAAATCTGTTCTCTGTTGAATGTAATCAGATGATGCTGGGTGATTCCTGGAGTCCTGTCCACTTCAGCAGATCACATTCTGGTCTGATATTTCTGACTCCAGACTTGCTGAGGCCACTGGAAACATAAAGTAGATTCACACTGAAAAAATGTTTTTCATGTATCTTCAGCTTTGCCAAGTCCTTGCTGGCTGACTTAAAGGATTGAATGTCTGAGAACCACAATCTTTTTGTTTTATTGCATCAATCCAGTACCTTATCTTTTTTTCTCAAGTTTGCCTTCCTCCTGCCCCTCCTTTTCTCTTTTTTTCTTCTTTTATTTTCTTTGCCTTCTCTTTCTCCCTCTCTCCCTCCTTCCTTTCAACAACTTTCTCTCCTTCCTTTCTCTCCCTTTGTCTGTTTTTTCCTGTCTCTCATTCTCCTCTCTCCCTTCTCTCTGGTTCCCCCCCCCCCCAGCCAGAAAGATCATTTGAATAATTCAGCACCAGAGCAAAGCCATCATGGTGGGTATGGGGTATGTGGGTGAGTGGGATGTCACTTTGATTAAGTAGCATGAACAGTCAGTTGTACTTTCACTTATAAATGAGAAACCTCTTCTTAAATCCTATTTCATTTTTCTCAGATTGTAGACATAGCTATATTGGTGCTGGGAAAACCAAGCATTAGAGGGGGAAACAAGAGAAATGGGTGAGAAGTAGACTGTGCTCCCTTTTGCCGTTCTCAGGACTCCTTGCATCTGGCCCACATTTACCTTGCTAGACAATACCTTGGAAACCCAAGAGGGTGGGTGGCGTAGCTTGAGCAGCCTGTACTTGGGCAATAGACAGAGGCAGGAGATTCACAAAGGGAGGCTCAGAGGCCAGAACAGATCCACACTGTGTTACGGGGAGGTTGTAACCCAAGCCATAACAAAGGCCATGAAATTCAAAGCTGTGGCTTAGCTTAATCTCTGCCGACTCTGCTTTGCCAAGAAGTTGATGGAGCCTGAGCTCATGATTCGCTATAAAACTTGAGCCTACACAGAAAAGGAAGAGCTGGGTTCTTTTATATTTCCCTGTCTCTGTTCTCTTCTTGGCTAGTGTCGAAAATGTTTGAGTTACTCACCTTTGAGTGTCTTCACGTTCCTTGTGGACACCCTACAAAGTTGCATGGGACTTTATAGATAGATCCACGGGAGTCTCCAGCCCACATTCATAGTTCAGCAGATTCTAATGAAGTACCTACTGTGTGCCAAGTACCACGCTTATCTCAGGGGATAAAAAAAGACAAAAGGTAAAACCAGTCATCATAGATTAGAACAGATGTGGACAAAGTGTATCAAAGTAGCCTAAGAGGGAGAGGCGGAGAACTAGGAAAGTGTGGTAAAAGGTGGAGCTTAAGCTGAGTCTTGAAGGAAACTGAGGATTCTGAGAGACAGAGGAGAGGAGAGAGTACACAAACTGCAGGCATGGGGCACTACCAAGGCAAAGTTATGGTGGTGGGAAATGGAATGTTATCTGTAAGAAACCATAAGTGTCCCAGTATGACTGGACTGTAGAATGTGGAAACAGGAGTATTATGGAAGAAGTCAGGATCTGAAGAGCTTTACATGTCAGGTAATCCTAGAGGCAGTGGGGAGCCATTGAGTTATTGAGTAGGAGGAATAACTTGAACAAAAATGTACTTTTTAAAAACCACTTTGGTAGCCTTGTAGAGGGAGGGTGGACTGGATGGGGAGAGACGGGACCAATTAAGAAGAGATTGCAATAATTCAGATGAGGTGGTATGGCTGAACTAGACTGGTGGCCATGTGAAGGGATAAATGGGGATGTAAGTTATGGAGTCAGAAATGATAAGATTTGGCGCCTGATTGGATATGGGGGACAGAGAGAGTGAGGGGACAAAGGTTGACGCTTCCATGATAGGAAAAGAGAGGAAAGGGAAGGAAAAGTAGAGGATGGTTCATGGGGCAGAAGGGAGCAAGCAGCCAGGACAAGAGTGAAGGGCAGGGAGTCTGCTGAGGGGTTGAGGAAGCGGAGGCCAAGGTGAGAATAAAAATTAGGGAGAGCTGGCATGATAAAAGACTGGGACTGGATAATGGAATTTCAGAGTCATTGAATATGAAAGTGTGGCTGTATGTGTAACTGTATGTGGACTGGAGGAGTGGGTCATGGGAGATGTACAGGCTGGGGAGCCCTCAGGTAGGGTTGTAGAGGGCATGTCATTGGTTGGGGTGGAGGACGAGACTGGGACTGGGCTGGGCACTAAACTCACTGAGAAAGGAGAGGATGTGTCCTGGTCAGTATAAAATGACCACCAGGATCTGAACTGGGTAAAGACATGGACACAGTGAATCCCAGAGGGGGAAATGTTGCTCAGTGATGTCTTACTGACACCAGAGTCTGGAAGTGACAGTGCATGGCAGGGAATCTTTGTGAGATCGGTGAGTCAGGAGTATAAAGGAGGGTGCAGCCTGCACTGAAGAGGTGGCCAGAGATGCAGTGTCACCTGTGGGGAGCCACAGCTTAATGAGTGCCGCCAGAGCTGGAAGGTAGGTGAGGAAGCTCCCTGGAGCCCATGTCAGGAGTGGGTATTGGTGGGGTAGAGTTGAGGTGGACAAGGGGTGACAGAAGGGGGCTGCAGTAAGTGTCCCTTGGGAATAAGTCTAGGCAGAGAATCAGTGGGTGGCAGGAGCCCTGCAGATGAAAGGGAGAACCTTTGAAGGTCCAAGATCTCTTGGTGTTGCTCAGTCCTGAGGTGTCAGGAGGCAGGTGGTGTATCTGTGTGTGCAGTAGGATTCTGAAAGCCCAGCCCCCTGTGCTTGCCATGAGGATACTGTGGTGGGGAGTAGTGAGGGGGGTGGTGTGCCAGTAGCTGGGGGTTGGGGGGAATCAGGAAAAGCTTCAGAGAGATGGACTCAGGCCCTTGAGAAAGACCAGAAATGAGGAGAAGGTGCCTCAGGGACGTGGGGAAGCCCAGGCAGTGGGGGCCCCTGTGCTTGGCACAACTATTCCCCAGATCTGAAGTCTTCATGACACAACTCTGTGTCTGATTATCCTAGCCCCAGAAGGAGCCTGCCAAACGTCATGCTTCCTCCAGCTTCCCTCTTTGCAGTTGAGAACCAGAAAGAAGCAGAAAAGGCAAAAGTGGTTGGTAGAACACAGAGTCTGGGACTAGACCTGGGATCTCAAAGACAGGGGGCTCCCAAGTGAGGAAATGCCCTTCTCTGTTCCGGGCCAGCCTTCTTTGCAGCTTCTAGTCTTGGGGGACCAAATGGGGAGGTAATGTAGTCAGGGTCATACAGGCCATGTAAGGTAGCAGCAGGACCTGGCTCCTGGCTCTTCACCAGCTCCCCAGGGCCGCTGAGACCCAGGCATGGCAGTGCCTGCCTGTAAATCCCTGCTGCCAACAAGGTGGGCCTGGCATATCTCTGGGACTAAGGAGCTCTGAGCTGCTGTGGGCTATGCCAGGTGAGCATTCAGCGTCGTCGTGAGCCCCTGGGAACACAGAGGGCTCAGTGGATAAGGTTGGAGCCAATAGGTCCAAGCTCCCGTGCTGAGCTCCAGTGTGCCTGAGTCCATAAACAGCCCCTGCTCTTGCAGCCCAGGCAAGGTGAGGATTTGTCTTAAAAAACCAACAGCAAAATGATACTGCTCCTCCTGTTACATGATGTTTTCCATTGGACAGTGACGTGGATACCAAGTGTGATTTGAGTTAAGCCATCTGGCTCTGTAGCACCAAGCCATGGCCTGGGCACTGATCTGGTCGGCCTCTCTCTCGCTCTTACAGCTGCTGCTAGATACTCATTCTCTGAAGATGGTCCTCCTGGATCTGCCCTCCATTGGCTCCCAGGTGGTGAGGAAAGCGCCTGCCAGCTACACCAAAATTGTGGTGAAGGGCATGACCCGAGCAGAGATGATCCTGAAGGTAACAGCTTGTTCCTCCTTGCCCTCCTTTTTTGTTAGGCCTCTTTGATCACAGAATCTTTGCCTTGGGGCCTGGTGTAATGAGGCAGCCTTGCTGAGAGGTCTGTGGGGCTGCCAACACTAATAGCATGCCTTGATGAGGTCATTGGTGGGAAAATCAGTGACCCGCTTACTTTACAACAGGCATTCCAGACCCAGCGAACTGTTACCTGCTACTTCACAGTGCTGCTCTACTGCCTACACCACGGCTTGTGGAAAAAATATAGTAGCTGAAGGTGCCATGAATGGCTTATGTATTGAACTTCTAAAATTCCTTTGAAGCAGACTCTTGCTTCTTAGGAGAATGGCATTGAGCAACTCAGAAAAAGGTCCTGAGACTGGAGCCTTCCCTGTCTGCCACTTGTTGGGATGACCAGATTGTGATTAGGGGAGAAGGAATTGAAGAAGAAATGGTCAATGGTTATGATGGTTGCAGTCACGGTGTCTATTAGCAGGGGTTCACCCTTTGTTCTTGGGCATCTGGGACTCTCTCTCTTCCTCTTCACTTCTTCCACTTCCCCCAAAGTGGCCCCCTTTGAGAACTTTCCACCGTGTTGGAGAACCGTGCTTCTTCTCTGTCCCCAACTGGAGTCAGAGGACTTGGGCCTGAAACCTGGCTCTGCTCCTTTTATGGTTGGGCAGATTGGCTCTAGGCTTCAGTTTACCGTCTTGTAGAATGAGGGGGTTGGATCAGATGATCTCTCAATCCTGTGATCCTCCAGGGCTGGGTGTGTAAGGAGACCAAATCCACTTGGGGTGGGCAGCAGGTGACTTCCCCTTTTTGGCGTGTGGATTAACCCCAGAAAGCTTGTATTCCTAGTACAAAATAATGTTCATTTGTTATTTTTTTTTCTTTTTTTTTTCTTTTTGGAGGGGAGAAGGCAGGGCTATGTGATTTGCCCAAGGTCACATGGCTATTAAGTGTTAAGTGTCTGAGGTCAGATTTGAACTCAGGTCCTCCTGACTCCAGGGCCACTGCTCTAATCACTGGGCCACCTAGCTGCCCCAGTTTGTGATTTTCTAAGCCCATATACCACCCAGAGGCATCTTGTTTCTACATGAGTTGGACACCACTGCTCTAAGCACCACCTTAGCTGCCGTATTTTGAAAGGGCAAAGGAGGCAAAGTCCCTGATTAAGAAAGTTCACATTCAGTATTCTGAAATGGAAAGAACCAGGCATTACCAGTGATCTGTAAACATTGAAGGGGGAATGCTACTCTCACTCCTTCTTGCCTGCTCCAAGCTTCTTTGCCAAAGAATGTATGTTGGACAACATAAAGAACGTGCCAGGCTCCAGGGCCTTGGCTGGCAGCTCAGTTTTATGTCTCCGAGTGTTTCTTAGGGTTCTTTTAGCTCGTTGGGGGTGAGGGCTGTACAGATGTATGGGAATTGATGAAAGAAGTATTTAAGCGCCTAATGTATGCCAAGCCCCGTGTGAAATCTTGAGAGAAAAAAGCATTGAAACCGGCCCTAGCTTCAGGAGTTTCCATCCTGAATGGGTCTATCTTTGGTGGCCAAGGAAGGCTGTTTGGGTTGGAGAGTCATGGTGCTGATGAGCTGAGCCATAGAGTCGCAGAATACAGGATATGTTCGATACGGCAGCAGTGACAGCGTTCATCATTGTGGTCAGAACTGGAAATGGGAGGAGGGAGAGCATGAGTGTGGTGGCTTGGTGGGTGGCCAGAGGACGCTGAATGAAGTGTGGCTGGGTGAGGGCGCCAAGGAAGGTGCCCAATTGGCGCCCGGGCAGAAGTGCTGAGGAAGGTGCCCGACCGGCACCCAGGCAGAAGCACCGAGGCCGACATAGGCGGACCAGAGCAGTGGCATCAGTCATTTGTTGCTTCTTTTCCTGTAGGTAATATATAATAATTAAAATGTGTGTTCTTAGTTTTGAAAAAACAAGAACAGGAAAACTCTCCATTTTCACAAGAGTCAAAGAAAATAATTAAACTTTGATCCAGCTATTTTGTGCCCCTTTTCCTTTCAGGACTGGTGATGTAACAAGAGCAGAAGCAGAAGCTGTGAGATAAATGTCTGTTAGTGGCCTTTTGGACTCATGTCACAGGCAAAGAAGGTGTCAGACTGGTGTGTGGGCAGCCAGGCTTCAGGGAGGAGAATGACCTTCCTCAGCGTCCCTGATTGTTGGTTTCTTCTGTCTCGCCTCACAGGTGGTGATGGCCCCTCATGAGCCGTCGGTGGTGTTTGTTGACAACCTCATCAAACTCCTCACAGACTGTAACCCAGAAACCTTCCAGAAGATACTGGACATGAAGGTCCGAGCCAGGGCCTTCCCAGACCCTGTGAGGGCTGTCCCTCTCAGTCTTCTCTCTTTCCTCCTCTCCCCTTTCCTCTTCCTCTCTCTCCCTTTGTTCCTTCTCCTTTGCCTGTGCTGTGGGTTTGGTTGCGTGAGCTAGTGGAAAGAATGCTAGAAAAGTGTCATGGTCCTGGGGCCCAAATCCCAGCTCTGTTACTAGCCTTGTGACTTCTAGCAAGACATTTCACCCCTCTTACCACAGCTCAGCTTCCTCCTTTGTAAAATGAGGGAGTGGGACAGGCTATCACAAAGGATTCTGAGGTGCCTTTTGGAGGATGTTTAGCTCTGAAGAAGAGCCTGAGACTGCCCTAGAGCATCCAGGCCAGTTCTTGAACCCACATCCCAGCACAGCTAGCATATGCTCCTCTCTCAGCAGGCTCTTTTCTCTCTCCAGGGACTTAAGAGAAGTGAGCAGAGCAGCATGCTGGAACTCTTCCGCCAGCGGCTCCCCACCCCACCATCAGCATCAGAGGGTCCTGGCTCCACATCCCTGACAGCACCAACGCCTGAACAGGAGTCATCCCGCATCAGAAAATTGGAGAAACTCATCAAAAAGAGACTCTAAGCAGGTGGGAGAGAGGCCCGGGGCCCCCCACACTCAGCAGGCCTCCCCTCTCCTCCATCAGCATCATCCCCTCATGTTTTCCTGGGAAATGTGGGTTTGATAATGTGCATTTTGCCATATTGTGTGGTGACTCCTCCCCTAAACTATGAAGCCATTTTGGTAAGAGAAAAAGGAGTGTGGGTTGGGGTATGTCTTCTATTGCTTGGAACCCTGTTACCAGGAGCTGTTTCAAAATCATCTCTAATCCCTAAAAACAGAGTCTTAAGACAGAGCAAGTGGAAGCTTGATTTTTATTTTCAGCCACTAGCGTCCAACTGTCATGTCAGTTTTAGGGACTCATGGCCTGCCACCATCCAACTAACACCAGACCTTCATCCTTATTTGAAAATTCCTGTTGATACCTCTGCAGTAAAAAGCCTGTTTCCCCCTCTCCATCATTCTAGAATCCTATGTCTAGTTAGTCCCCCAGGAGTGCTTTGGACCTGCCTTAGAGGGACCTGTAAGTCCTGAGTTTGTGGAATGACAGATGCTTCTGGGAATATGCCCACTGGCTACAAAGCCAGCTCTCCTAGCATGTCATGGTTTGCCTGTGCCTGGGTTCACCGTTTGGCCAAATTATAGCTCTGCTCTTTCCCACTTTTCAGCTTAGGATCTGCTTTCTACAGCCTTGTAAGGAAACTCTCCCTGTGCTTGTGGACCAGGCCCTCAGAGGCCGAGTGTCTGGGGATATATTGGGGTCATTGTGAGAGCAGACAGACATCTGCTTTGGGAGAGGATTCTACTCAGCATCATTACTTAGGAGGGTTGCAGAATAGTGTTTCCCATTCCTGTTTCTGTGTTCTTCTCCTTTCCCATTGTCCCCACCCAGTAACTCCTGGCTTCTTAGGAGTGGGTTGGGCTGAGTAGGAGGCAAAACCAGGAATCTCACTTGGTAGATTGATACCTACTAAGTGGAACTGAGGGAAGGCTGCTGCCTCCAAAGCTTTTCCACCCCATTCCCTACACCCCCTTAATTGAGATGCAGTCCTTGTTCCTATCTATCCCTAAGATGAGTTTGAAATGGCAGGTGTTATATACATATACAACTGGATTGCCATCTTATTTAATTACTAATGAAAACAGCACCAAACGCTCATGAGGTAAAATACCAGTTGGAAAGAACTGACTTCTAGGCCTCCCAGCCTGCCCACTGTACCAGCCACTCCTTGCCCCTACCAATCCCCATGGCCTCTCTGGCTAATCTGACCTGCTCTCAGAGATAATTGCACAATAGCTCCATGGTTTCCTAGAGAAAAAATGATTCCTCCTCAATCGTTAGGAAGCCATTTCCTGTGGTGACAAAGTGTGAAGTGTCTACAGCTACCAAACTTCATCAGAAGCTAGTTGGGGCTTGACTCTGAGAATAATGGCAGGATAAGGGTGACCCATGTTGGCCTATGTCCTTTATTCTCTTGTCTATATTTCAGAGGGAGTGGGAGAAGGAAGGAGATGTAGCCTTTGTAACATCCAATGTCGGCCAGAGGCCAACTGACCAGTGAAGGGGGAAGAGGGTGAGGAAGGGTTGGGGAAAATTCAGAAAATACCACAGTTTGAAAATCAAAAAGTGGCCTTGTCTTCTTCCCTTTCTGCTATTCACTCCATCCCACTAGCCTGGTTCCGTGATTTGGTTCATCAATCCTAACTCTGGTCTTCCAAATTCATTTCCTTGATTTTGATCCTTTCTTGCTAAGTAAAGGGTTTTCAATCTTGGACTGTTTAGACTGCTGGACATTGATAGGGAGACAGATGAAAAATCAGGATTTGGGATTTGATTTTGACATCAAGGCTAGGTAAACAGAAGACTGCTTTGGGGTGAGATAGCAATGAACACCTTTCAGTGGTGTTAGGCTAGGAACAGGCTTTGAAAAGGTAATTCAGCTGACACTAACTGCATTTTATTTCTTCCTTTCCTGGGAGTCGATAGCATCTCCCTTTCACCGTTGCCCACCATATTTGGAATGGTTGGTTTGAATTCAGTCTATCTCTGATTCTTTTCTGTCTCCTGGAGGTTTCTTTAGCTAGCTGGCTCAGCAGGTTGTTATAGGCCTAGTTCTCAGTATTGAATGAGACTGTTTCATTCTTGTTGGTCCCTCTCTGGGATGATCTAAGACGTGTTTATTCCTTGGTGCTTTGGATCTCCAGCAACTCCTCTCTGAAGGGGCCGCAGGAGTCAGTAGGTCTAGGATGAAGTGCTGTGCTCCCCATGACAGAACACTACAGAAGGGCTTTGTGTCATGATGTATGGAGAGATTTCTTTAAACAAAATCTTACTGGCTCTTTAACCAAAATTTATTTATTGTATATTAGAGATAGTTCAGACATCACAAAAATATTCGTTGCTGATTGTTCTCTGCTTAAATTCATAGCTGATGTTGATGTCATGGACCATGCCTCAGGCCTGACTTTTTCCACATGTACTAGAGTCTTTTGATGTCCCAACCCAGAACGGTAGACCCAGCAGCATTGTCCTTGCTGCTGAGCCACCTGCCTAACAACACAAACAGTCGACAGCCTGTGTTGTTCAGTTAACTTTAAACAGCTATCTACTCCTCTCAGCTTCCCAGATCCTTTAAGAAAGAAATCCCAAACACTTGAAAGTGGTTCAAGCCAAATATCTGCATATAATATTGGTAATTTACAGTCTTCCCCAAAGCAATTCGTTCTGTAGGTGTCCTTCCATCTGGGTTGGGTTGCTGGTGGTTCTTTCACTTGGGTTATTTAGAATGAATAATCGATAAACCTCATCTGAACAGGAAGAGCCTAGCCTGGAGAAGTCAGCTTGGGGATGTTGTCTAGAGCATGGTCATTGGAACTGATGAATCATGGAATCCTGCCATAAAAGATAAGCATGGAATTTGCTTTGTTCCTGGAGAGTTCTTACCTCCACTTTCAATTACAGAATGAATTAGATGGGGTCTTTTTCCCCACCCAGAAACAACCAGCCAGGCATGCTGGTCTGCACACCAGCTCCTGGGCTCCTGTTCTGTCCTCCCTCCCATGCCAGTCGACCCTTTCTGCATTCTCACATTCAGTCAGTTCATTGAGGAAGTTCACTAGCAGATTTCTCCCAAAGATAAGTGTAACAAGGCCTGTAGGCTAGCGCTGGAAAGAGCCAGCAAACTAATGTCCAGTCAGCTGAAGGAACTGGCAAGCTCTGCTAGATGTTGGTACTTTGATCATGGTTTGTATTGAAATTCCATAGATGCACTAGCCGTGGTGCCTCAACTTCCCTTTTCCATCTCTGATAGAACCAGGCTGCTGGTGGGGTGAAGGCGGATGGTTTGTGTGTCTTGTTCTGGTCAGGATCTTTATTCAGAATGACCATGGTGGTGGTAAGAGAATATTGAATAGACAGGCATATTGGGAAGCCAGTTGAAGGAAAGGATGTGTTTGTCTTTTGTATGTAAAATAATTTCCTGTTTCCTTGTATTTATCAGACTGGGTGCTTCTGGAGCCCTCAAATTGGACACCCGAGTAAGATGTAAATTTCCTTCCAATAAAAGGATGATGGTTTTTTTTGTCGTAAATGTCTTTTATGTTCCCCATCTGGAAGTGATTTCTTGGTGTATACTGGAGCGTGACACTGCAGCTAATTAAACCATTATTGTATGTCATTTGCTCGAATGAGTTTCATTACTGCTGACAGAAAGCAGAGTAGAGGCAGGAAAGAGAATCATCAGGAAGCCATGTGGGCACTGTGTTCATCTCTCACTGTCTGGGCTCTCCCCCACAAAACCAGTGCATCTCTTCCCTGAGGCCTTCTGACATACTGAAGACAGTTCACAGGAACAGGATGTGGTGTTAATGAGCACATTTTTACAGTATTTTGTCTAGCAACAAGTTAGGTCAGCAGGCATTTATCAAGCACCTACTGTGTGCCGATCTTGACTTTTGCCCCAACACTCGGCTTTGATGACCTGAGAGTGAGGCTGATGACTCTGCACAGCTCTGCCTCACTTAAATCCAGTTCACACACAGCTCAAGACATCATCCGTGATGTCATCAGTCTTCTTTGAAAATGAGGGACGAACACCAATTACACGCCGGTCACTGTGCCAAGTGCTGGGTTACAAAGAAAGACAAAACAGAATCCTGCTTTCCCAGTCTCATGGGGGAGACCACATGCAGACAGATATTCACAGAGAAGTTAGAGACAGGATAAATGAGGGGAAGGTATCGAGATTAAGGATCACATTAAAAGACTTCCTATAGAAAGTAGAGATTTAGCTGGGGCTTGAAGGAACCCAGAGAAGCCACTTCAGCATCACTGAGTCACACACAGAGCTATGGAGGGGCCATCACCTGGCCCCCTCCTACCATTCCAGGTTATGAAGGGTTTTAAAAGGCAAACAGGGTTCTGTGCTTAATCCTAGAGATGATAGGAAGCCACTGATGTTTATTCAGTGAGGGGGAGAAGGGCATCTATGGCTAGTTGGACTAATACTTTATGATGATCAATGCCACAGCTGAATGGAGAGACTTGGGAGAGGGAAACCAAGCAGCAAGGCTGTTGTATAGTCCAGACATGAGGTGATGGGAGCCTGCAAGACAGTGGTTCTGGTGTCAGAGGGAAGGGGACATAACCAAGAGATGTTATTAAGCTAGAAGCGTTGGGCCTCAGCAAGTCCAGATACAATAGTTGAGAATGAGGAATCTAGGACACTTGGATTGGGAGCCTGAGTGACTGGGAGGATGGTGATGCCCTGGACGTTAATAGCCAAATTTGGAAGAGGGGAGCTTTTGGAGGGAAAGATAATGAGTCCCATTTTAGACATACCGAGTCTAAGATGTCTCTCTTTAACTAAATCTATCTTTAAGATGTCCATCTTATGGAAGGGGCTCTCCACATCCAGGAGTCTGAATGCAGATTGAAGCAAACTACTTGCTCTTTCTCCTTTTTTTTGTTCCTTCTTGTTCATTCCATTGGTTATAACTGTTCTTTCCAACTTGATTAATGTTTAATGTTTAATGGGAAGGTATTTTTAGAACCTGTATTGGTTTGCATGCCGACATAGGTGGGGAAAGGGGGAGGAGAGGGAGGGGAAGAAAATTTGTAATTCAAAAGCTTGTTTAACTGAATGTTGTGAACTAAAAGTAAATAAATACTTTTTTTTTTAAAAAGATGTCTATCTTAAATAGAACGTGCATTTTGAGATGTCCAATAACCCTTGAAAGGTGTGACCCTGGAGGTCAGGGGAGAGGCTAAGGCTGGACAAATCTGCGAATCATCTGCATAAAGATGTTAATTGAGTTTGTAGGAGCTAATAAGATCCTTAAGCAGAAGCCTTCGGAACAAAATAGAAGGAGAACAGAAGAGGGACTGGGACAAAGCTTTGGCAAACACCCACATTTATTGGGCATAACCTAGATGAAGATCCAGCAACGGAGAATGAGAAGGAGCCATCAGAGAGGAGGACCAGGGGAGAGCGATGCCCTGAAAATCTGAAGAGAAGAGATTATGGAGGAGAGAGGAGTCATGAGCAACAAAGGCCAAGTGGAAAGGTCAAGGGGAACGAGGATGGAGAAGAGACCTTTGGACGGGGCAGTTAAGACTGAAGAGAGTAAGAAGAAAAGAAGTGAATGTAGACAGAGTGATGTGAACACCTCCATCTTCCTTTCAAGTGTTCATGAATTGTTCTGCTGCTGGCTTTGTGCTTTCCCACTAGTGTGAGTTCCTCTTTGATGGACTTCTAGATTTCTATTCAGGAAACTAGGTAACTCTTGCAAACTATTTATATTTGGAGCCATTTGATTGGTTCCTACAAGAATTTACATAAAATAGCTAATTCTGTACCTCCAGTAACTGCTTGGTCATTTGTGGATTTTCTTGTCTTATTTTATTTAATGAAGAGCTTATAGGGAACCTTAAAGGATCCATTGGTGATGAAGAAGTGAATCCATTTTAGAGTAGAATTTTTGAGATCATTTTCTCTTTATTTTTGTCTTCTACTCCCTCTTAACAAGGATTACAGAATCTCCTGATGTTACCAGTATGTGGGGACCTTAAGAGGTCATCTTCTCCAATCTTCTCTGAACTTAAATCACCTCTTGACCTTCAGGGTGGTCATGCAACCTTTACCTAAAGTCCTCTGGTCAAAGAGAAACACTCTCCAAACCAAGCCCATTACACTTTTAAGTATCTAAGATCATGAGGAAGATTTTCCTTATATCAGACTGTCAATGCATGTGGTGTGTTTGTGCAGGCAGCAAGAGGAAGGCCTGGCCTTCTGAACTTTGTTACAGAAATCTGCCTCCCTGAAGCTTGGGGATGCTTCTAAGATCATAGCATTTGGGGAGAGGGCACACTAATGAACTCCTTAGTCACCTAGTCAATTTATCTACTGTCGGAAATACTTGGGAATTTTATTTTAGCAATTCAATTCTGTCTGAAGAAAACTGTTTTGCTTTATAAATCCACAAGGAGGTACCATGCTTTCTAAAAATGTTTTTAACTTAGAGGTACAGGGTATGTGAGAGAGTGAGAGAATGTATGTGTGTTTGTGTGTGTGTGTGTGTGTGTGTGACAGACACTTGTCTAATGCTCCAGTGTAGTTCCATTGTAAGGAGAAGGTGCTCTTGATACTGAGCCTTGTCCTACAGGAACTGGGGAATGTCTAAGACAGCCTGCAGTCTCCAAGAACATGGTGGTGAGCTTGTTCCTGAAACTGCTTTGTCAAAATGACCCAAGTAAAGAAGCCCAGTGTCCCAGCATGCTGCCTGAATAAATGTTCCATCCGCAGCAAGAATGTGAAGATCTAGCCTTTCTTTGCCTTTTTAGGGCATGATTGCAAAATCAGTCTTACTCAAGGGAGACAGGTTCCAAAAGCCCCTTTGAATCGCGTATTCTCCTGGCCCTGCCAGCTGCTGTTTCCGTAGCATTTAGGGAGAAAACCTGTTAAGGCCAAGAAGTGAACTTTTCCCCTGACTTGAATTGGCCAGTGTCACTGTTGTGGAAAGTGTGGCAAATTTCCTTGGAATGCCAATTGTAAGGGTTGCCAGGCGCCTCTTTCCAGAGCTCATTTTGCATGGTGTCTAGTGGCCTTGGAGGACAGCCTTTGCCTCTGTCTGCTGTAGGCGACAGAGCCCCTTCTAACTGCGGCTGGCCCAAGGCCCTATGTGCTTGAGGAGACTAGACGAAGCAGGATGTTTCTGAGCCAAGTAGCCCAGACTAGGAAGCTGGGAGTGCTCAGGCTTCCTGGGTTCTTTTGTAGTTTCTCCTCAAAGCACCTTCAGCTTTTTCCCCAAGTGAATAGTCCATATCTGCCCATTTCTCCATTTGGGGAAGGGGGAGGGGTGACTCAAAGCATTTGTTATCCTAGAGAAACCTAAGGAAAAACCAGGTTTGAGAAATCTGCCTTTATAAAGATAAGTCCCAGCCTTGAGGCTAGGTTTTGTCCAGCAGCTTTTTGCAGAGTCCCTGGCAATCCTGGGTACTGTTTCAGCAAGTGGGCCCAAGGGTAGCCCCTTCCATCAATCTCCCTTCTAGCTTCCGGAGCTGTGAAAGCTATTTTTTAAATTGGCCAGCAATTCTCAGGTGAAAGAACAGAAGGAAACTCAAGTTTCTTCCTCTTGTTTGTTTCAAGCTGTCCCAGGAGGGAGCGTCTTCCCTGGGAGAGGGGAAATGCAGCAGCTGCTAAAAAGACCACATTCCACGGGATTCTTTAAAAAATAAAACCATCACGGCTAGCTGGGGCGGCAGCTGAAGAGCTTTAACAGGCAATGGGAAAAATATCAAATACTGTTTAAAGAAAACATGAGTTCACCAACAGACACCCACAGCCTCATATACATGTCTGCCGCATCTAAGCCTTCACTGGTGAAGGATCCCAAAGGCTCGATGTGTGGCTCAGAATGCTGAGGAGATGGAGGTCAGGAGGGCAGTCGGTGATGAAGCCAGTGGCTTTGCTCTCTCCCCCACACAAAGAGCACCTCAGACCCCAGCCTGTTCTCTGGCAGATGGCTAGCCTTGGTCACAAGGAAGTCCTAGAGAGTGTGACTCAGCATGACCCACCCCCACTATTTGGGAAGCAGGACATCCCAGTGTGGTGAGGTAGAGAGAATGCCAGGTTGGGAGCCTGGAGCCCCAAGTTCCAGTCCCAGCCTTGTCACTTGAGACCTTTGAAGGGGCTTCGGTTATCTTCTCAATAAAATGAGGGAGGTGGAGAGATGGAGCTCCAGCATTCTGGGATTGGGCAGTTCCTGTCGGATTGGTCAGCAGCATCCAGAGAGATGGCATAATCTAAATTCAGGGTTAGCCACATAATCACCCTGAAGGGTGTTGCCCAGGACTGAGGCCATAACAGCCTGAAGAAGGGACTGGGATTGTTGATGAAGTTAAGCCAAGAAAAAAAAACTACTGAATGTGAGGACTTCACAAGAGCAGACACTTGGGAGCCACAACTCTGCCCAAGTTGACATATCAGACGCTTCTCCCCAGATGTCAATAACGCCATCTTGGGAATGATGTGGCAGAAGAGTGCTGGGTTCAGATCTTGATTCCTCTTCTTCATGTGTGACCTTAGATAAGTCACCTCCTGAGTCCCAGTTTCTCCAACTGTAAAATGGGGCAGTTGGACTAGATGTTCTTCTAGGTCCATCTTAGCTCTACCTTACCATCCTATGAATTCTTTGATGTATTGGTGACCAGGATTTGGACAACTGAAACAAGCCCTTGAGAAGCAGTGTGATGGAGATAGTCTAGTGTTCTTTCCACTACCATCTTCACACGTCCTTTCAAGTTCTCCATTTCTATGAATACCAATATCCAGTCACCTGGGCTCGAAATCTAAGAACTCTCTGACTCTTGACTCTTTTACCTTCTGTATTCTGTCTGTCACCAAGATTTTTAAATTTTATTCTGCCAGGTTTCTTCTTTCCTTTCTGTTCCTATTGCCATCACCCCAGTCCCAATTCTCATGAACTCACCCTTGGTTTAGCTCAGTGCCTCCCTACCTGGGCCTACCTGCCTTCAGTCTCCTTCCTCCAAGCCACTAGGTCTATTGACATTTTTTTTAATCTCCCTAAAATATGCATCCCTTCCACTCTGGTACTTTTTCCTTCTCTCCAATCAGCTTCAGACTTATCCAGGCATTAAAAGCATTTCATAATTGAGTCTCATTTTCCTTCTAAGACCTTGTTTCTCGCCCCATACCTACACATAAGCTCTACCAGTCAGCACATCCTCCTTGCCGTTCTGAAAGTTCTGTGTTCATCTCTTTCTATTGGTCACTCTTGGTGTCTATCCTACTTGGAATACCAGTTCACATCCTAACCATCCTTCAAGGCCCAGGTTCTATGAAGTCTCCTCTCAAAACTACAGCACACATCAATTCTCCTGTCCCCAAATACACACACTTTTGGGAGCCTTATTATATCTTCTTATATTTACATATATATATGCATATGTGTGAATGTCAGTCTTATCCTCTCAAATAAATTGTAAACTGTGGGGGCAAGGACATTGGAGGCCCCATAACAACCAGTACAGAAACAGACACATAGCTATTCTTCAGCAGAGCCATAACTAGTGATTTTTTGGCCTAGACAATTTTAGGAAAAAGATACCATTGTCTAAGCTGCTGTAGGACTGACCACTGCTGAGGAAGGGGAAGACATAGGAATGCAACTGCATGGGGGTAGGAACTAGGTCCTGGAACAAAGCTGGTATTGGGTAAGTGGGGAGAGGAGGAAGAATGCACCATGACAGTATTCTCAGTGCCCTCTAAATTTCCCACCATGTGCTACAGCTTCGATGACCTGACCCTAGTTGCACCTCCACTCTTTAAGGGAAGGAATGAGAAAGGCAGTGATCTTGCAGTCAGAGAAGATGCTGGATTCAAATCCTGACATTGTTGCACTAGTCATGTTACTGAAGACAATTCATTCAACCTCACCACCCTCAGTCTTCTCAACTTGAAATGGGATCTTAGGACTCAGTAGTCTCTAAAGGTCCCTTTCACTTTGAAAGTCCTGTCCCCCTGTAAATTAGATCCTTATTTCTTGAACTCAACTTAAATGTTGCAGGAGCTGGGACATAAGGGAAAAGTAATTTCTCATCATTCAGAAACCTTTTCCTACAGTTCTGGCTCAATAACCCTCATGTTTCTTCTTTCTCTTATGAGTTCTCTGAAGGAGCCTCTGTCTCAGGTGAGTAAAGCCCCATCTCAGGTGATGAGCTGATACAGACAGCATGTCTATAGAAACTTCATTCCCTTTACTGGCCCAACAGATCCACATCTTGTTGAAAGAGCATTTGCTCAGTCTCTCCCCAGCTCATATTATAACAGCCCAGAGGGACCCACCTTGAAGTAAGAACTTTCATAGCCTCTGGAAGGAACAGAATTAAGGATGTGGTTGTATGAAAATAAGCTTCTCAATTGGCCATTTCCTACATCCATCTTCCCACCACTTAGTGAACTGACCACATAACCTGGGGGATGAGGGGGTCATACTATGACCTTCCAGGGGTTTGGAGGCTGATACTTAAGATGATGGTGCTCCCCTCCCTGGTAGAAGTGTGGTGTGCTAAGGTCTGTGCCATGGAGCCAAGGTCTTGTTCAGCACCTTGCTATCATAATGCCAAAAGAGCGAATTCAAGTTGAAGTCATTGGTTATGGCCCCTGTAGTTTGGACAGAGGGTGGGATCTTTGGCTCCTGGGTACCAGTACCAAAGGGTGTCCAAGTTCGAGCCTGGAGGAGCTGCATTAGCATCTTCTAACCCATATCTATGTCTCGAAATGAGTCACTCTGATAGAGGGAGGATTCCAGGCAAGTAAAGTCACTTTCCGAGCAGATTGGCCCCAGACTGATGAATTTCAGTGAAAAGTCTGGTGGCCCAGTGAGTTTCAATTTGGCCCTGGTATCAGAGGGCCTGAGTTAAAATGTCATTTCCTGCCACTTACTGCTTGGGTGACTTTGTGAAGTCTAATGGAAGGTAAACCAAAGGGAGTAAGAGGAAACTGGGGAAAGGACCTGGGTCAAATCCTAGTTCTGCTACTTTCTACCTATGTGACCTTGGGCAAGTCCCTTAACCGTTGGGTCTCAGTTTACTCAGTTATAAAATAAGGATAGACATCAATCCCCAATGTTGCCTTAAGGAACTCCTAGTGTGAAAACTCCCTTCACAGATGCAGATCAGCAACTCATCTGAAACAGTCTCAGGCAGATGTTATAAGTGACCTGGTCGGGGCGGCTAGGTGGTGCAGTGAGTAGAGCACCGGCCCTGGAGTCAGGAGGACCTGAGTTCAAAGCCGGCCTCAGACACTTAACACAAAAACTAGCCATGTGACCTTGGGCAAGTCACTTAACCCCAACTGCCCTCCAAAAAGCAAAAAAAAAACAATAATAAGTGGCCTGGCCACAGTCACTAAGCTAGTATGTATAGGAGGCAGGACCTGAATCCAGGTCTTTCTTAACTCACTCTACTATCTTTCCAACAAACATTTCCTAAGGTCTATTGTTCTGCTAGGCATCGGGTGGGAGCAGGAGAGGGGTTGTGGCAAATCACCTCTGTTCTCAGTCTCTGAGGAGAGAGAAGCCATGCACAAATGACGTATGACACAAATTAGAATAAGTTAAATGGACTGGACAGGACCAAACAAGATTTAAGGTGAGGGGGAAATCCAAGAAGGCCTCCTCCTGGAGCCCTGAGGAATGCTGGGTGTTGGTCAGGCTGCTGTCTTCATCAGGAGCAGACAGATGGTCACTGGGCTCTAGCCTCATCTCCACATCCATTCTATCCAGCAGGCCTGTCTCTTTTAGGCATGCTGTCAATGCCCTCATCCCATTGTAGGTCAGTGTTCTGTGGACGCTCTTCCTTGTTGGGTGATTTCCCCCCAGCACATCCAGCAAAGGAGCTCCCAGCCAAGCCCTCCCTGGGCCAAGTCAGTGAATGAGTAGACCCTGTTGGTAGCTGCTTTGGCCTTTCAGCCTACTCCTTGTGGAAAGTTTAGCAGAGAACTCCACAGAGGGCTGGCTATGGATTTTTCCAGTGTTCAGGACTAGAGAAGCCTCTTCTGAGCACATTTTTTAAAAATCTCACGCCATGACTCTGCTCTCCTTCAGGATAGGAAATGCCTCCTACTCTTCCCCATTCCCTTCTAATTTCCACTGAAGACCCAGAACTCAATAGCACGTCTTCAAAAGAATGGAAATTCCTTTAGGAAGTCTCAGGAGCTCCCAGCAGAGTGCGTAACTGCAAACCACAGACGCCTCTGGCCAGCAGGCTCTTCTGCTTTTAATTTGGGGCAGGAGAGGAATCCACTTTCTAGGCCTTGGGTTCATTCGCTTGGGCTGGACACAGCTCTGTGTTATTGTAGAACGAAGTGGGCCCTTCATCCAGCTGCACTGCTCCCCCTGCTATCTCTGCTTCTATCCTTCTCCTCTCCAGCTTCTACACAGAAGGTAAGAATGGGAATCAGCGAGCACATCATAGACCTATCAACAATAAAAAAGCTAAACTGAGTTCTAATCCTGCCTTGGACACTTAACTATGTGACATTGGGCAAGTGACCTAACCTCTCAGCCTCAGTTTTCTTCATCTGTAAAATGGGTATAATAGCACCTAGCTCAGAGAGGAGCTGTGAAAACCAAATAAGATGCCTTATGTAAAGTACTTTGTGAATCTTAAAGGACCATATAAATGCTTATGATTGTAATTATCAGTGCAGGGATTCTTTTTTTTTTTTTGGCTTTTTGGAGGGCAATTGAGGTTAAGTGACTTGCCCAAAGTCACACAAATAGTAAGTGTGTCAAGCATCTGAGATCAAATTTGAACTCGTCCTCCTGACTCCAGGGCCAGTGCACTATTCACTGTACCACCTAGCCACCCTGAGTGCAGGGATTCTTAACCTGGGATCTGCTAACTTGTGAAAAAATATTTTGATAACTATATTTTAATAATTAGTTTTTCTTGTAATCCCCATGGATTTTATTGTATGTATTGTAAAATGTTATTCTGAGAAGGGAGCCACAGGCTTTACCCAACTGCCAGAGGGCTCAATTGCACAACAATCAATCAGGAAGCATTTATGAAGTACTTGTGTGCCAAGCAGTGCACCCAGGGATACAAAAAGAGGAAAAATACAGTCTCTGCCCTCAGGGAGCTTACAATCTACTGGAGAAAACCAAAGTATATAAAATATAAGATAAATAGGAAATAATTAACAGAGGAAATGCCCTGGAATTCAGAGGGGTTGGGAGAGGCTTCCTATATGAGATGGGATTTTCAACTGGAATTTAAGGGAAGCCAGTAGGAGACATGAGGGAGAGTATTCCAGGCAGGTGGGACAGCCAAAGAAAATGCCCAGAGGTCAGAGATGGGAACAGCCGAGAGCCCAGCACCAACCCAATCCAAGAGTACAAGGTTGGGAGTGAGGAATAAGAAGACTGAGAAGGTAGGAGGGGGCTGGAGTGTCAAAGGCTTTGAATGCCAAGCATAGGATTTTGTATTTAATCCACAGCAAAGGTGATAAATTGCTGGTATGGCACATTAAGGCTTTAGGGTTTGTTTGTTTGTTTTATCACATTTAGTCTTCACAACCACATGGGAAGTAGGTACTATTATTATTCTCAATTTACAAGGGAGGAAACTGAGCCTGAGAGAAGTTATGATTTGCCTAGAATCTTACAACTCCTCAGCGTCTTGAATTGGAATCCAAACTCAGATCTTCCGAGCTCCATATCCGATGCTCTAGCCCCTATAATAAAGAAGGTTGTTAGCTTCAGACCAGAAAGGAGCTGGAAATGAGCTCAGAGACCCCTGGTCCAACTCCCTCTTTTGTTTTAAGCAGAAGAAGAGATTGAGGTTCAGGAGGTTCCCTAATTTACCCAAGGTCACACAGGTAATAAGGATCACAGAGATAGAATCAGAACCCAAGTCATCTGACTCCAAAGTTCTTCCATCTCGTTTTCTGAAGCCTGGCTTCAGAACTTGCAGAAGATGCTTGATGGTGCTTGGATGAGCCTGGCTATCCTTCCCCTAAGCCATACCTTCCCACCCAAACGGGAGCCATTTGCCCTTCAGAACAAAGGAATGAACAGCCTTGGACCAGCCAGGACCCCTGACTTGTATAGCTCTACTATTTTTTCCAGTCTGCACGTCCCCATCGGGTCTGGATAAATTATGCCCTGGCAGTCATACAAGTACATTGATGGGGTTCCAGGCGAGCCATATGCCTGGACAGAGTCTTCATAAAAATCTCCTCCGGGTTGAGTTTTATAGCTGTCAGCCCCCTCTCTGTGTAATGGAGACCAAGTCAAGGGGAATCAGCTGTGGCCTTGCCAAACCCCACATAGAAGGCGCTAGACTTGCTATTTTTTTGTTAGCTGGCTTGGATTTGCTGCCTTAACAGCTAGCACTTACATAGCATTTACTACGGGCCAGGCACTGTGTTAAGCACTTCATAAATGTTGCCTCATCTGATCTTCACAACAGGTAGGTGCTATCATTCTTCCCACTTTACAGCAGAGGAAACTGAGGCAGAGGTCAATAATAAGTGTCTGAGACTGGATTAGAACTTGGGGCTCCTTGACTCCATTTCCAGTTCTATCCACTGTGTTAACATATACCTCTATTACAGGAGTGGGGAACCTTTGGCCTTCTAGGTTCTTAGGTGCAGCCTTTTGACTGGCTTCAAGTTTTATGGAACAAATCCTTTTATCAAGGGAATTTGTTCTGTGAAGTTTGGATTCCGTCAAAGGGCCTAACTGAGGATCTAGGGGACCGAATGTGGCCTCCAGGCTGCAGGGAATGGTAGTAGTGAGACCATACCCCTAACTGCATTCTCATTGAATCATTGACCTAAAGCTGGAAGGGTCAAGGTGACCCTCGAGAGTCACTAAAGATCTCATTATAATGGGATTTTACCCAAAACAGGCCCATTAGACGGGTAATGATTCATCTGCCCACATTTTGTAAAATAACCCTGGATCTTACAATCCCTTTGCCTTGGCCCTTCTGGTACAACACCTGGTGGGGCAGGAATGGTGGAGAGAGGGCAGGAAGGACAGAGCAGGGATAGCTGAAGCCAGTCAACTGACCCCCACCAGAAAGATAAGGAGGCAACCAGGTCTTGGGAGGAGAGAGGGGAACAGTGGCCAGCCTGCCTTCAGTGTGGTAGAAAGGGGGTAGATCCTACCTCTGAGATGAGGAGGAACTTGGAAAAGCCCCTTAAACTCCCAGGGTCTCTGATTGCTCCTCTGACAATTAAGGAAGTTGAGCTTCCAGATAGGACTTAGATTGAGTCCAACACCACTACTTTGCAGGAGAGGAAATAGAACAGAGAAAGGAAATGACTTCCCCAAGGTCATAGAGCAAGAAAAGAACTTGGAGATCATATTTAGTTCCAGGGATCTTAAACTGGAGTCCTTGGACTTCCCCCAAGAGTCTGTGGACAGATTTGAAGGGTCTGGGAATTTTTTCTTTGTTTTGATAGCTATATTTCATTATAATTGGTTTCCCTTGTAATACTAAATATGTTATTTTATGCATTTAAAAACATTACTCTGCAAAGAGGCCCATGTGCTTCACCAGACTGCTGAGGAGATCCAG
>CM053593.1:365147965-365190472 GCA_028646575.1 Pseudocheirus occidentalis
AGAGAGAGACAGAGAGAGAGACAGAGAGACAGAGAGAGACTGAGGAAGAGAACGAGAGAGAGATGAAATTTGGACTCAGGTTCTCTGACCCCAGAGTCAGCTTGTTTTCTACTCTGCACAGCAGGGTGGAAGGAGCCAAACGCAGGCACTCTCACTCCCCATGCCATCCCCTTCCCACTCATTCACTAGGGTTTGGAGAACCACCATGCCTGGAAACATCCCCTTCAGGTCTTCTTAATCTTGTCCTGATGCTGCTGCCCATAGCAGTTAGGGGAGGTGGTTAGTCTCCTGGGAGCTTTTAACGGGTAGATTGGCTTCAGGATGTTGCACATACAGTATTTATTAGGGTGAACTTGAAAGGAAGCAAGGGGGTCTAAGTGTGCCTTGTCCATCACTTTTGTTGTTGTTCAATCATTTTTTTCAGTCATACCTGTGTCTCTGTGACCCCATTTGGGGTTTTCTTGGCAAAGTTCTTGGAGAGGGTCACCATTTCCTTCTCCAGTTCATTGTACAGATGTGGAAACTGAGGCAAAAGGGATTAACTTGCCCAGGGTCACACAGCTAGAATTTGAGAACAGATTTGTATTTGGGAAGCTGAGTCTTCCTACCTCCAGGTCAGGCACTGTGCCACCTAGCTGCCCTTGTCCGTAGTAGGGGACTTCAATATTAAACAAAACATTCACAAGAAACACCTTTAAATTTCATTTGCATTATGAACATATTTTACTTCTCTTTATTAAGACCAGACAACAGAAAAGTAAACCAAGCCCTGATTTGTATTGCTTGCCTTACACCTTGGGAAGTATCAATGGTCACATTGAAAATTTAATGATCTGTTCTTGGGCGTATCCCAGCCTGGCACACTTTTACATCTCCCTATAATAGGTGGGTGTATGGGGTATTTGGAAGGACCCACACCTTTTGCTGAACCTTTTCAAGTGCTGCTCACCCACCTGTAATTTTCTCCTGCTAGCCAGCTGGAGCCTGTGCAGTGGCCATACCTGGGTAAACCATTTTCTACAGACAGGCTAGACCAGGTTAAAGGTAACTGACAGACCTCAAACCAGTTGGTGAGTTGGGGGGGAGGGTGGGGAGAGTGTCTAGTCCAAGCATGTGAAGACTTCCCCTCGTGGAATGGGTGGATGAGAACAATTCATTACAACGGAGACTGAAGCAACCACCAGTCATCCTGACCTTTGTCTTGCCCCTGGATTTCGATGACTCTGGAAGAGAGAGTGAGGCTGACAACTTCGTGTGGCTCTGCCTCACTTAAATCCAACTGACCTACAATGTTATCAATCCTCTTCAAAACAAAAGACAAATAATAACAACTAAATATCCAGTTTCTTTTAAAAAAACGGAATATAACAAGTTCAAAATTTCATACATCATTTTCCTTTTTGCTCTTTGTTTATTGACATGTTTGTTGATTGTTTAAAAAAATTTTTTTAAGGTGGCTTCAACTTGTATATCTCTAACATCACCTAGTATTTGCAGCCATTGTGGTCAGCAGCAGTCATCAGAATTCAAACCCAAGTCCTCTGGTTCTCAAAGCAACCATCTTTTTACTTATGCAGCAACCACCAGGCAGTGGGAAGTCACTAGATTTACATCAGAAGATCTGGGCTCCAATCACGGATTTCTGTTTATAAGACTTGATCTGCTGAGTCCTCAGTATCTAGAAAGAACTTTGAATTTCTTGTCAGGTTTCAACTACTAATTAAAACAACCCTGAGACTGTTTTAAAACAACACCTGTCAGATTGACTAAGGTGCCAGATGAGGAAAAAGACAAATGCTGGATGGGTGGTAGGAAAATAGGGATATAAATGCATTGTTAGTGGAGTTGTGAACTGGTCCAACCATTCTGGAGAACAATTTAGAACTATGCCCAAAGGGCTATAAAACTGTGCATACCCTTTGACCCAGCAATAGCACTACTAAAGCTGTATCCCAAAGAAATAAAAGAAAACAGAAAAGGACCCACATGTACAAAAACATTTCTGGCAGCCCTTTTTGTGGTAGCAAAGAATTGGAAATTGAGAAGATGCCTGTTAAATGGGAAATGGCTTATGATGGATACTATTGTGCTGTAAGAAATGACAAGGGGAGTGGTTTCAGAAAAACCTGGGAAGACTTATATGAACTGATACAAAGTGAAGTGAGCAGAACCAGGAGACCATTGTACACAGTAACAGCAACATTGTAACAATGATAAATTGTGAAAAATTTGGCCACTCTGATCAGCCTAACAATCTAAGAAAATTTCAAAGGACTTATGATGAAAAATGCTATCCACCTCCAGAGAGAGAACTAATGAACTCTGAATGTACCCTGAAACATATTGGTTTTTTTCCACTTTATTTTTCTTGCCCTTTTTGCAATGTGGCTAATGTGGAAATATGGTTTGCATGACTTCACATGGATAATGAGTATCATATTGCTTGCCTTCTCCATGGGAAGGGAGATGGGTGGAGGGAGGAAGAGAATTTGGAACTAAAAAAAAATGTTTAAAAAAAGTGATGTTAATTGTAACATAGTTTCTATGCTAGAGAGGAAAATGCTGAATCTGGGTTCAAATCCTGACTGTTGTGTTTATTTCCCATGTGACTTTAAGCAGGTCACTTAAACCCTCTAGGCTTCAGTTTCTTCATGTGTAAATGGAGCAGATTGGACTGAGTAAGACTCTTGTCAGTTCTAAATCTATAATCCTGAGTGGTACAGTAAAAAGTGTGCTGGTTCTGGAGTTCAAGGCTGTTCAATCTTTTTTTCATTCAAGTCTGACTCTTTTTGACCCCATTTGGGATTTTCTCAGAAAAGATTACTGGACTGGTGTGCCATTTCCTTTTCCAACTAATTTTACAGATAAGGAAACTGAGGCAAACAGAGTTAAGTGACTTGCCCAGGGTCTCACAGCTTGTATCTAAAGCTGGATTTGAACTCAGGTCTTCTGAACTCCAGCCCAGGTTCAAATTCTTGCTCTGCTACTTACTACCTGTGTGGCCTTGGGCAAAACAACTAATGTCCCTAGTCCTTAGTGTCCTTGCCTGTAAAATGAGGGGGTTGGCTTATGCTGGCCTCTGAGGCCCCTTCTAGCTTTAGATTTATGAACCCCTGGCTCAGTTCACCTCCCTGGGCCCCAGTTTCTTTATCTGTGAAATAGAGGGGGTTAGTCTCAATAGCCTCTGGGGTCCCCTCCAGTTCTCAATCCTCAATCCTATGGGAGAAGCTCCACAGGTCCCCTTGGGCAGGATTCCCTCTTCTAATACTTGGGAACTTTATTTTCTCTTTTTAAACCTTGTCTTCTCCACCACCATTTCCCTGAAGCAACCCCCATGGAGTTCCAGCTTCCAGCTACTTCTGAGCAGGCCTTAGGGTTCAGTCTACTGAAGAGCTAGAATGCTGGGTTCTCCTTGGGACCATCTTTAATAATACCACCTGGGCCAGGCCCTCATTTCGAGCTTCATCATTTTCCCTAATGTTCTTACATTGATAAAGCTAGTTCAGAAGAGACTGGGCAAGTCATTTCTGGATCTCACTTTCCTACTGGATAAAAAGAAGGGAAGGGGTGGGCTTGGTGATCTCTAAAGTCATTCTCCAACACTCGTAAAAAAGGAGCTGTCAGAAAAGTCATTAGGCTTATGTTATTTAATAACACTAGTGAACATTTGTATGGAGCAGCTAGGTGGCTCAGTGGATAGAGACAGGAAGTCTCATCTTCCCAAGCTCAGATCTGGCCAAAGACACTTACTGGCTGTGTGACCCTGGGCAAGTCACTTAACCCTATTGGCTTTACTTTCCTCATCTGTAAAATGGGCTGGAGAAAGAAATGTGAACAACAACAAATTACAGGTTTGTAAATTGCTTTACAAATAAATATCTCATCTGATCCTCACGATCACCCTATGAGGTAGGAGTTATCACCATTCCCTTTTTACAGATGAGGAGACTCAGATCCAGAGATGTACAGTGACTTGCCTGATATCACACAGCTAGTAAGTGCCAGAGGAAAGATTCAAACTCAGGTCTTCCTGATGCCAAGTCCAGGGCTCCATCCATAGGGCCACCCCATTCATTCCTTCAATAAAAATTTCTAAGTGTTATTGGGTAGAGAGCACCATGCTAGGTCATGAGAGAAGTACAAAGTATAGATAAACCAGGCTCCCTGCTTCAGGCAGTTTCCAGTCTAGGAGGTAGATCAATACACTAGAAAGAATGGAGTTTGGGGAAGGGAACAAACATTTATAAGTGCTTCATATGTGCTGGCACTGGGCTAAACCCTTTCTGATTATGATCTCATTTAAAAGAGAGTATTGGATTTGAAGGCAGAGGACCCAGACCAATCACTGTCTGTCTTCCTCTGTATGTAAGGCTGGACAAGTCACTAGCCTCTCTGGGGCTGCTTCCCCCTCTTAAAAAAAGAGCTGCTCAGACCAGATGGTCTCCTAGGCCTCTTCCATCTCTAGCCCAAAGGTCTTCTATCCTTTGTGACCAGTTCCTATTATCAGCTGCTACTGAATCCAATTCCCACTCAGACAGTGAGTTCTCTGCCAAAAGGGAGAGGCCCCCACAGTTTGGCTTTCAGAAGGAAAACACCCTTCCCAGCTCCTGACAGAACTGATTGCTGTCCTGCCATGGGTGAAAGCTCCGGGCCCTGCAGTAGCAGGCCAGCTTCCCTCTTTCCCTAGCTTGCCACATCCCCAGGACCCAGCCTGGCCTAGCCACAGGGTTAAGGCCCCCATGCCCAAACTGCACGTGGTCTGGTGGCCCTAGGACTTTCCCAGAACTTTCTCTTCAGTTTCTGGGAACCAGCTGGCCCTCCCCATAGCCAGAAACCTCCTGCTTAGCATAGGATACAACCTGCCCAGGCCACTGTTCTCCCTATTAAAGAAAGACAATTCTATATACCTCTCCTTTTACACATTCCCTCCCAAGAGAGGCAGGACCCTGGGGTTCCCAGTTGCAGCACCCCCTGGGGAACAAAAGTACCCCAAACTGTCAAAAAAAAAAAGGAAGAGAGAAAGAAAAAAAAAGGCCTTCCCTAAGCAAACAGGAGGTTGGGAGCATATGCGGTACATTAAACATTAATAATTTCCAGTTGTTTATTTCCCTCGGGTAAGAAGGCATTTGTCTCTTCCATTCCCAGTCGGGGTGAACTTGGCCAGTGCATGCAACCCCTGCATCACTCCCCTCCCCCCTCCCACAGAGGCACACACATGCTCCCCTGTCCTGCAACCTTGCAGAGGCATCTGTCAACAGACATTAGCACTTCCCAGATTTGGCACGGGTGGTGACAGGCCCTTATGGGCCTAATGGGGAACCCCCTGGTTCGTATCAGTGTAGGACAGTTGGGCCAAGACCAACGCGGCCTGCGCTGCTGGGGCGGGGGTCGTTCACCTGCCATCTGAACATGTTTGACTCCTTCGACTTCCCTCCTCCCCTAAAGCCACATCCTGGACCAATTCCCCGACCGCCGTGCGTGCCTTCCGCTCCCGAGCCACAAGGGTGCAGGAGCCATGCATTCGAGGGGAGCTGCAGGGCACAGAACCCAGTGCCCTGAGGGAGGGGGAGGAGGGAAAGTGACATAGGGCAGCTCCAAGGGATGGTCATAGCCTGTCCTGGGCCATGCTCCCTGCTCCTCACCTTCGCTCCGCAGGCCTGAAGGGGGACTGATCCCCGCGGGGCTGGAAGGAGAGAGAGTGGAGAGAACTGGAGCGTGGGGAGGACAACTCGAGGGCCTTGCTCGAAGCGGGAGGGAAAGGGCCGGGAGAAGTGGGCGGAGGGTGCGTGGCTGGAGCGGGCCACGGAGGAGCTTTGGCGGAGTGAGGCCGGTGAGAAGGGCAACCGGGAGCACTGGCTCGCCGAGCCTAGCGGAGCCCCGCAGCCCCCCGGGGGCCCTCTACCCTCCCTCCAATCAGCTGGGGCCGGAGGCGGTGTCGGCGGCGCCGCCCGCCCTGCGCCTGAGCCAGAGGGGGAGCGGGAGCCGGAGCGGGAGCGGGAGCGCAGCGGCCCCTGGCGCTGGACAGCGCGGCCAGTGCGCGCCGAGGCGGGAGCCCCAGGAGAGGCGCCGCGGCCGCCGCCACCTCCACCTCCTCCGGCTCCTGCGCGGGCCCGGCCGGCGGGGCAGGGCTGGCAGCGGCCCCGGGGACCCCCGCCCCGCCCCGCCCAGCTCCCCGCCCCTCGTTCCCCCGCGGGCCGGCGGCGGCGGGCCGGAGGAAGTCTGCAGGTGGTTGAGCAAACGGCGTTTCCTCGCGGAGCTCCCTCGGCGGCTCCCCCCTCCTTCTCTTCCCCTCCCGCCCCCCTCCCCCGAGGCCCCCGCCATGGTCGGCCGGCTTAGTCTGCAGGATGTCCCCGAGCTCCTGGACATGAAGAAGAAGGGGGACGGGGTGCTGGATAGTCCCGACTCGGGGCTGCCCCCGAGCCCCAGCCCCAGCCACTGGCTGCTGGCCCCAGGCGGCGGCGGCGGCGGCTGTGGCGGGGGAGCGGAGCGGGGGCTGGCCCCGGGACTGCTGGAGCCCGACACGGCAGCGCCGGGACCCACGGCCGCGGTGAGTGGCGGGGCGTGTGGGTGGGCACCGCCCGGGCCAGGGCTGTGTTGCATCCTGCGCCCTGAGCCGAGTCGGATGAGGCCGGGTCGGAAAGGAGCTGGGGACCCCCGCCCCCCATCCCCACTGTCTGATGCTTCGGGACTCCGGAGGGCGCCGCCAGAGCCACTGAGACAAGCCAGGCAGCCGGGGGAGGGGGCGGAGTGCCCGCCGCGCGGCTGTGTCTGGATACCGACCCGCGCCTCGAACCTGTGGCCAGCTGGACGCGGCAGCGGCTGGAAAATTGTCATAGTGTAAGAGGGAGAAGCCCAGTAGAGAGTGTGTGAGAGAGAGAACCAGGACAGCGACGGCTGGGGAGACCGAGACAGACAGGGCAGAGACAGGCAGACCCAAAATGGCATGGGAGCCTGGTTTGTTGGCCCCACCTCGGACCTGGATGTGCCCACTCTCCCTCTGTAGAGCTTTTCAGCCTTCCCTTAAGCCGGGCACTCGCTGTCCGGAGTTAGACGTGTCCTATCCGCCAGCAAACTGGCATCCCGAAAGGAAAGAGGACAGGCCTTCGGGTTTGACCGAGGCTCACTTACTTTGTGGCAGAGGCTGAAATGGTAGCTGGGTTCTTAGACAGCTTTCAGTCTGCACACCCGACACCCCCCCCCCCTCCCCGCAATGTTTGTTATCGAGGCTAACGAGGACTTGGAGAGTGACCAGCCTGGTTTCAAGAAAACACCTTCCCCCCAAGGCAATAATAATTAACCAAGGGAAGTGTAAAGGCAGAGAGGCGGGATAGGGAGGCAACTTGGGTCAGAAAGAACTGGAACCTTTTGACACCTCTCTACTGTGTGACCTTGGGCAAGTCACTTAGCTTTTCTGGCCCCAGGCAATTCTCTAAGCCTTAGTAGAGTGGAGAGGATACTGAGTTCTAGATTCAGAGAACTTTGTTTTGAATTCTACTTCTGACCCAATCTTGGTGCCCTGGGGTAAGGCACTTTTCCTCTGTTGCCGTTCCTTCCCCTTTACTAGAAAGTAATTGGGAGTAAGTGACCTTTGAAGTCAGTCCCAGCTCTCAGAGCTTTGAGTCTAAGGGCAGTTGCTGGTCTGCATTGGTGGAGGGAGTTTACTCACTGGAAGTTCTTTACACCAGTGAAGCCATAGATCCGTCCCCCCCACCCCCAAAAATCTTCATTCAGATCTGTATGGATATTTTCAGATCTCACCTTCAAATTGCAGAAGCTGCCTTTATTTAGAGCCGAAAGACTTCACCACTCCTAAATGGGCTGGTAGGTGCGCGGTAGAGCACAGGCTTGGAGTCAGGACACCTACTAGTTTGTGTGACCCTGGGCAAGTCACTTAACTAGGGTTGCCTCAGTTCCCTCATCTGTAAAATGAGCTGGAGAAGGAAAAGACAAAGCACTCCAATGTCTTTGCCAAGAAAACCCCAAGTGGGGTCTCTAAGAGTCAGATATGACTGATCAGCAGCATGCCTAAATGTCCTCAGGGCTCAGTTTATGGAGTTCCCATCAAAGAAATGAGTTGTGGCTATGGCTGCCTTCCTTCCCTCTTGGCTTCTGACCTGGCTCTAGCTAGATGGAGGCATTGTATTTTGTTCAAATGGAGCCAGCACCTCGTTTCCGTGTCAGCAGACTTGAGCAGCTGGGTGTCTTTAATTGCACCAACGAGTGTTGGTTTGGATTATAACAGTGAAAGATCCTTGTCCTAGCCTGCTGACCCATGGCAGCCTTCCCTTACTTGGGGTGCTGAAGGTGGCAATTCAAGCCAGCAAAGTAGTGGAAAAGAGGTGGGATGAGGAAAAACAAGGGCCCAAAATGTCCAGAAATTGGGATGGGGAGGCAAAACAAATTGGTATTCTGGCGTCTCTCGTTCTGTATGCTCAGATGTGGAGTGCTGGAGAAGCATACCCAGAGATGTCCCCTTCCCCACACTGTTGTAGTATTCAAGGCACTGTTTAGGTGAAACAAAGATCTGGGCCAGGACTTGGGTGTGGGGGGAGCAGCTGGCAGGTGGAGGGCCTCAAGTGCACCCCTTTGAGTGAACCAAAACTTCACAGAACAAAGCGGATTCAGTCAAAGGGCTGCACTTGAGGACCTAGAGGGCTCCATGTGACCTCCAGGCTGCAGGTTCCCCAGCCCTGTCCTAGGGGCATTCGGTGCTCTCTGTGTGGGGAGCCCCAGGCAATCTTGCCTTGCCTGGAGAGGTTGGACAGATCAATGAAGGTTTAGTAAACTGGAGACCCTAGGTCTTCAGGAAGCCCAATGATTGGCTCCAAAGCCACAGTAAAAGCTCTGTCATCATTCAACAAACAAATGTGGTCACTTTCCCCAGTTGACCAGAGCTTTGTACAGCAGGCAAGCTGCCTTTGCTGCCACTGACTTCCTAAATTCTTCTTCCAGCTCCAGGAAACCTGAGACGGGAGGTTCTCAGTCCCCCTCCCTTTCCCATGTTTCATTATTCCCTGTCATCATCTCCACCCCATTCCCTTCTTAGCACATCCAGCATCTTTACCCACTTGATACCATCTGCTTCCTGACCTGCTTGGTTGCTTTAAGCCTCCCTAAGTTAGCCTTCTATACTCTCTTGGCTTGAGTGCCCTGGCCAGACTTGACATGACAGACCTGGGGACTCCATTGTCCCAGCCTCAAACCCTGGCCCAAACACTGCTCCTTCCATTCTGTCCTGTAGGACAAAGGAAATCAGATTTTAAGTGCAGAAGCACTTTGGAACCACCCCCTCCCCCAACACACACACACACACACACACACACACACACACGCACACGCGCACACCAGACTATATTATACAGAGAGCCCAGATCTAGAGCTATCCGGGCCTTTCTTATTGAACAGAACAGGACTCTGAGACAAAAGAGGCTAAGTGACTTGATCAAGGTAACTCAGGTGAGAAGTAGCAGAGTGTGGGGAACTGGAACTCAGATCCTGGGACTCCAAGTTGAGCACTGTTTCTACTACATTGTGTTGCATAGTCTTAGTAATCAACAAAGAGCTAATGGAGATAAGCCTGACTGACACTGTACAATTTTTTTGCTTTGTTTTTTGTCCAGGAAATTCAGGTTAAGTGACTTGCCCAGGGTCATGCAGCTAGGACATGTCAAATGTCTGAAGCTAGCTTTGAACTCAAGTCCTCCTGACCCCAGAGTCACTACACCACCTTGCTGCCCCCATATCAGTTTTTTAAGGACTCCTAAGCTGATTGTTATAGCTCCCTGAGCTGTCTAAAGAAAGCGAATTTTTTAGGTATCTATCTGACTTCAGGAAAATTGAAAGTACTTACTAGGTGTGTGACACTGAGCAAGTCTCTTCATCCTTTTTGCTTCAGTTCCCTCATCTGTCAAATGAGATGGAGAAGGACATGACAAAGCACTAAAAATCTCTGCCAAGAGCCCCCCATGAAGAGTTGGACGTGATGGAATGGACTGAACCTTTGGTTAAACAGCATCATTTAAATTTCAATGCTTTTTGTTAAAATCCTTCTCAGTCCTCTGTTCCACACTTTTGTGTTCTTTTTCGGATGACTGATGGTCTCAGAGGGCCTTAAGGTGCTGTCTGCTTCAGCAAGGCCCTTGCTAAGCTGTTCCTGTTAGGGGATGGAGGTAGAATCATGGCGTCAGGATGGGCTGAATTTGTATTTTCCTCCAGCACACATGCATAAAGCACTCTTACCTCCATAATGTGTACATCAGATAAGGCACTGCCACTGACTTGTGTTCTTGTGACTTACCAGAGTGGAGTGGGGAAGCTGGGGTAGCTTGTGTTGTCACTTAATTGGGATTCCAGGTAGTTGGGCCCCAGTGAGGATGTGCACAGCTACCCTTCTGCAATCACATCTTGCTCAACGAGCAGGGTATCTATTGAAAAACGGATGGTTTCATTGCATCAGCCAACTCAAGCTTGTTTTCTCATCAGAGCATCATATCAACAGGAAGGCTTCCTTCCTGCCCTTTCTGGGGGAAGTATAGATGGTGGCTGTCTTTAGGGGAGGGGACAGGGCCATAAGAAACAAATGGAAGATGGAGGGGCTTCTCCCAGTTCCATAGTGACAATTTAGTACGGTGGACTTCCAATTTGAAAACCATGTCGTTGGAAACTTTATACTCACTGTTCTGTCTATTTACCTGGGTTAAGTTGATGTCAAGGAAAAGAAAAAGAACTGACTTCATAACAACTATAATCCTTCAAAAGTATAATGGGCTGCCTAGGAAGGTAGTGAGTTCTCCCTTACTAGAAATATGCGAACAGAAGCCGGATATGGCAGAAGGGATTCTTGGTCAGGTAAGGTTTGTATTACGTGTGCCCTGATCATCCTTTCCTGCTCCCCAGTTCTGAGATCCCTGGAATTGGAGTTGAGAAGAGGGAACCTGGTCTTTAGGATACTTGACTTGAAATCCCATCTCTCCTCCTTACCACCTGTAACCTTAGCTGACTTACTTCTTCAACCTCAGGTCTTTTCTCTATAAAACACAGGCCTTGGACTAGATCAGAGTGTTAACATGAAGTCTAAAACTTTTTTTTAAAAATTTGATACCTGGGGCATATCACAACGTACCTGCCTCCCTTTGCAATCCTGTGGATTTTATTTGATGCATTTAAAAGCTGATTCTGAGAAGGGGTCTCTGGGCTTCAGCAGCCTGCCCGCCCAAGGGGTTGAGGGCACCAGGAAGGTGAAGAGCTACCTAGCTGTGAAGCAGGTAGCCTCCAAGTTCCCTTGGATCTCTCACTTCTGGGGTTCTCTTGGCATCCTGGCTCTAATGACAGCATCTTCTCCCTCTTGCTTTCAGAATTCTGTCTTTCTACCCAATACCCTGGCGCCTGGCTGCCCTCCGAGGCTGTGCCCTTTGTCTTTTGGTGAAGGAGTAGAGTTTGATCCACTGCCACCAAAGGAAATAAGGTAAATGTGCCCCCGATGTTCTTTCTGCTTTGGAAACTCTGCCTCCCTCCCTTTTCTAGAAAATGCACCATCTGGGGTGGGGTTAGACTAGAAGAAGAAAGGGGTTGCTGTATTTATTCCTCTTAGAGAATGTGTCTGTAAGATGACTTAGTTCTCCTTTCCTGAAGCAGCTGGTGGTACAGTGAATAGAGTGCTGGGCCTGGAGTTAGAAAGACCTGAGTTCAAATCTAGCTTCAGACACTTGCTAGCCGGGTGACTCTGGGCAAGTGACTTAACCTCTGTTTGCCTCAGTTTCCTCATCTGTAAACTGGGGATAATAATAGCACCTATCTCCCAGGGTGGTTGTGAGGACTAAATTTGTAAAGAGCTGGCACAGGTCTGAGCACAGTGCCTGGCACATAGTAGGTACTATGTAGGTTCCCTTCCTTGTTCCCTTCTTCCCTTTCCTTTTTTTTTTGCTTTTTTTTTTGGAGGAGGAGGGGTTAGTGTTAGTTAGTTAATTGCAGGGTTAGTTAGTTAGTTAATTGCAGGGCAATTGGGGTTAAGTGACTTGCCCAAGGTCACACTGCTAGTAAGAGTTAAGTGTATGATGTCAGATTTGAACTCAGGTCCTCCTGACTCCAGGACTGGTCTTCTATTCACTGTGCCACCTAGCAGCCTCTTCCCTTTCCATTTTGGGGAAAGGAAGTTGCATAAAAGGAACCTTATTAAAGGAAAGGGTGTTCTATTCTAGTCTCCAGCTGCTTTTTGTTGGAACAGTACATAGGGACCTCCCATGTGAAAAAAACGAAAGTTTTTCAATTATGTTTTCACGCTTCATTCCATGGTGTGTAATTTTCTTGGCATGTGGAGTCATGATCTTTGATCTTGAATAACTCGGGCACATGAGCTCCTAGTTTAGCCCCAGACATGACCACGTACCTACTTGCCCAGGGAGAATAATACTCCATGCCCAAAAAGTAGACAAGAATGCTCATTTACCTTCTGGATGCCTGCTTGGGGAAAGCTAGGCTACAGCCCTGCGACCCTTGACACCTGCTTCTCATGTCCTTTGGAGGCATTGGCTTTAAATTTTTCTTTGTTCATCTTAGAAGCAGTTAGAAGGAGGAGGCTGGAGTTAAAAATAAAGTAACTTGGAATTTTTCTTTCTCTTTTTTCTTTCTCCTTCCTTTATTTATTCTCTTCTTCCTTTTCTCTTTTCTGTTTTCTTCTTTGTTCTCATCTTCTTTCTTTCCTTCTTTAAAAAAATTTTTTTTTTGCTTTTTGGAGGGGGGATGGTAGAGCACTTGGGGTTAAGTGACTTTTCCAAGGTCACATGACTAGTTTTTGTGTTAAGTGTCTGAGGCCATATTTGAACTCAGGTTCTCCTGACTCCAGGGCCTGTGCTCTATTCACTGCGCCACCTAGCCACCCCCTTTCTTTCTTACCTTAAACTTTCTTTCTCCTTTTCTTCCTCCCTCCCTCCTCCCCTTCCTTTTTCTTTTTTCCTTCCTTCCTCCCTTTTTCTCTCTCCTCTCTCTCTCTGTCTCTGTCTCTCTCTTTCCCTCCATTTCCAGAAACTGATATTTTATGAAACGCTTAGGTTTGCAACAGTCCTTTTAAGGAAAGCCAGCTAAGTTGGATCAAATTTGCTACTGCGCAGGATCACATTTCAGGAATTTTGATGGTTAGAAATAGGGATTGCATGTAGCTCTCCATTAGTATTTGAGAGGATGACAGGCTGTCTGAAGCCTCCTCCCTTTAACCCCTAGTTTAAAGCTGATCTATTGCAAGACTATGGGTAAAGCCTTGCTGACTGGGACGGAAATGCCAGAATTTCCACAGCTATGCTGGATGAGGAAGTACCACAAACCAGAACCATAGCCAAGTCCCCACACTGACACCCTCTACAGTAGTACCACATTCCCTGTTTGTCAAACCTGAGCCAAGCACTCCCTTGTAAGCCAGAATAGCCTCTATCCCAAGGCCTGATTCATGTTTTTTGTGTGTCCTGGCCTGCAGGTACACCTCCTCAGTAAAATATGACTCAGAGAAGCATTTCATTGACAACATCTATATGCCTGTGGGCCTGGTGGTCTCCTCCTGCAGCCAGACTGTGGTCTGCATCCCTGGCTGCACCTGGCGGAACTACAAAGCCGAGCTGCGCTTTGAGCCTCGAAACAAGGCCCTGCGATTTCTCAGCACCACCATTGTCTACCCCAAGCACACCAAGACCGTATACACCACCACCCTGGATTACAACTGCAGGAAATCCACAAGGCGGTTTTTGTCCAGTGTGGAGCTTGAAGCCTCAGAATGCCCAGCAAGTGATTACTTCTTGGATGAATGCTGAATGAGCCATCTGCGGGGTGTGGAGCGGAAGTTGATCCTTCTGAGTGGGTGCTCAGTTCTTTGAGCTTTCTAAGTGAAAATGGGCAATACCTTGATTACCCAGTCATTTTTAACCCTGAAGCAGCCTTCTCTATCATTCTAGCTTTGTGTGTCCAGCCTCAGCAAAGATGAGCGGGAAAACCCCCCAACCCCACCTCTGGCATCTTTTGTTACTATGAGAATTTTATTTTAGCTTTTCTTTTTAAAGGCATTTATTTTTCTTGGCTCACAGTTGCATATCCCCCAAAGTATCAATTGAATAACAAATAAAAGGAATATCCCAGTAAAAGGGAAAGTAGAAAAAAAAATCAACCTTTGAAATCGAAAACATGGTTCCTCTTACATAGGGAAGGCAGAGCTTGTCTGTGGCTGAGTGTGGAAAAAGTCTTCTGGGTAGAAAGATTGAGCTTTCTCATTTTAAGCAACTTCTGTTGGAAGTAATGGTACTCATTGCCTGATTGTCCCACCCATATGGGCTCAATCTGTGTAAACTGAGGTTCATGAGTTATTTCTGTTTCAATCCGAATGCAGACGTTGTCCTTCCTGTTTGCTGAAGAATCTGGAATTTCCTAGGTCTCTTTCGACTGACGGGGTTGAAAAATCCCAGAGGCCTATTCTAAGTGATGTCTCCACTATGGCTGCCTTACGAAAGTTGCTGGAAGTCACTTGGAAATTTAGTTAACTGATCCGTAGAGAAGAGCAAAAGACTTTGGTTAACCATTCTGCTGGTCACGAGAAAAGCCTCTTGTCTTCTTATTCAAGGGCCCTGGCAACAAGCCTTGCATCTCTGGAATCCTGCTAACACCACCACAGACTTGTGGCACTCTTCTGATTGGGGTTTCCAAATACTTTCCTAGTCTCCATAAGGCAAAATATAGTATGGCACATATTTGAGAGAAATGTCATTGTTAAGGCTGCTTTGATGGAATGCTTTTAAGGATTTCTCAAGACTGATGCCTTTTGACTCACAACTGGAATTGGAAATGACTGTATGGGTCATGTCTGGGTATTATTTAGAAGGGAGGTAAACTATATACCCTAGATTCTCTGGAAGCTTGTGACAGTGTCCTTTCCCAAATCTCACATGTCTTCTGGCTAAAGTAAGTTACATGCACAGCAGAATCCCTGCTACCTAATTCCAGGTGGCAGAAGAAAAAAAAAATCTACCTTTGGAATCAAATTTGAAATCCAATCAAAGGAGGCTCATAATCCAAGCATCCAACTTTGTTACTGTAGCACAAGGTTTTGCTTTTTGCTAAAGGGCCAAAGGCTCATCCTGGATTCTTGACATCAGCTGAGATGGTTCCCAAAAGGAGCTTTGCTGGTTCGTTGAAATCAGCCAAGAGAAGAAAAGAGCATCTGTGTTTGAGTCACCCATGCAGAGTCCAGGCAGACAAATTGTCCCTTCTCTGAGGCCTCTGTACTTCTTCTGAGGCCCTGAAGGCTTTACTCTCCCCCAGAATTTCCAGAATTTCCAGTGTACCCCCTCAGTAGGAGTCCCTGCTACTTTTGGCTTCTGTTGTCTGCCAAACTCCCATTTCATATCAGGCAAGGCAGAGGTGGGAGGTAGAAGGAAGTGGGCAGGTACAAAAACCTCCATCTAGCTTTGAATGAACAGCATGGAAGGGTCTTGAGCAGCCCAAGGAGGGTGAGAACACACATGTGGTCCTTCTCTGGCTCAGGAGCTCCTCCAGCCTGCTTTGGGCCTCTCCAGAGCCTGAGCTTTTTAATTCTCTGTTGGAGTTAGGAGAGCAGAGAGATTTGGGCAGAATCAAAGAGGACTGTTCAGGTAACACAGCTCAGGTAAGCTTTTTGAGACAAAGGAAGTGGGTGGGTGGCTTTTGTTGTTTTCCTGTCAGAAGGAACAAAACCCAGATATGCTCATTGAGTATGTTCTAATTTGAGCTATGGAAACCTGGGCAAGCCATTGGAGTTCTGTGGGGCGCAGTCTTCTCCTCTTTAAAAGGAGGTTGGAGTAGACAATCTTCCAGCTCTAAAATTGGGCGACCCTCTTCTAATGGGCAAAGATATAGGGTAAATGGCAAATAGGCCGTGCCTCTTTTCTAAGTTATGATTATCTTTAATGGCACAGGTGGTTTAAAAAGCAGAAATGGTTGATGTTCAAAGAACCCAATCACCATGTCCTATGATTTCTGTTCCCCTTAATCAGAAGTGTGCCAGTAAACTTGTAAACTTTTAACAATCAGATCTCTTTAAATTTAATCCACATCATTCATATTTTATTAAGTCTAAATAATCAACAGAACAGTTGTCAAGCTATGATTTGTAGCTTTCGCTGGTTTCCGAGGTGTAAATTCTCATGCTGTAAATTTAACAATGCGCTGGTTAGAGCTGGCTTTGGCATACCCTTTCTCATGATTGCAGACATTATCATGCTTCTTTGGAGACTGTGATGCCTTCAGAGCTGAACTGCCCAATGCTGATTTCAAAATTATAATAGAAATTACTTTGTTTTTCTAAATATATTTTGGACACTGCCACATAGAAAGCTCAGGTCCAATGAACTAATTTTGCATTAAATAATGTGATACTAAACAGGGCTGCAGGAAACTGGGGTGCTTTGGGACACTAGATTTTACTCCAGCGCCAATCAGTGAAGTGCCGCTCCGATGTTCATTGCATACTTATGGGCCAATTCAAAAGAATTCAAATATGGGAATTGACATTAAAACCTCAGCTTTATAATATGGAAAAAAAACAGTAGGGGGAGGCAATATCATTGTAATATGTAATTTGGGTTACGTGTAAATGCGATGTCATTTAAAATGATGAGAGGTGCCTTTCATTCTTTTTCATTGTTCTGTCTAGATATTTAACTTGGATTAACTTCATAATACAGGAACAAACACCCCCCCCCCCTTCCCCCAAACAGTATTGTTGACTGAGCAGGAAGAGCCTCATTGGGAGGAGAAATCACTTTTCTGGCCAAATATAGATTTGATTTCTCATCTGGGAGCCCTCTTTAAGTGAGAGCATTGTTTAGGTGAAGAAATTAAGTTTGCAGGAAAGTAGTAAGGTTGGTTGAGAAGCCATAAGGGTGGGGAGAATTTGATGTTGGAATGTGAGTGAGCGCAAGTGAAGAAGTGATTGTGAAACTAAGGGGAAAAAAGGAATGTTTGTATTCTTTTATTTGTAAGTTATTCACTGGGGGGCATCAGCAGGGCTCTTTCTAGTCTTTTCTTTTCTAGCAGATCTGATTTTCTGAAAGAGTCCAAGAAAGCCAGTCTACGACAATAGGATACTCTTGAGGAGGCTTAACTTTGGGAAAACATGAACGGAAGGACCAATAATGTGTTCCTGTGGGAGCCTGGGCTCCCTCTGTAGTCATTGCTCAGCCTCTTAGAACCCATTCATTGGGAAATGCCTCTGGAAGGGCCAATTCCTTTGTCTTGCCCTCATTCAAAGTGGTTTTCCCTCTGTCTGCTTGTTAAGAATGACTTCAAAGGATTGCCTTGTTGACCTGATGAAAATGTGCACCAGAGAGTCATTAATTTGTTTCTTAGGGAGACACTGTTTCCTTTTCGAAGGGTTATACTTTTAGAGATTTTGAGGGGAAAGTGTGTTGAGCAATCTTCCCATACTCCAACCTTAGGAAACCCAGAATGTTGGTTCACAAAGACTGTGGTCTGGTGTCTGTGGTCTTCCTCTTCTCCCCTTTCTCCCCCACCCCCATTTGCTTGTTACTTTTTCATTTAACAATAAATTATCTGAAATAAGACTCCAGAGATGCCTCTTTTTCAAATGGGACTATTTAGCTATGGAAACTAAGAGAAATTGAAAATGCTGTTTGGTCATTCGGAGAGAAAAGGCCCTACTTCTGTTCTAATGGGTCACTTATAATAAGGATCCCAGTTCTTCAGAGGGAGTGCTCATTGATAAGATGAGTAACTGCTGACCGAGGGTGTAAGAAGGAGCTGAAGGAATGAGTATGGGCTCAGTAGTCAGAGGACCTGGGTTCAAATCCTGCTTCTGATGCTTATTACTTATGTGATTTGGGGATCAGGATATCTGGGTTCTAGATATAGCTCTCACTTCCCTTCCCTGGGCCTAGGTTTCTCTCTCTAAAATGAGAAGGTTGGATTATATGGCCTCAGAGGTCCCTCTCTCTGCTAAAGCTTTGAAGTACCTTGTCTCCAGCATTGAGAACTACTTAGAACCAGAGAATGTGGAAGCCGGATTAACTGGTTCAATCACGGGATGTTACAAAGGGGGAAACTGAGTCTCAGAACTGAAGTAGCAGCACTAGCACTAGAATCCAGATCTCCAGACACCTAGCTCAGTGTTCTTCTATCCCATCATGCTACTGTTTCTAGCTACCAGTTGTATGAGTTTGGAGTTGTTGATGTTGTTTAGACTGAACCTGTGATTTTGTGGGCTTAAGGAAATCTCAACAAAGAAACTCCTTCCATCATTGTAGGTCAGGTAAGTCCATCGTCATTTAGCCAGTGTGTCAGAGGTAGGGCTAGACCAGTCCTTCCTGACTCCAAGGCTCCCCAATTCCATCTACTCTGCCTCTCTGAGGCATAACATTCCACTAATAATACAATGTTCCCCCAAAGTGTTTGAGCAGCAAATTATTCATTAAAATCTAGGCTTTTGACTTAGGGTGTCTGATTTGTTCATTCAAATGTGAAATCACCTTCATTAACATACTAGAATACATTTCTTCAGTAAGGCCCCATTGGTTACATAATTGATGGTATATCTGTATTTTTTACATTGGAAACACCCCAGAAAGACTTCAGACAACTGATTTTTGAAGAACTTTGGTTTGGGGATTGGGTTTTCTTTTTGAAATGTCTTTGCCTCTGCTACAATTTCTCATCCTTTGTATTTGGGCTGTTTGCCTCAATGAAGGTGCTGAGTGCATGTAAATTGGGGAGAAATTGAAAGTTGAGAATTATTCTGCCTTCCAGAGAGGATAGGCAGAACCTGGAGGTTCCCAGGTCACAACCTAAGTATTGGAAAAAGCAATGGGAAGAGTATTGGTCCAAAAGTTAAATCTGTATTCAAATATTGATAGGACCGTAGGGATCTGTATTAGATTACGTCTGGTCCCTTTTCAATTCAGTTCAGTGAATTGTAGGGCAGGGTGGGGAGAATGTTATTGTAACTAACTGTGAGCCTTTCTGATACTCAGTTACTTTGAGAATGTTGCCAGGTTTTGTTTTGAGATACCTCTGTAACAAATAACCTTGACTGCAAGAAGTAGATGCTTTATGACCCCTTTCCTCCTGAGACTGGCTTCCCAGCCTTTTAGAAAGGGAAAGATCTTCTGTCAGTGGAGTTTATGGCTTGCTCCCACCACTGCCTCCAAAGTGTGGTGTAGCATTAAAGAGGTGTATTACAAATTCAAGTGATTGCAGAGAAGCATGGGAAGACTTTTATGAACTGATTGGAGTGGAAGCAGCAAAACTAAGAAAATAGCTTCATGGTACAGTGTAAAGAGCCCTGGCTCTTTTTATCAGAGGATCAGTGCTCTTAGCCCAGCTTTGACACTTAACTGCATGACCTGGGCTAAGCCTTGCCTCTGTTTACCTCAGTTTCCTCATTTTTAAAATGGGGATCATAACAGCACCTACCTCCCACGGTTGTGCAGATCAAATGAGATGATTTTGCAAAATGCTTAGCATGGTGCCTGGCACAGAATAGTACTACATAAATGTTAGCTACTACTACTGCTATCGGATACTTGAGAGGCAAGATGGTATAGTAGAGAGTTGGTCTCAGAGTCAAGAATACTTGAGTTCTACATTCTCTGTTGTGTGACTCTGGACAAGTCCTTTCATGTCACAGGTCTCTAAGGCTAAATAAATGGTAGAAGAGTAGAAGGAATGTCTTCCCTTGGGTTTCCTTACAACAGTGAAATCATAGGTCTGAGGTGGGGGAGGGGGACGGCAAGATATGGGTACCTGATCCCGTGCTGTTCTGTACCATTGCTTACTTTTTCATCTAGGTCATGTCTTCTATTCCAGTTAGACTGTAACTCCTTTGAGGGCAGGGCCTTTGTATTCTCAGGAGCACCTAGCACACAGTCATAAAGATAGCACGTACTGGAGAAATAGTGGCTGAATGAATGGGTACTAAAGTATGACAAAGTGGTATGCAAATGGAGTCATTTTTCTCTATAGACATCTGCACTGCCTGAAACTGAGTCACTGTCATCAAGGGTCTAGGAAAAGGCCTGTTTGTAGGTGAAGCAGTGTTACTATGGAGGGCACGAGTTCGAATCCTGATTTAGTCATTGTGTGATTTTGGGCAGGTCACTTAGCTTCTGTTTGCGTCAGTTCCCTCATTTGTAAAATGAAGATAACAACACTTACCTCACGGGGTTGAGGGTCAGAGGAGATAACCTTATGCTAAGTGCTTTGAAAATAGTTTTGTTCAGTCATGTCCAACTTTTTTGTGACCCCATTTGGAGTTTTCTTGGCAAAGACACTGGAGTGATTTGCCATTTCCTTCTCCAGCTCATTTTACAAATGGGGAAACTGAGGCAAACAGGGTGAAGTGACTTGCCCAGGGTCATAGAGTTGGTGTCTAAGACTGGAATTGAACTCAGATCTCCAGACCTGGCATTCTATTCACTGTATAACTTAGCTTACCCTTGAAAATACTAGAATACATAAATTTTACCTGCTACTGCTGTCTTTTTGATATTTCTACTGTGCTTTTAAATGTTCTATAAGTATTTTTTCAAAGAATACTTAATTGCAAAAGAATAAATTCCCTTGAATGGGATTTTAGGTGGACCTCATGTTGAAGCATTCGGTAGCAATACAGACAGAATGCTGGGCCTCTACTTCCTCAATTGTAAAATGGGTATCATATCAGCACCTAGCTCCCAAGGCTGTTGTGAGGATTAGATAACATTTGGCACTATCAGATAAAATGTTAAAAGCACTTAGCATGGTGCCCGGCACTGTGTGAATATTTAGTCCCTTCTCCCCTCCAATTCCGTATAAGATCATAGGATTTGGCGTGGGGTGGAAACTGAGACCCAAAGACATAAAAGGTAGTTAGTTGCCCAAGGTGCACACCCATAGGTGGCAAAGTAGTAGAGCCAGGATCCCAGTCTTGGTGCCCTGACTTCCCAGCTGGGGCTGGTGGTGGGCTGTGATCATGCTGTTTCTCATCATGACAAGTGGTTTAGCCAGGGAAGGGGAACCTGTGGCCTTGAGGTGCCCAGCCCTGGTTTAGTCCATTTCCAGGATGTCTGTAGCATTGCAGACCTCCAGAGAAGCACGTTATAGGACAGGTCTTACAGCATAAATGATGGAAGAGTGATTAGATCATCTGCACCTTGTCCGCTCTCTGTGAGAGTGAACAAGAGAGAACCACCTGGGCTGGGCTGGGCTGGGCTGAAGGAGGTCAGTTTGACTTAAGGAAATTCAGTAGGACACAAGGGTTTCCATTTTTATTTTTTTTGTTCTTTATAGAGAGGTGGTTTATTTTGGCACATAAGACATTTTGTTAAACGAGAGGCTTGATCTCAATAAGAAAACAAAGTATCTGTCCTCTTCAGGGTTGGCCTGGTTTCCATTATTTCATTCTCTCTCTCTCTCTTTCTCTCTCTCACACTCTCTCTCTCTCTCTCTCTCTCTCTCTCTCTCTCTCTCTCTCTTTCTCTCTCTCTCTCTTTCTCTCTCTCTCTCTCAGGATAGATTTGCCAAAGCAGAAGAAAGTTTCTGCTCGGGTACATTGGCTGTGGCTAATTCTGGAGAGGGTTTTGATGTCATGTTTCCATCAAGGAAATAATTGAGGCAATCCACCTTCACTGCTTGCTGTTTGCTATTAGTGTGACTCTCTTGGTCTGGAAGGATCGAGAGTTTCTCATTAGTTCCTTCTGGGACACTTGGAGTTGGGCAAAATCCTTCTAGAGCCGAAAGTCGATAACGTTTTCTTCTATTGAGTTTATAGATGCGGATTCGTTCTTCCTCTTCTGCTGGGTCTTCAAGGACACCTTCCCAACGGAGACTCTCATTGATCTTGTTGGAAAGACAATCTTCTACTTCAGCAGAGGAAAAGGCAGCATTCCCGGAAGAGGCATAAGAGAGATGCTTGTTTTCCTCCTTCTCTCTTTTAATCTCTTTCATAGACTCTAGTTTGGAGCTAGGATCTTTGTTGGAACCTAAAATGGAATGAGAGGAAAAGAGAGGCTGAGTCTCTGTTCTGTTGACCTGAATTACTGAAACAGATCAGCTCAGTTAGCCAGAGATTGCCCTGAAGAGTTAACAAGGCTAAACAAACCAACCCAATGCCTATCATTCACGAGGATTCCTTGGGCACCTTCTTGTTCAATAAAAAAGCTCACAGCACAGTGGGGCTCCAACCATGCTTCTGTGACTGAAGCTCTACAGAGGTTTTGTCTTGCCATAGCTAGGATCCATGTTGGGAATATGTAAGCACATCTGCATATTTATTTGTATACCAAAGGCAAAAGAGTGTGTCATGTAGGATGGATTGATATCAGAATAAGAATTTATAAAACTCCCCTAACATTACCTAAAATACTAGAATTATGGGAAGTCTTTGTATTATTGGATTAGAAAAAAATTAATTAAAATTAATTTTAAAAATTAATTGGACTTCAGGACTATGTAATATATAGTTCAAGTGATATCAGCTTTGGGCATTTTCATTGACTGACCCTTCCTTTTCTAGGAGACAGAAATGCTAAATAACCCCTCCTTCAGTGTTGTGGTTGAAGATTCTCCAACATCCTGCTTTTGGAAAATCATCTTGTGCTGGGGGGGGGGGAGGGAGGGCACCTCCATCCCATGAGTCACTCCTGAGGCAATGTTTAAAGAAAGTCTAAGATAAGGGGGGGGGGGTGATGATAAATGTCACCATATGGCTTTACTGATTGCCTGAAAAAGTCATTCTGATCTTGCTGCTGCTACCCTTCCCTGAAATGTAGCCTATATATGCAGCCAAGTGGAAAAAGGCTGGTCCAACTGGAGCCTTTTATCCTTGTGCCTGTGTCTACATAGCTAATGTGGGCATCTCTTCCAATCTATCTGTAAGGGTCCCTTCAAATGCTAAAACTCAGTGACTCAGTAATGCCAGTTTACAAATTTTGGAGCTGGGCAGGGAGTATGGGGGTGAGCACCACAGCTCAACAGCACCAACCCAGAGTCAACTGCCTAAGGCATCAAAGTAGCTTTAACTTTATATTTATACCCAAGCTTCCTGTGAACAAGTCAAGGTTGGCACCAAGTCTTATTTTTAAAAGAAAAGGAGCTCTTTGTATCAGTGGGTGCTTAAAACATGTTTTAATGATGGCAGCTCTGCAGAGGGTCTATTTTAGGGGTGACGAGAAGTGTGTATGTGGAGTGGGTGGGGGAGATGTTTGTATGTATCCTTGTCTTTATGTGTGTACCTATGTCTATTTGGGAATAGGGTATTTCTGCTATATATGTATACTTGAGAGTAATATATGTATGAGTATGTGAAGGGCATGTTTTGAGAATTGTCTATATATGAGTGTATGTGGTGGCAGCTTTGTGTGTGGGTGTATATGTCTATTTTGTGGGGAGCTAATTGTGTCTGGAATGACTGTATATGTATCTGCAGATACAGAGAGACTGGCAAATCTGGGCAAGTACGTATGTGTGGGAAGTTATCTGTGGATTTAGGTGCATATGTCTGGGGATGCCTTGTGTGGTGTGTGTGTGTGTGTGTGTGTATTCATATATATGACTGTATATGGTATCTGTGTGTTTAAGGGCCATCTATATGTGTGAGTATTTGAGATTGTGTGTGAGAAAGGAATCTGAGTGTATGGGCAGGATATTTATTGGCATGTATCTATATATTTTAGAGGGTATCAGTGTATATTTAGAGCATACATGTTTTAGTACCGTGTATATATGTTTGGGTGTGACTTTTTGGTATATTTTCTGGGGAGAAGTCCTAGAGACTTGTGTTCAAATATTTAACACAACCATTGTTCTTTAAACGCGTGGTGATATTTAAGGAGGGACTTGATTTGTGCTGCTTAACCTAAGTGCTATAAGTAGGAGCAATGGGGATGAATCCCCAGAATGACAAATTCAGGGTAGATTGTAGCAGAAAACAAAACAAACAAAAAGCAACTTCATAACAATGAGAGCAACATCAAAGTGGAATGGGAATAGCAACTGTGTTTGTTGGTTGATTGAGACTGGGGGTCTTCAATCAAAGACTGAATGATTACTTGGTAGGTATTATTGAGGCTTTTTTTTCAGTTGTAGTTTCCACAGATGGCCATTGATGTCTCTTACAACTTTGAGATTCTGTAATTAGACATATCATACCTCATTAGATTTAGAGCTGGAAAGGACCATTTTACAGATGAGGACACTGAGGCATAGAGAGGTTAAATGACTTGTCCAGGGAAGCACAGTTAACAAGGGTCTGAGGCAGAATTCAAATTTAAGTCTTCCTGGCTCCTAGCCCAGGCCACAACCCTGTCTCACTGCACCATGTACTGGGGATGTTTTTGGAATGGTCTACAGAGGTTTGTGTCTAGTTGTGGGTCTTCATGTGTATATGGATACGACATTTGGAGTGTGTGTGTGTGTGTGTTGTGTGTGTGTATGTGTGTTGAAGGGCTGGAGAGGAGTTCCAGCATGTTGGGGTAGATGGGGGGTGCCCCTCACCCTCTTCATCTTACCATCCCCCTTGTCTCTTTCCTGAAGGTTCAACTCCTCCCTCTGCCTCTTACTACCAGCATCCTGTGACTCCTCTCCCAGTGTGCCCCACTTCTGAGGACCCCGCCCCCTTGATATTTCCTTCTGTCTGCCCCGTCCCCTCCTCACGCCCCTCTGTCTAGGCCACGCCCCTTGAAAGCTCCCTTACCTGTCCCACCCTATCTGATCCCCTATGTCGTCTCCGCCTCTTTGACCCAATCCCCTTGTAGGCCCCGCCTCCTCCCGACAGGCCCCGCCCCCTCTCCAATCCCGCTGCGGGCCCCGCCCCGCTCACCATCGCCTTTGCCAGAGCCCTTGCCCAGCCCTGTGGCCGGCGACTTCTTCTTCTTTTTCTTCTTCTTCACCTTTCGCCGGCTGGTCTCCGGCACGCAGCCGGAGATGGGAGGCAGCCGGGACACCTGAAAGGCCTGGGTGACGGCCTCCCGCTCCTCGTCGTCCTCGTCCTCGTCCTCGTCGCACTCCTCGCCGGCCCCCGGCCCCCCACGTCCGCCTCGGACATTCATCCTGCCGGCCCCGACTACCTGAGTCCGGCCGGGCTCCAGCCAGACCGGGTTCAACCGCGCCGCAGTCGCCACCACTGCCACCTCTAGGCCCTTCCCCTTGGCCGCCCGCGGCTGCTTCCGCAGCTGCCCCACGCGTCTCCACGGCGACGACCTGGCCACGCCCCCTTCGCCCGTAGTGACACTACCCCCTTTGCCCGCCCTCCTCCGAGCCGCCCTCAGGCGCATGTGCGCAAGTGCTTGAAGATTGTAGAGGGCTGGTGGAGTTCTGAGTCCCGAATTCGAGAGGGGACCCCAGGGGACTTACAGATGAGGAAACCGAGGCAGGGCAGGTCAAAAGCGACCAATAACCTCGAGTCTAGAGCTGGAAGTCACCCTCGGCCCATCTGGTCCAACCTTTCGTTTTACAGATGAGGAAACTGAGGCTGGAGATGAAGCACAGTCCTGGGTCCATCGAACTGTTCCCTGAAAATCTTCTCTCTATGGACTCCTGGGTCCGAATCGGCTGGCTTCCCTTCCTCCAGCCCCTCATCTCTCAGCTCCTTCTGCCGGGTGTTATTCCGCAGGCTCCTAAATTTCTGAAATAAAATGAAAAACTACCCTCTTTGACTTTTAAATAGGAACAACAGCAATAGCTAATGTTTACAACATCTGGAAGGGTTGTAGGTGTGTGGGAGGATTTGAACTTGGGGCTTCCTTACTCTAAGCTCTTCACTACCTGACTCCAACATATCTTTCTAGCTTTGTTATTCCCCTTTATATACTCAGCTCAAAAACACTCATCCACTTGCTGTGGCCACAACATTGCGTATTCCATCTCCCACCTCCACATCTTTCCATAGATTTTCCTACCCCAGCCCCAAGCTTAGAGTGCATTAGATCCTCACCTGAGCCTCTTGGAATCTCTGGTTTCCTTCAAGGATCGTCTTCCAAAAGCTACTTCTTACAAGAAACCTTTCCTTATCTCTCCATTCTCCTCCCCTTAACCTGCCTTGTATTGACTAATTATGTGTGTGTTTCCCCTGGTAGAAGGACAACTCCTTGAGAGCCCAGACTATTTTGTTCTTAAAGTGACTGAGGTTTTTCCAGATTTGAACATTTTCCCTCTATCCATTATACCCCTCTGCGTCTTTAAACTTTTGGAACTTTTGTTGCTATTTTAAAAAATGTATTTGCAATCCGTGAAGGAGGACATGTATTGACTCCAGTGACCATGATCACTTATTTTATTTTTTAAAAGCCTCTATTAGAGCCCAGGAAATGTCAAGCAATCTAGAAGAAGGTGCCCAACAAATTGAGTGGACCTTCTCACTCCCCTGTCCTGGATTTATGGGAGAATATTGACAAAGACCCTACCTTCTATGGACAAGAGCCATATTTTAGCAGGGGTAAGTGTGCATCACTTGCACCCTAATATGCATCAGTGGAAGGACTCAAGACAATGACATCTTCTTTCCTATCTTACGTCTGTTGAAGCATCAAAGAAGGTCGTCATTAATGTTTGTGTTCTTTTAAATCTACATTTTGGGGGGTTCTGCATCACAATATATAAATCCTTATTTCTTTGTTGCTCAAATGCACTGGGATTTAACTAATGGAGGTATTCCCTTCATCAGCACGCATGGTGCCCATCCCATGAGACTCTTGTTTCATGTGCTGACATTGCAAGGGTACCAGTGGACTATCCAGGATGCCCCTTTGCTATCCATTCTTCTTGCTACAGGACCATTTCATGTTTTTCGCTCATACATTTCCCTGTTGATGTCTTTTACTCTAATTCTTTGAAGTTTGGGGGTGTTATGCTTCACATCCCATCCCAGCTACCTTATCATCTGTCTGCCACCACTGTCCTGCTTCACCCCATCTGGAGCTGAAAGCTTCATCCTGGACCTGACTTTTGGAGTCCATGTTCCCAATCCAGGGGAAGGAAATCCTTCCACCTTTAGAGTTAATGCCCTAGAGCCTACCCCAGTTGATAGGTGACTGAGTTCAAACAAACCACTGAATCTATTGGCTGACCCTAGATGCCAGGTTTTTTACCTGTGCTATTTTGCCTGCTCTTCCTTCTCCAACTCTGCTTTCTACCTCTTTCTCTGAGTGCCATTAAATCTGTTAAAAAAAAAAGTGCCATATGCCTTTCTAATGGAGGGCTGGCCAATGAGGGCTCAGCCCTTAGAGTACTATGCCCTAACTGACATTGACCCATGTGAAGGTCAGTGATGAGCCTTCTTTCAGGCACGCATAATGGAGAAGACCTTCCCCACAATTTCATGATAACAAAAGTCTTCTAGTTCAGGCTTCTGATCCTGATCAGGCTCGTAAAAAAAGATTTGAATGGATAGATTTTCTTTTTTTTCTCACTTGCTCAATTGAGGCAAGAAATGCTGTGAGCTGCTAGATGGGAGAGTGCTTCCATGTGGCTGCCAAGTGTCCTCAAACACAGGATGCCTCAGCATCTTTTGTTTCTTGTGTCTATTCTTTCCTGATTGTAGATGGATTTGTATCCAGAGATGGAACAGATCAGGTTAAGATCTTTCCAGCATTAAAAGAGCCATCGGTTTACCCATGACTGGAGTGGGCAGCCAAGCCAAACAAAGAGCCTGATAAGCTGAGAAAAGGCACAACCCCTCTCAGCTATGTCTCCCCCAATGTATGTTGAAATGACTTCTGTTGAGGAATGGATGAACAAATTGTTGGTGTATCAATAAAAAGAAATATTATTGTTCTGCAAAAACATTACAAATGTGAAGAATTCCAATGCTCTACTTATATCGTTATATGGTGGTGAGTCACAAACACTATAATCTATAAGAAATGAAAAATATGTTTTCCACAGAAGGCATTGGAGGTGGGTGTAAACAGGCTGCAACATGTATTAATCAATGCACATTTATTAAGCACTTACTATGGATCACATTACAGGCTGCCAAACCCCAATGCTGGATTACTTCCACCATCTGTTGATTTCACTTTAATTCATGTGTTACTGAACAGAGCTAGAAAAAAAATTGTGAAATGTGCTGATTCCAGCTGTAAATATATGTTACATAATTTCAACTGGGCTCTCACCACAGGAAGGCAGTCCTATTGCACCTCCTTAACTCAGTATTCTGTTTACCCCTTTAGAATTGATGACTTCCTTTAATACCCAATGCAAATGTTACCTTTTGCAGGAAACCTTTTCCACTTCCCCTAACCCCTAGTGCCTTCCCCTCTAAAGATAACTTCTATATCTACTCCAGTGGTTTGAGAATCCCTTAGGGGTCTGTGATGATGGTCTAAGAATCCTCACTGAAAATTCTTTAATGATGCCCTAAGGCAGTAAATAGTTACTTGGGAATATTTTGAACAGTATATTAAATTACTCTGAGGTTCATAGCAAATTTTTTGGGTTCTTGTTGAAAGGGGTTCACAGAATAAAAAATGTTGGGCACCACGGATCCTCGTCTGTCCGTAGCCGGTATGTATCTATGTATACATCATGTTGCCCCCAGTGAAATCTGAGTTCCTTTAGAGCAGAAACTGTTTTTTACTTTGGCTCCTGGGTGTCGTGCACAGTGCTTAGGATATTGTTTGTTGTTCAGTCTTTTTCCGACTGTTAGTGATTCTGTGGACCATAGAATGCTAATTAATACTCTCCGTGAAGTTTTTATTGTTGTTGTTGTTTGGCAAAGATACTGGAGTGGTTTGCCATTTCCTTCTCCAGTGGATTAAAGCAACAGAGGTTAAGTGACTTGCCCAAGGTTACATAATTACTAAGTGTCTGAGGCTGGATTTGAACTAGATCCAGGCTCAGCTCTCTATCCCTCAAATTATCTAACTGCCTCTAAGACAAACAGAAGTTAAGTGACTTGCCCAGGGTCACACACCTAGTAAGTGTCTGAGGCTGGATTTGATCCACTGAGTCCATCTAGTTGCCTCTTGCTTGGCATTTAATAGGCACTTAATAAATGCTTGTTGAACAATTCCTTAAGCAAGAAAAACCCTTCTAATTGGATGTGCACAGTTTGACTACTGGGCTTTGGTTTCCAAATAGGATCCTGGGCAGGGCCGATGTAGACAATCATTTTTTTTCTCAAAGAAACAGTGAGAATCAGGAGATCTTTCTCTAGAGGACTCAGGGGTTAAACTCTGGACCTCTTCACCTTAGGGTGAAATCTACAGGACAACTCTCAAAGGGTGTGTGGATGGGGAGCTGCTCAGGAAATCATTTTTTCTAGAAAGCAATTATGCCTCCTAGGGAAGCTGAAATTCCTTCTCCTCCACAGAGCAGGTTGGAGTTCAGGAGGGGTGTTCTTGGACTCCCCTTTCAGGCCATGTACAAGCCATTTCCTGGAACATCTGCTTTCCTAGAGGCTAGTCCTGCTTCTGGTAGGGCTACTGGAGAGAAAGCCCTTCCCCTGCCTCCTGCACTCTGAAAGATGGCATAAGGAAAACTGTGAAGAGGTAGAGATTGTAAGATCTGAGAGCTTGTGTGTAATCAGTTTATTTTGATAGTGCTGCAGTCACTCCCTCACGATGAGTTTCCCAAACCCTTGTAATCTTGTTCGGGTGATTGGGGGACTCCTCATTTTGATCAGGGACTCCTCTAACCCCCACAGCCTCACAGCTGATTTCAGCATATAACATTTTTTCGTTCTCTGTAAGACCTCCTTAGGATACATTGCCTGTCGTTCTCCTTAACTTTTCTTCTCATGGTTAGTGCACCCTGCATTCTTCTGGTTCTGTTCCTCTCCCCCTTCCCCCCCCCACTTTGCATTAGTTTCTAAAGGTCTTTCATTTCTTCACATACCTTGTATTTGTCATGGTTAATTGCATTTGAGTATCCCGGTTACACCAAAGCACTGAAATTTATTTAACTAAATCTCCCCATTGAGCATTTAGGTTGTTTCTGATTTGTTTGTGATTAACATAATGCCAGCTATGAAAATTCTTTGTGTAGATAACCTTTTTCGTTTATTTGTTTATTATACTTTCAGGGCCTTATATCTCAGTGAATCAACCCCAAGTGTTTATTAAGTCCTATTATGTGCCAGGTGCTTTGCTGGGTGGAGAAGATACAAAGGCAACAGTGAAACAAACAGTCCCTGCCCTTAGGGACCTTCCATTTGCTCAAGCAAGATCACATACACATAAAACAATATATCCAAACTACATCTCCCTTAAAACATACAAAGTAAATTTTTATGGGTTGTAAAGGCCCAGGAAGCAGGGAAGATTGGTAATAGCTTCATGCTGAAAGTGGTATTTGAGCAGAGCTCTTAGGGAAACAAGGGATTTTAAGAATCAGAAGTGAGTTGGGAGTTCATTCCAGTCCTGGGGGACAACCATTGCAACAATAAAATCACGCAGTAGGTCAGGGTGTAGGATTTGGGGAAGTAACTTTATGTACTTGTAGGTTGCTTTCCTAAAAGATGTGATATTTGCAATTCCACCTTCAATGTATGAGTACTCTTGTTCCTCTAAAATCTCACTAACACTGTTTCATTGCTCTTCTTTTATTTTTTTGGAGGGGGGAATGGGTCCATTTGATAGGTTTGAGGTGATACCTTGACATTCTTTTAATTTGATTATTAGTGAATCCGAGCATCGTTTTCAATGTTGTCTTTGCTTTTCTGTGTACATATAATAACAATAGCTAGCATTTATATGGCACTTACCATGTGCCGGACACCCTGCTAGGCACATTAAAAATATTATCTCATTTAATTTTCACAACTCTGAGGGTAGGTGCTATAATTATCTTCATTTTACAGATGAGGAAGCTGAGACAGAGAGGTTAAGTGACTTGCCCAGAGTCACATGGCTAGGCTAGATTTGAATACAAGTCTTGCACTCTAACCACTGTGCCACTTAGCTTTTGTGATGAGCATTTTCACATGTGTACTATGTGCCAGATACTGTGCTAAATGTTTTACAAGCATTACCTCATTTGCTCCTAACCACAATCCTGGGAAATAGGTGCTTTTATGGTCCCCATTATACAGATGAGGAAACTGAGGCCAACAATTGCATCTCATAATAGAATATAACCTCCCTGAGGGCAGGGATTATTTTTGTCTTTGTATCCCCAGCACCTAGCAAAATATCTGGCATGTAGTTGATGATTAATAAAAATTTACCTAATTCAAACTGAATTGATGGCTGATGTTTGTTTGTCCCTTGGACAAATCCCAGTGGAGAGATAGTCTCATACAGGTCTCTTGTTGCCTAGCTTGCTCACCTGATGTTCTCAGTTTCTCTTTGCCATATAGGTTATTTTCTTAGTTTCCCACCCACAAAAACACGGAAAAACTAATGAATATTTCAGCTTTGCCTAGAGGCATACATATGGTTACCAAGAGTTCTTACTTTCCCGTAAACATAGAGGCATTGAAATAACACCTGTCAGGTACATGGCAGCTCAAATAGAAAAGCAAAATCAACCCAACCCAGCCCACACTCTTCCCTTGTCCTTGGGCCTCCCAGAGGAAAAAATCCATTGAGCTAGAAACCCTGACTGTTACCCTTTGATGGAGAAGCAATGGTGGAAAGAGACAAGAGGCCCTATGGAGAGAGACTGTGCTCAGTAAACAGGCAGTGGCAAGTGAAAGGGTACAGTGAATGGAGAATGGATGACATGCTGTGGCTGAGAGTCTCTGCTTTGCCAGTCTTTGGCATAAAGCCTTTGTTTTACCCCTTAACATACCCACAAAGGCCTCAACAGTAGCTCATACACAGTTGATAAAGTCCACATGGGAGAACCAAGAGAAATTCTGGGTTTGGAATCAGGGGACCAGGTGAGTCCTGATCTTGCCTCTTTATGATCTGTGTGACCTTGGGCAAGTCCACTTCCTCCTCCATAAGAGACACAAGCGTCTTCTAGCTTCCAATCCATGTGGTTATGATCCCACAATTCTCCCTCGCTGGTGAGCCTCACCATCTACTCCAGGGTCCCATCAGTCAGGGTTCACCCGACTTCTAGCACCACCCTGTGGTTTGGACTTCCCTTAGAAGGGAAAGGAGCTCAGGGTTCTAGAGAGGCAACTCTCCAGCATTCCAGGGAGTCCTTCTTTCACCCCAAGGATTTACAAAGCCCACTGACCTTGTAGATCATAGAATCAAAGGATAGAGATGAAGCTGGAAGAGATCTGAGAGGCCATGGAATCTAATCCCCACATACGTTAATCAATTCACAAGCATTATCAAGAACCTACCCTATACTAGGCACTGGATAGAAAAATGCAATGAAAACAAGCCCCATTTACAAGGATTTTTGGCATCTAATGGAAAAGACTAAGTATGCATGTACATGCATATATACATAGATGTGTGTATGTGTGCATATGTGTAGATACATGCGTGTGGTGGGTGTGTATGTGTGTATATGTGGGTGGGTATATGCATACAGAGAGAGAGTCTATATTTTGGGTATACAGAGGTGCTTGGGAGGAAAGGCACCCGAAGTTGGGGGAAACGCTCAGGAAACGCTTCTTGCAGAAAATAGAGGTTGAGTTCCAGGCTGAAGGAGAAGAAGGCTCCTGGGAGGGGGAGGTAAAAAGGAGCATGGTTGGGGATGGTGAGGGCCAGGCTGCAGGCAGGAGAGGTGGATGGCCTTCAGGAGCTCTCCTCTCCCCTGTCACACTGCTCTTTTCTTTCTCTGGGTTTCTTGAGCTCCGTGGCTCTGTCTGTTTTTATGTTGCTCTCTCTGGCCTTCTCGTGGTGGTCCATCATCAGCATCAGACTCCTCAGGCTTAGAATCTTCCAGGGCACAAGGCCCTGTCATAAGGGCCAGGTCTGATTCAGCTGGGTGCCTGTTCAGTTTTGGTGTTAGAATGGAATGAGGTATTTAACGGCTAACTGAAGAAATTTTACTTAGGGCATGGAAAGGATATTTAGAAAGGGAGGGGGGAAGAAAAAGAAAAGATATTTAGCACGGAATTAGAGGGTACCAACAGTACTTTGCCTCCGTAATGTGGAAACAATAGAATTTAGCATGTAGTTACCAAGAATGATTGTGTAAAATGAGAAGCTATGAGATAGATTGGGGAGAGAGATCCTCCCCTACCCAGCCTTTGTTGGGGTTCACCCTTCCATGATCCCCCCACCTTTCGTTGTACCACTTGTCCCTGATTGGTAGTTGCATTAGAACACAAAATTCCATCTGACATCCCCTACAGGGGACTTGCTGCAGTAATAGGGGATCCATATGTTAAGCAGGGCTCCTGGACAAGTCTCCTCATTGCTGGCAGAGCATCTGGTTAAGTCATGGAGACTTCCTTCTGATACCTTTTGGCAAAGCTAGTATTCACCCCACCCAGAGGACTTCCTGAGAACATCTGGATCCGAATCTGGCTTATTTCTAGTTCTTCCTTAGGAATGGTTAGGATCCTGTTGGAAGCTCCCAGGAGGCATTGAGGAAATTTATTTCAAACCATGTAAACAATAGAAATCAGACTTCCATCCTAGCTTAGAAAGCAAGGGAATGATTATACACCCACCCTTGTACATTGATCTCTCCCTCTATTGCTTGAGTTCACAGTCCCTGTAAACTCATGGCAGCATTGCTGAGATGACTGCCTCATGAACAGACTGAGGACCTCAATGATGGGCCATGTCTAAGCCTGGCCACTTGCCTGCCAGCTCATATCTTGGGCTCTACCATTGCCTTGTGGCTGTTCTTTATTAAAAGCTCTCATTTCTCTCCCAGAAACCTCTGCTCCATACTTTTTATTCAAACATCTTGGGTCTGTAGCATTTGGGAAGGAGAATCCTTTCCTGTAAGCATAAGCCAGCTCCATGGAGAATGTTTTTGACATGCCTTGTACTCTTTGAAGGAATCCTGGTGACTTATATCTGTAAACTATGGCACAAGCCAGAACAGGTTCAATCTTTTGTTCGTTATGCCCTTCATCTAAAGCAGTGGTTCTCAACCTCAACCTGTGGGTTATGTTCAATTTGTAACAATGAAAATACATCCTGCATATCTGATATTTACATTATGATTCATAACAGTAGCAAAATTACAGTTATGAAGTAGCAACAAAAATAATTTTATGGCTGGAGGTCACCACAACATGAGGAACTGTATTAAAGGGTCACGGCATTAGGAAGGTTGAGAACCACTGAAATTTTATAGTTTACTCTGGGGAAAATCTCTGAACGTAGTTTGTGTGCAGGCCTCTACAAAACTAGGTGAAGGGGTCCTCCGATTTTGTACAAGAGCTCAAGGTAGTAAGGCAGATATCAGGGGCGGTACAACCTTCATTCCACACTATCAGAAATGAAGAAAATGCCAAGGGCTCAGAGGACCCCAGAAATAATCAATAAAATTCTACTGTCTTTCCAGTGATTTCCACTCTCCACTTTCCACAAGGTCCTAAAATCTTCCAGACTTATAATAGCACTCAATCTTTTTGGATTCTCCTCTGAGAGGAACATTTGGGACTGGGAACCCTGGCCATTTTGGTGATTCCTGCTCCTCCTGCCCCCAGGTGGAATTTATCCTTTTGGTTGAAAATTTTGAGGCTGAAAACTCTTCTTTCTGGGAGACTGAAAATTATGAAAGGGAAAGGGGGAAGAGACAAACCTGTTTCCCATTAGTCCCTTGACTGCACTTGAGGACCTATATGATCACATGTGGCCTTGAGACTGGAGGTTCCCCACCCCTGTCCTATACCATCAGAAGAACTCAGTTTAATATGAAGTGGGGGCAGTCAAGATCCTTACCCTCCCTGCCCCCACAGGGCATTACTTTCATTCCTCACTACATGTCTTCCCCACACCAGGATCCAGGACCTTCTCCAAGAGGCGCAATGCCCAGAAAAGTCTTTTCTCTATAGAAAGACAGATGCCCACACTCTTGAACTTGGAATTACTTGTGAGGCACCATGTGTGGCTGGCCCTGCCCAGGACATTCTCCCTTCTATGGCTAGAAGATTGGTTTCTGAGAATCCCACTGCCTTGGAAATCTCCCTTCTCTGTCTATGAAGCTGAAGAATAACACACAGAAACTCTGACCACTTGGCTCTGTAGTCACTGGGGGCCATAGTACTGAGTAATGCCCACTGTCTCTCCAAGGCTGCTTTCAGTCAGGCTAGCTTGCCTGCCCCATAGGTGGCAAAGGGGAGCAATTTCAATGAGGAGGAAAATTAGGACTTGTCTGAAAAGACTGATGTGGATGCATCACTCACCAACTGGCTTAGATTTTAAAGAGAAATCACAGAAGCAAAGCGAAAGCAGATTGAATATGAGCATTGCATGGATCTGTTCAAATCAGCAGCACTTTAGGACGTGCACGACAAGCTGGGGGGGAGTGAAGGACAAGATGGTTTCTTGTCAGATTATACTGGGAGAAAGAGAAGGGTCAAAGGATAAGGTTACTGCTTGTGGTTGAGTGGAGGGAGGACAAATGACATGGGAGGGAAGGTGGAGCCATTCCATTTTGGTCTTTATTCTGCTTTCTCTGCCAAGGAGAATGAACTTGGCATTAGAAATGGCTGAACAAAAATGTCTAACAGTATGTAAGGGAGAGTACCTCGTCCTTCTTGAATCCCCTCAACTGGCCCAAAGGCACTACAGCCTCAAGTCTTCCAAGACTCATTAAGATATTTGAAAAATTGTGGAGAACAAAGAAATGACACAGGACTGGAGAAGGTCAAGTCTCTCTCTCTCTCTCTCTCTCTCTCTCTCTCTTTCTCTCTCTGTGTCCCTCTCTCTCTTTCTCTCTCTGTGTCCCTCTCTCTCTTTCTCTCTCTGTCTATGTCTCTGTCTCTGTCTGAAGGCAAGGCAATCGGAGTTAAGTGACTTTCCCAAGGCCACACAGCTAGTAAATGTCAAGTGTCTGAGGTTGGATTTGAACTCAGGTCCCCTGACTCCAGGGATGTTGCTTTACTCACTGCACCACCTAGCCTCCCCCCCCCCTGCTTTTTTTTTTTAAAGAAAAGAGAATAGAATCATTCACTGCAAACTGTAGACCAGTGGGGTTGACTTTCACTCATGGGGAAATCCTAGGATGGAGCATTAAAGAGAGGACCAGAGAGCCATTCAACAACAATGGGCCAAGACCTGGCCAGTGCAGTGAATTTGTTTTGCTCAACTCTACATGTTTGTAAACAAACTTTGGGTTTTGTTTTTCTTTCTCAATTAGGAGAGAGAAAAAGTGACTTTTCTGTTGATAGAAAAAAAATAAAAGAATAGATCTATGTCAGACTAATTCTTGTGGAAAAGATGGAGATGGGGAGGGGGAAGGCTCTAAAAGCTAACATCATCAGATGATTCAAAGCTGCTTCAGTGCATAGATTCACCGAGTAAAGTCATGATTGGTTTGATATTAACTTGTGAAGACGTTTCCAGTGGAGTATCACAGGAACTTGGGTTTGGTTCTCTGCCTTAAATTTGTTTTTCATTGTTGATTTAGATAAAGGTTTTCACTGACTCTGCAGGTTTGGAATATACCCTGTGGCAAATGTCATGGAGTAGAAAGCTGAGTCAGAGGACCTGGCTTCAAATCTCCCACTTACTACTTTGTGACCTTGGACAATCCCCTTAACCCCTCTCGGCCTCAGTGTCCTCATATGAAAAATGAGAAAGTTGGTCTAGATAAGGGCTTTTGATGGTTTTGCTCTTTCCATCCCTTCAGTGCTTCTTAACCTGTGGGATGAGACTGGTATCCACCCACAAGTTAAGAAATGCTGGTACAGATGACAACTATGGTCTCTTCTATTTCTAAATCTAGAATGTTCTTTCTAATTTCCATGTATCTCCATGTTTTAGGCTCTATTTATATACATGGTGGGTTTTTCTTTAAAGGCAGCTGTTGATTGATTATTTTTTGAGTTAGATTTTCAAATTAATGTAGCCACAGAGTACTATATTTATATAGTACTTGAGGCTTCAAATATATTGAACCAAGATATCCATGTTCAGCCAAAGGGTGGGGGTGGAGCAAGAGGTAGAAGGAAAGAGGCTGTTGTGTTGAAAGACCCTCTGGAATTAAGGGGGGGGTGTTGGGAAATCTTAGAGCAAAGGACACATATAAATGGCAGCACATAATAAGTATTTTTGAATTATATATGATTGCACAGTAAATATTTCAGAAGAAAATATTGTTAGTACCACAATTTTCTTTGTGGAGCTGTTATCCACATGCATGGAACCCGAAGGTGTTCAGGACATGTGTATGTTCTTTCTCCTCAGACTTTTCTCACCCAAAGACCCTGTTGATCATTTCCATGACCTGTCTCTGTTTGGAAAGCAATATCCAACCCAATTACAGGCCCCACTCCAAATCCCACAGAGCCAGACAACTGGTTTTGACTGGAATGATACTTTGAGAGACTGTAAGCTGTTTGAGGACAGATCTGACTCTTCTTCATCATCATCTTATACAATATATCAATAACCATCATATATGTAACACTTGAACAGTTACAAAATGTCATCACATTTGACCCTCACAACACTTTATAAGTAGGTGTGTTATTACGCCCATTTTACAGATGAGAACGTATCCCCGGCACCTGTATCTCCTAGCACGATGCTTGACATGTAATAGGTGATCACTAAATGTTGGTTGAAATGGTCATGGAAATTATAGAGATTGTCAGTTTCATGTCCAAGCCTCTCTTTTTTTTTTTTTTACTGCGAATACAGACTCATTTTATCAGGTGTTTGTTAAACTCCAATTTAAAAGAAATGGAAATACAAACGTCCCCAAGAAACAGTACATTGTGTAATTATAATGACCAAGCTTGATCCCAAAGAAGGAATGAGGAGATGCTCCTCCCCCCCCCTTTGCAGAGATGGAGGATTATGGGAATCGAACGTATTGCATACAGTATCATACTTGGTCGATAGAAGCTAGTTTTGCTGCATTGCTTTTTAAAGTTTTAATGCAAGGGATGGCTCTTTGAGGAGGAAGGGATATATTCAGAAATAAATGTGATATTAGAACAAAAGAGATATCGATACCAGTTTTTAAAAATAAAAACTTGAATGAGTGAACAAGATAATGATAAAGTGATATCCAGCCTTAAAAAATGAATCATCTGGGTGCATAACAGTGCCTATGATGCTATTTTTCCCAATATATTGATGAATTTTGTTAAATACTTTTAAAATGTCATAAGGAATGGGCTTTTTGGGAGGGGAAAAGGGTACTGATACAGGAAGAAATCTAGGTGATATAAGAACAAAAACTATTAATAAGAATTTGTTTTAAAAAATCAAATCCTATAGGTCATGGGGGTGGGTGGAGATCCCTGCTTCTCTTATCAGTGCCCTTTCTTCCCAGGTGGGGCTCTTTCAGTCCATCTTTTCCTAAGCACCCCTTCATACTTTCAGCCTCTCATCTGCCAAAAATGTTGGGCCTTTTTGCTAGTGGAGCAGTAAACACAAATCTCAGAGTTGGGAAGGATCTGAAGGCCCATAAGAGAATGAGACCCTTTTCTAGCAGAAAAGTAACCATCCCTGGTCTTCACTCAAGTACCCACCCCTACTGCCTAAGCCCATTTCATTTTTAGATACTTCTGATTGTTGGCAAATGTTTCCTCCTATCAAATCTAGATTTGCCTCTTGGAAATTTCCACCCATTGCTCTTAGTTCTGCAAGGCCAAGCAGAAGAAGCTGAATCCATTTTCACCTGACAACCCTTCACATACATGTAATCTGCATAATACAGAACATATGCGGGTATACCCTGTTGGCTTCTGGCCATTACTCATTGCTGAGGGGTATAGATGATGGGGTCCCCCAATGTGTAGGATCAAAAAGAGAAGTGCCTGGTTCTGTTTGACTCCAGAGGACAGATCAAGAACAAAATTAGGTGAATTAATAGCTATAGGCCTTCCCAAGTGGAATGGGCTGCCCGGGACTGTTACTAGCCTTCAAGCAACGGCCGGATCCTTCACTCGTTGGATCTGTTCGGAGAAGGGATTTTTATTCAAGCACAGATTGGAGCAGAAGGCCTCTGGGGTCCTTTCCAATTCTGAGCTCTGAGGAAGGCGTGCTTTTAGCCCAGGAAAGTATCTCTTAAAGATGAGAGCCCAGAGTAGTCCCACTGGGACACTTTGTCAAATGAGCCTGGCATGGGGTTGGAGCCCTCGCCAGCCTCTCCCCACCTGGTGTCCCCGCGGTTTTTGCTGGGGGATGTCAGGCATATCCCGGTTCCCAGGTGAGGCAGGCCAGGAGAGGCTTGGCCGAGGAGAGTGCTGTTACCATCTGCCGCCGCCAGAGGGCACTCAGAGAGCGCTCAAGCTGGGCTCCCCGCACGTCCAGGTAAGCTGGGGAAGGCTGCAAAGTCCGACTTGGCCCCTTCCCCTCCCAACCCAGGCGCGTTCCCTGTGTAGATAGTGCCCGACGCGGTGGGGTGCGGGAGGGAGGCGAGGCCGTGGAGCAGGAACCGGGGCAGGCGCAGCCTGTTGTAAGGACAGTGTGTTCTCGGGGTCGAGGGCGCGTTCGAGCTGAAGTGCAACCCGGCCCGAGCCGTGGACGCTGCGGGAATCTGGGTGCAGGAGCTGAGCTTCCCGGCCCGCAGCTGTCAGGGAGGCTCCCCGGAACCGGCCGCTCCCCAGAGGGGAAGGGGCTCTGCAGGGCTGCCCTGGAGAGGCGTTCAGCGGGGGCCGCGGCCCGCGGCCGAACCCCTTGGGCAGCTGTGGACACTAGGCGGCGCTGGCTGCGCGAGTGACCGAGTGCACGCGTGGGAGTGTGTGCCCGCGCCCGTCATTGTGGTTGTGAATACACTGTGTCCTTACCAAGAGATAGTTAGTAACCGTCTGCCTTGGTGCAGGGTTGCAAGAGAAAAGACGTGCCCGCCCCCTTCCCCCTACCAGTGACACCTGGGATGGGTGACTTTGGCCAAGTCCCTTCCTCCTTCGAGCCTCAGTTTCCATCTCTGTCAAACGAGCGTAAATCATCGTCCCTCTATGAGCCTCGGTTTCCTTTTCTATAAAATGTAGGCTTTGCCTTTGGATCACAAGGCCGTACATTTAGACCTGGCCTGGGGTGGGAGCATCTGGTCCAACCCCTTTACTAGATAGGGGAGGACACTGAGGCTCAGAGAGGGCAAGGAACTTGATCCAGGGTCATTACAGCTCGTGTCTGGGAGGGAACCGTGGTGGGGGCCGAGAGCTGGAGAGGGCAGGCCATGGGGACTTGCTTAGCTCAGCTGAGCACACGGAATCTTGCACGGTAAGCAGGGTTTCCCATCACAGCCTTGACCGCAGAGCTCAGCTTTCCCTGCTGCAGAAGCAGGGACGATCAAAGGCCTTGGGAGACCGACACCCACGTTCACGTCCTTGGACCCTCCCGAGGGGTTGGGCGCCCTCTTTGTAGCTGCCTCGGGGTCATTCTGGCTAACACTGAGGCACTGGCCGGCTCCTGCTGGTCCAGCTGACGGAAGCAGGGAGTGAGTCACCCGATGACGCTCAGGTTAGCGCTTCCCGAGGACCTAGGCATTGGAGTGAGCCGTGGTTTTTTTGGGGGTGGGGAGGGGTTGGGGGTGGTGGTGACTGTGCTCCCTCTCTCTCTTCTCCCCCTCCCCCCGTCTCTCCTCTGTCTTTCTCCTGTTTCTTTGTCTCTCTCTTCTCTGAATCTCTCCTGTGTCCTCTTTCTTTGTCTCTCTCCATGTCTCTATCTCTTGTGTCTGTGTCCATACCTCGGTCTCCTTTCTTTGTCTCTATCTCTATCTCTCGAGTCTGTACCTCTGTCTTTCTCCTATCTGTGTCTCTCTTTTCTGTCTCTGTCTCTCTGTCTCTACAATAGGAGTGTTAGGTCTAGAACTCAAGGAAGGATTACCATTAGCTCTCATGCTAATATCTGGCATTTTTCAATGCAGTTGGTTCTCAGAAAATCTCACACCCATCATTTGGTCTGCATAATGACCGTGTGAGAAAGGCAGGGTGGATAGTAGAACCATACAGTTATCAAGTCCACCACCCTTCCCATACCCCCCTTTTATTTTTTTTGGAGGGGGAGGGCAGAGTGATTGGGCTTAAGTGACTTGCCCAAGGTCACAGGGCTAATGTGTCAAGTGTCTGAGGCTGGATTTGAACTCAGGTCCTCCTGATTCCACCCTCGGTGCTCTATTAGTCGCCCTACCCTTTTATTTTTTTCTTTAACAAAGGAGGAAACTGAGACTTGGAGAGGTTCATGGTAGCTTAGATTTAGAGCTGGAAGTCATCTATGTGACCTTATGCTAGTCTGCCTAACCTCTCTGATCTTTCTGTTCTTCATATCTAACCCCTATCTCCCACTTCTGGGCCTTTGCCCTGGCTGCCCCTCATGCCTGGAATGTACTTGCTCTCCATCTCTGTCTCCCACAATCCCTGGTTTCCTTCCAGACTCAACTCAAACACCATCTCTACATAAGGCCTTTTCTCATTCCCCCACACCCACATTACTTTTCTACCTCGGTGTATAAAAGGATGCATGCCCATGTTACTTCCCCTAGCTAGACTGTAACCCCTCAAGGACGGGGGATGGAGGGGGACTGTTTTTACTTTTAAGAGTATCTCTAGCATCTAATACAGTATCTTACACATGGTAGAAACTTAGTAATTGTTTGTGGATTAATTAGCTGTAGTTTCCTTCTCTGTAAAATAAGCAGTTCAGGCTAGATGGCCTCTGCCATCCCTCTGAGCTCAGGATCTTGGAAACAAAGACACCTTCCCCAACACTGTTTTACAGAGTGGGAAACTGAGACCCAGAGTGGTGACATGACTTGCCCAAAGTCACACAAGTAGTAAGTGCCAGAGTTGGTTTTGAGCACAGAACCACTGGCTACAGTTACAGCATTTACTGAAATCGGCTGCCTGTCCCACTTTACACATGGAGAGACTAAGGCACATAGGCAGAGCCAGAACTCCAGATTTCCATTATCTGATTCTCAAAGGATCTGTTTTTCACATTTATTCCCCCTTCTTCCACCACTTTCTCTCCTCTTCTGAGTTCCTCCTTTCTTAGATTTTCAGGCATTTGAATCTCCCTTATCTTGATCCTCCAGAGGGGATTAAAACAAACAGGCAAAAACTACTAGGAGCCTGCTGCCTTTGCAGCCGACCAGTCTCCTCCCTCATTGTCTGATTTCTGTCTCTGCTGTCTCTGTCTCCTCCTCTCTCACACCCTTCTTAACATCCTGCCACATTCTCACCTCTGCTAGAACTTCCTCCCCTGGAGTCACCGGGACCGCATTTTCTGTCCCATAATTAGTTAGCTTCCTTCAAGGTCCAGCCCCAATGCCATGCCCCATCATTCTTTTCCGGGCCCCTCGATCACCTTGATAGGCAGCTCTCTCCTTGAAACTAATGGGGATAACTTTGTATTTATTTATCTGGATGTTTTTGTTTTTGGAGCCTTAGGTCTGGGTCTGCCCATACTAGGCACTCAGTAACTGTTTGTTCAGTGGAAGTGTGCTAATTTAAAGTTAAGCAATCAGAAAACCTGGTTTCAAATCCTGTCTGTAATGATTACTCTTGGTGTGACC
>CM053593.1:365190572-365227397 GCA_028646575.1 Pseudocheirus occidentalis
CCCTCCCCCCCCCTTCGGCTGCATCTTAAATGTGGCTGTCCTCCGAGGCTTTGTCCTTAGTCCTTTACACCTCCCTGTGCTGTCATCACCACCAGAGAACTTGCTCATTCTCTGCTAACGGCTCTCAAATCTGGATTTCCAGGCCTGTCATCTTCTTCTTTGCTCTAATTTTTCTAAAGCCTCCTGGATTTGGATGTCACAGAGTCACTGCGGCTCTACCGAGTCCAGGACTGAACATATCATCATCTTCCATAACTGAATTCCCCATCCCAACATTCTCTTCTGTGACTACTATGTTTCCCAGGTTTGAAACCTTAGTGACTATTTTCCAGCAAGTTTCTTTCTCATTTTCACGTCCAGCTTCTAAATCTAATTGATTTTTTCTCCTTAGACACATTCATCATACATTTCCCTTCCTCTTTGTTTCTATTGCCTGTACCCGTCTCCCCTTCCCTCCCCTCCTACTGAATCACATTCCCTGAGCCCCCGCCCCTCCACCCCCAATTGACTTTTATGATCAGTCTCTCAAGAAGCACATTTTAAGGACTTACTATGTGCCAAATATTGTGCTAAATGCTGAGGATCCAAAGAAAGGCAAAACCAGGGACAGCTAGGTGGTGCAGTGAATAGAGCATTGGCCCTGGAGTCAGGAGATACTGAGTTCAAATCCAGCCTCAGACACTTAACACAAAAACTAGCTGTGTGACCTTGGGCAAGTTACTTAACCCCTCCCCCGCTGATTGCCCTCCAAAAAGCAAAAAAGGCAAAACCAGTCTCTGTCCTCAGGGAACTTCCATTCAAAAGGGAAAGAAAACATGTACATTACAGAAACTGTCACCAGATGAATTTTCCTGAAGCACAACCTTCATCATGTGGTTTCCATTCTCAAAAACTTTCAGTGGCTCCTTCTTTTCTACTACACCCAATCTAAATTTCTCTGACTTGATTTGAAGGCATTATGTAATACAGATGCTGTGAGATGATGGAAAGAGAATTGAATTTAAATTTGGGAGAGACCTAGGTTTGAATCTAACATCTTTCTATCTCTGTGACTTTGGTCAAGTCACAACCACAGAGCCTCAGTTTATGCATCTGCAAAATGGACATAATAACAAATAATACCCCAATACTACTCTCCGTGAGTTGAAACCATATCTATTGCATCTGGCAGCATATACAACATTCTGTACCCATAGGTCCCCACATCATCTCTTTGGCTAAGACTAGACATTACAGTTAGTTACATCGCATTTTTCTTGCTTTCTGTGTTCTTTTGTTGACATTCAACCATTTTATTTTACATGTAGCTGTGTGTGCCTAGGTAAGCTCCAAGAAAGAACCCCTTCTCCCTCTACTATCCCCCAAGCCAGTTGTGAGATGCTTGGGACAAGGTCAGTTTCTTGAAAAGTTATGTCTTGTCCTGGGTCCTAGCTGTTTGGTTATTACCACTTTGATGCTAGGTAGAAAAATGGAAGAGAAAGAGAGAGATGTTAGGGAGGAGAAATCAATTAAATGTAGATATTTATTAGAATCCCTGAGAGGAAGACCATGCAACCATAGCCTTTCCAAGGAACCACATGGCCCCAGGGATGGCAGCAGATGGGAGGAGGGGCCATATTGGTCTAGAATTCCTAGAATAACTTGGGATCCACGGGATGATGAATTGTTGGCAATGTAGCCACCACAGTGGAGTAACAGATGAATTCCTGGGCGAAGCAGGCAGCTAGGGGGCAGAGTAGATTGAATCAGAAAGACCAAAGTTCAAATCTAGCTAGCTGTGTGACCCTGGGCAAGTCACTTAACTGCTGCCTGTCTCAGTTTCCTTAACTGTAAAAAGGGGGGTATTAATAACATTTATCTCACAGAGCTGTTGTGGGGACCAAATGGGCTAACATTTATAAAGGAGCTTAGTAAGTGCTTGCTCCCTCCTGTCTCTCAAAGCTCCCACCTAGTCAAAACAGGTCATAAGAGGAATCAGAATCAATGAGTAAGAGATACACAGTCATGGTGAGGAGGAACAAACCTGGGCTCTACCTGTCACTGGTGTTCTGAGTCATGTGGACTGCGCAGGTCTGGGAGGGAGAGACGTCTGAAGAACCGGAGAGCATTCTTCAGCAGCCGACTGGGAAGCCTGAGTTCTTTTCCCTTTTGGGTGTATGGGGGGTAGTGACCTGTCCAAGGTAGTATCATAACTGCATGGGGCCCTGATCAGTCATTCAAAATCATTATTAAGTGTTTGCTATGTGCCAGGGCGTGTAGAAAAAAGGGCAAAACCAGCCCCTGTCCTCATGGAGCTTGCATTGAGATAACATGCAACTAACTCTACACATACAGGGCTGATGGGAGGTTATCTCGGCACTAATGATTAAGGGAGACTAGAATGGCATCTTGAGGATGAAGGCAGAGGACCACTGGATCGGGGAGAGGAATTATCTTAACAGTTCATGGGCTCAGCTACAAATCCTTTGTATTTTTGAGTTAAATAAAACTTGTCCTATATTTGACATCTTGTAGCCTGATTACTTACATTTCAGTTGATGTCTCTCTGTCTCTCTCTCTCCCTCCCTGTGTATCTCTCTGTCTCTGTGTCTCTGTCTTTTTCTCTTTGTCTCTGTCTCTCTCTGTGTGTCCCTGTCTGTCTCCCAATTTATGTGGGGGCCTGAGCCAAAGTGATTTCATTGAGAAGTCTACAAAATTGAATTTAGTTCCTATAAACACAGAACTTTGATTTTGGGCCACTGGTCACATACAGAGATTATGTACCCAGCTGAGGACCCAAGAGAGCAAGTAATTCATTTAAGTTCACCCAGGTAGGAAATAATAGATATTTGAAGCCAGATCTTGTGACATTAGATGTAGAGAGGAAGTACAAAGGAAGAGAAAATTGTCTAGGATGGTTTTGTTGGAAGCAGGAGGATAGATAGGAGGAATTCCTCAAGGGTTCTTTGGTACTAAAACTCAATATTTGACCTTCAACCTAATAGGCAGTTTCTATTCTTTAAGAAAACAAACCATGCACACATTTTATTGATATTTTTGGTTGTTTTTTTTACAGTGCCTAAATTTCTTCTGTATCCCTCTCCTCTTCATTCCCAGAGTTCAGTCTCATATAATAGATATTTTTAAAAACAGATTTACCAGCTGTATGACCTTGGGCAAGTCACTTAATTCCAATTGCCTTGCCTTCTCCCCTCCAAAATAAAAAGAGAAAAAAATCAGAAAAAAACCCAATACATTGACAAAATCTGACAACATATGCAGTGTCCTATACCCATGGCGGCTCCCCCCCCCAATCTCTGAAAAAATGGGGACAGCTTTTTTTTCTCTTCTCCCTTCTTTGGAGCCAAGCTTGGTTTCTTTGTAATTTTACAACATTTATTTTGAATTTCTTTATATTAGTTGTTCTTTCTATTTATCTCATTGTGGCCACTAAATACATCTACTTGCTTCCCTCTGCATCAGTTTGTGGAAGTCTTTTGGAGCTTCTCTGCCTTCATCATCCTCATTGTATCTTATAGCACAGTAATATGCCATTAATGTGCGTATACTGTACACAAGATTTATTCTCTTAATTACACAGTGTGTTTCCTCTTTTTAAAAATACTTAAAAATGGTTTTCTGCAGGGAAGAGAAAGCCTGGTCAACCTGCCAAACTAAGTTTCTGGAGGAGGTGTCCTTCTCCCTTTTCCACAGGTCACCTTCAATAATAAAATGAGACCCTTCTGCAGAATATTGTTGTCATGGCAACTGGGAGTTGGAGTAGGCTTCTACTGAGGGGTGCATGGAGTGGGGGCCTTCCCATCCCTCAGGCTTTCCCTCCAATTACAGTGACATTTTAAAACAGAGCTTTTCAGGCAGCGATTTCTGCATTTGGGTGGGAATGTCAGACAGAGCTCCTGTTCACTTGACTAAACCTTCGATCGCACAGTGAGTGATGGCCTGCCCTCCACCCCTAATGTGGAAGCTGAGCCAATGGGCAATGAAGCGATAGCCCTAAGCTCAGGCTGAGCCCCAACCCCCAAGAGAAACCAGGGGAAGTCTCCAAGGAGGATGGTGGGAGCCTTTGGGGAGTGAGGATGACGACTGTGGGCTGAACATAACCCCCTGCTAAGCCTGGTGTGTTTGGGAGCCATGAACGGCTCACAGTTCAACTTAATTGTCTTCCCCCTGGATGCAGAGCCCAGTGTTGGGGCTAGGACGATTGGCTTTAGAGCTGAAAGGGACCTTAGGAATAATCCCATCCAATCTTTTTGTTTTACAGAGGAGAAAACTGAGACCTGGAGCAGAGATCTGAATTTGTAGGCTGTTGTTTATTTATATCTGGCTCTCTGTGAGCCCTTTGGGATTTTCTTGGCAGACTCCAGCTCATTTTACAGATAAGGAAACTGGGGCAAATAGGGTGAAGTGACTTGCCCAGGAGCGCATAGTTAGTAAGTGTCTGAGATTAGATTTGAACTCAGGTCTTTCTGGCTCCAGGCCTGGCACTCTATCCACTGCACAACCCAGCTGCCTCTGACTTGTAGATAGTAAGGAGCAAAATTGGACTTTGAACTCGGGACTTAAGACTCCAAATCCAGTGGTGTGTGTGTGTGTGTGTGTGTGTGTGTGTGTGTGTGTTTCCCTTTGATCTACCTCTTCAATACCACTCTCTATTTCTCCTCTTTTGATATATCATATTATGGGGTTTAACACCATAGGATTATAGATTGAGATGAATGGGACTTCAGAGTTCAGAGGTTCTTAACCTAGGGTCTGTGAACATAGGTTTTTGAAAAAAATGTTTTGAAAACTGCATTTCAATACAATTGATTTCTTTTATAACCCTATGTGTTTTATGTATTTAAAAACATGATTCTGAGAAGACACCCAGAGGTGCCACTCACCAGACTGCCCAAAGGCTCTATCCATCTACTCAAACACAGCTAGGTGGCTCACTTAATAGAATATCCATCCTGGAGTCTAGAAGGCACAAGTTCCAATGTGATCTCAGACAGGTTGTTAGCTGTTCCTACAGCTAGTGATGGCTGGGCAAGTCCCTCTACCATTGTCTCCCTCAGTTTTCCCATCTGTAAAGTAATGTGGCATCTACCTCCCAGGACTGCGGATCAAATGAGTTAATTGTGTTAAAGGGCTTTGCAAACCTGAAAGTATTACCTAAACAGTCCCTTTTATAGAATTTATAAGTATTATCTAAATTATATGGAAAGGTTAAATTTATGAGGTGGACTTTTTTTTGGCTGGCTTTTGTTTTAGTCTTTGAAAGACTGAGAAAGACTGAACTGCTTTCTCTGCATTCAAGACTACAGACTGACTATATTTTGGTAGGAGGGAGAAGGGTAACCTCCTACTTGCTCCTGCTTGCAATGACTCCCCTCTCCCCCAAACTAGGTGTTGCTGGGGATAGGGTGATCAAGGGTTCTTAATTTGCTAGCCTCCCACGAAAATGGACAAGTGTTCTGGCTCCTGTATAGTTCCATGGGAGGTTTCCCGGTCCCAACAAGTCAGGAGCCCCCCTGCTCCAGAAAGGAGTAACAGTAATCTCATCCTCCAAGGAAGAGCTAATTCCATTCTTGGCCCTTGGATCCCTGTGTGGGGGTGGGGAGACGGGGTGGACAGGGAACAGATATTGCAGGAAGGCTCCCTGGGGGTGGGTGCCCTCATCCAAGGGCAGGGGGAATGATTGAAGAAGGGCACACATCTTTACAGAATAGACTTTGAATCATTGAAGTTCCTTCTCTGGCTCTCCGAGTCAGGCCCTCTGGCACCTATGCTAGTGTGATGGCATAGCTAGTACCAATGTGGGGTGCCCTGGTGCAGACCTTGCCGGTGCCATGCTTCGGACCCTTTTGCGAAGTTGAGACTTCTGCTGACATGTGGATTGACTGTTAGTAGAGCAGCATTGAATGCAAGGCAAGTCACCAACATTTCATATCCCATTATGAACATCTAAAAATACCAGCAAGCCTTATGTAACTCCATAATTGTATACTTGAATCTTTATATAAAGAAAGGCATTTAATGTAAGTCAGATGGAGAGAAGAGAATTGGACTTCCACAGTGACCACCATCTGTGGATAACTTTGGTCCCAGTGGAGGTGATTTGAGTCCATTAGCCATGCCCAGCCCTGCTTTTTCCAAGTTATGGATTGGAAAGAGCCCTGGATATGGAGGGAGAGGGCCTGGGTTCAAATCCTAGTTCTGCTACTTACTACCTGTCTGACGTCAGACAAATCATCTTACTTCTCTGTGCCTCAGTTTCCCTATTTTGTAAAATGAAGGGGTTGGAAAGGATGACCTCGCTTCTAGCTTTAAATCTGTTATCCTCCAATGGGTATTGATAAGTCATTTGTACATCTGCAAAGCAATGTGACTTGCAATTTGAATATAAAATAGCAAGAACAACTAATTTACATATTTATGTATAAAGCAATACTGATACCTAATATGTATGAATGCATTTAAAGCAGTGTTAATAATTCCATTTGCATACCTATGCACAAAGCTATGTTGCTATAAAGTTTGAATAGAAAATAGGTGGATACCCAATTTGCAGTGGTGATACCTAATAAGCATATTAGACTAACTATGGCCCATTTGCATATGCATGCAAAGCAATAGAGAGGCAGTTTATGATCTAGAGGATAGGGTACTGAGGTACTCTGTGTGTCTCAGGCACTCTTTGAGTGATCCTGGACAAATTACTTAATTTCTCTGTGCCTCAGTTTCCTTATATGCAAAATAAATGGGTTGAGGTTAGACTTGAAGACTTCTGAGATTCCTTTGGCTCTCAATCTATGAGGGCAAGCACTCACATGGTGGACAGAAGAAGTGATACAAGGACACTCTCAAGGTCTTTCTTAATAACTTTGGAATTGATTGTGTGACATGGGAGAGCCTGGCACAGGACCGCCCCCATGCATGGCGAGCCCACATCAGAGAAGGCTCTGTGCTCTATGAGTAAAGCAGACTTGAAGTAGCTCAAAAGAAATAAAAGATGTGCATACTTAAAGAATCCCCCTCAAATGTTCACACAGACTATTTGTACCCAACCTGTGATGGAGCCTTCCAAACTCTATTGGTCTGATCAGCCACAATGGAATGCGTTGTAGCTTGACTCTAACATGGTGATGTCATTTCAGTCCTTTTGAGAATGAAGGACAACAACCAGCCAAACACGAACCTATAATTTGAATATACAAGAATATGTACACTTTTGTATAGTCTCCAGCACTAATGCCTAATATGAAATTTGCATATCAAACAGTATTGATAATTCATTCCCACGTCCGCTTTATTCAACACACAATTTGAATAAGAAAGTGTTAATTCCTAATTTGCACATAAAAGAGCACAGAAGCCCAGTATGAATATTTGCACATGAAGCACTTTCCATAACTTCAACAAAGTCATATTGATGGGTAATTTGTATCTAAAGCAATATTGGTACTTAAGTTGCATATGCATAGATACAGCTACAGGACAGCTATGGAGCTGTGAGATGGGGCAGTGCATAGAATCTGGAAGAATCTTTTTCGTGAGTTCAAATCTAGCCTCAGATAAACCCTAGATGTACTAGCTGTGTGCCCTTGGGCAAGTCACCTAACCCTGTTTACCTCAGTTTCCTCATCTGTCAAATTAGCTGGAGAAGGAAATGACAGACCGCTCCAGTATCTGCCAAGAAAAACCCAGTTGGGGTTAGAAAGAGTTGGATACAATAAAAAGGTGCAGCCCTATTAATGGCTCCTTTTGTTTGAATTTGGGCAGTCCCAGCCAGTCCCTTAGATCTCACACTTAGATGTTTGTTTTTCCCTTTGTTCAGTTGCCATCACAGACTGTAGACTTAGGTATCTAACTCATAGAAGCCTGGAATCTTAGGATACTAAGAGACCACATAGCTTCATCGCCCAGCCAGTGAGGCTGAGAGGTTAAATGATCCGGAGGAGTTGAATTTCTGGGCGGAAACTGACAAGGATGGATTTAGAGAACCATAGAATGGTGAGGGACCTTAGATCTGATTATCATTGATTTATAATCAGAGATAGTATGGTACAATGGAAAGGACATTGACACTAGAGGAGGGGGAGTTGGGTTCAAATTCCACCTTTGGTGAATATTAACAGTGTGACCTTGGCCAAGTCAGTTAACTTCCCCAAGCCTCAGTTTCTCCATTTGTAAAATAGGTTGAGTCAGTTGGGAACAAGAATACTTCTGAGGATTCAGTGAGATAACTTGGAAGGCCAAACACAAGATCAATGAGAAGTCTTTTTTAGTTATGTATGGGGTGAGTGAAAACTTCTCAGTCAGTTTGGGATTATTCACTTCCCTTTTCCTTCTCCATTGTCGCTGTCAATTACTTTCATTTCTTTGTCTGCTTTTCCCACCTTGGTGGGCCCCTCCTCCCAGCCAGTGGGAGTCAGGGACAGCCCAGGCTCACTCTTTCTCCCTTGCTTTAGGACCCTCCCCCCCTTTTCTTGCTGTCCCATTTGGGGAAGAATTTGGTAAAGTCTGCCTCTCAACCAATGAGAGAGGAGACAGTTGGGAAGGGGCTTGATTGCATTAGGGTATACATTCTTGCGCTGTCTTTTGTAATTAGCTTGTCTTCCATGATGAGTTATGGGGAAGACCGCCCTCTTCTCCCGGGGAAGAGAATAAACTCCTGTTCTTATCCTAAGAGATCTCTGTGGTTATTTTTTTTTTATTAAATTAAGGATGAGGGTTATTTTTCATCCCAGACAGTCTCCCTTAATTTAGTGCTTCCCTCCTCTTGATTATTTCCTATCTGTCCCGTCTATAGCTTGTTTGTCCATAGTTGTTCAAATGTCGGAAATAACTGAACAAGAACCAGTTTTCCTGACTTGGAGATTTTATCCACTTTGCCAGATGTTCTCTTATGTCTTTGCCTACTTTGTAATAAATATATCTGTGTTAAAGAAAAAATGGTAAAAGTCAAATAAAAATGGCTTAGCAAGGGTAATCCCAAGCAACCATGAACACAAACAGGATTTCTTTGGCCAGACCCAGAGGACTCTTTTTTCCTAAAGCAGGTTTGCTTTCCTAATTACAGTTTGCGTTGGCTGATATTTGCAGGGGCATTCATCCCCTGAGTGTACACCAGCTGGGAGGCTGATCCCTCCCAAGACAGAGCTCCCTGCCCCATGCTTCCTGTGATAAGGCCAGGCATGATGGGTTCAGATGAGCTCCTTTGAAGAAATCATGTTTTCCTGTAGTTAGATGCTAGAGGAAAACAGCTACAGAAAAAACACGGCACGTAAAAGACAGTTTATGGCTTTCAAAATAATTCTTTTATTTTTTCTCAAATACACATAAAAACAATTTTTAACATTTGTTTTTAAAAAATTTTGAGTTCCAAATTCTTGAGAAGGAAAACAATTGCTATTTATTATACAGTCATATAAAACATTTTTTCATATTAGCCATGTTGCAAAAGAAAACAGAAGCCCTCCCTCCCTCAAGAAAAATTTTAAAAAGAATGCTTTGATCTACCTTCAGACTCAGTCTAACCAGTTCTTTCTCTGGAGGTGAATATCTAAAGGACAGCTTAGACATGATTCTCCTAAAGAGGTCTGAGGGTCCTCCTAAAGTACGGTGGCACAAGGGCTGGGGATGGGATGAGGTGTCGTGCTGTAGAGTGAAGATGAACAGTGCCTCCTTTTGGAATCCAAAGCCTTTGCCTGCCTCCCTCCCTCCCAGACGTACTGTTTATTACTACCTTTCACAGCTCTATAACCTAGCCCAAATGGCTGTTTTGTGGTTTGGTAAAGATATCCCATCTTCCAGCTTGGTGCCTTTCTCCCACACTGGGAATGCACTCCTTCCTCACTTGCAGCTTTTTCCAAGGCTCAGCACAAAGTGCCAACAGTGGCCTCCCCTTGAAGTATCTGGCCATTTTCTTTTAATTTGAAAAGCAGTATGGCCCAATGGTCAGAGAACCAGCTTCCAAGCTGGAAAGTCTTGGGTTCGTCCCATACCTCTCAGTGCTCTAGGCATTTCTCTAAGTAGCCTAACCTGCTTTGTAATAAATATATCTGAACATAACCTGTGGGTTATGTTCAATTTGTAACAATGAAAATACATCCTGCATATCAGATAGATTCATAACAGTAGCAAAATTACAGTTATGAAGTAGCAACGAAAATAATTTTATGGTTGGGGGTCACCACAACATGAGGAACTCTATTAAAGGGCTGTGGCATTAGGAAGGTTGAAAACCATTAGGAGGGAATGGAGAGGAGTGGGGGGAGGTTGTCTGTGAACTTGTATTTAAAAGTATTTAGGTAACTGTTTCAATGTAACCGGTTTTCTTTGTAATCCTGTGTATTTTAGTTTATACATTTAAAAGCATTCCTCTGAGAAGTTCATAGGTTTCACTGAACTGCCAAAGGGGTCCAGGACACAAAAATGGTTAAGAAATTCTGCTTTAGGGCTATACATCTCAGAGAAGGTGCTATATTGGCAGAGAAAGTTTCCTCATCAAAGAATTTCCCATCATCATCATCATCAGCAGCAGCAGCAGCAGCAGCAGCAGCAGCAGCAGCAGCAACACTTTATAAATATCTCATTTTATTTTCAATTCCACCCTTGGAGAGAGGTGCTATTATTATCCTTATTGTACAGACGAGAAAACTGAGGCACACAGTCTCGCCCAAGATCACACAGCTAGTCTGAGGCACAGTTGGAAATACGTCTTCTTGAGTCCACACCCACGACCCTTATTGACCATACTCCCTAGTTGCCTAGAACACAGCAAGTACTTAATAAATGCTTGTTTATTGATAGATACAGTATAGGGAAATTCAAGTTCACATATGGTTTGGACTAGACTTCTGAGAATCTCTGTCATTCAGATTCTGTGACCAGAAAACCTCAAAATCTTTTTCTAGTTCTATCTAGCAAGCAATTAAGTGCCTTCTCTTTATACTATGTGCCAAGCAGTTTCATACACACATACACATATGAATATATGTACATACATGCATGTTTATACACATGCACACATTTATGTGTACACACGCATACAATGCATACATGTATATGAATGTGTATATTCACACGGAAGTGTATATATATGACTATACCACATACATGCACACACATGTATTTGCATGTGGAGATGCAGGTTTGTGAACATATACATATATGGACACACCGTGCACATGTGTATCGAGGCACTGTATACATGTATGTGGATATACATGTGTGTATGTGTGTATGTGTGTATATATAGGCATATACACACACAAAATGTATACCTATTTAAAACCTATAAAGCAGATTCAAAGCTCCCTGGGAGGGGGGGGAAGATACCAGCGGCTGGGGGTGAGGGAAGGACTTCTCAGAAGCAGATGCTTGAATTGAGTCTTGAGGGAAAACAGGGGTTTTCGAGGGGATGAAGAAAGAACATTCTAGGCATTGGGAACAAACCAGTGCAAAGGTCTTTGAAAGGATGTCAGCGACCCACAAGAATACTGGGCCACACTTTGAGAACTCCTAAACTCTAGGTAAGAAGCAAAGTGGAGATTTGGATGCAGCTTTCTTTTCCTTCCTTCCTCCCTCCCTTCCTCCCTCCCTTCCTCCCTCCCTTCCTTCCTTCGTTCCTTCCTTCCTTCCTTCCTTCCTCCCTCCCTTCCTCCCTTCCTTCCTTCCTTCCTTCCTTCCTTCCTTCCTTCCTTCCTTCCTTCCTTCCTTCCTTCCTTCCTTCCTTCCTTCCTTTTCTTTCTTTTTTGGCCCCAACTTTCAGAAGGTGCTGTTTGTGAGGAAGGAGACATAAGTAAGACTTCCCAGATCTTCTTTCCCTGAGGCTTGTACATATCCCAGGACCAAATACCTGAGTGATAAGCAAGGATGAGAATTGAGGTTGCTTTTATCAGATCCTCTTACTTCCCCAAGTTGTTTCAAAGCAACAGCAACCAGAGATTTGGATTTATTACTGTTCAAGGGAACCCCCAAACAGTGGCATCTCTAAGTTGTGTATATATGGATTGTCCCCAAGTTTATGAAATATTTCAGGGTTTTCTCCACCTCTTCTCTCATCTTCCAATTTTGTTACTAGTTTTAAATTTTTTTCTTCTTTTTCTTGATTTTTTACATCATCTTCCTTGCTGAATATATTTCCATGCCCCTGCCCAGTGGGCCATCTCATGTAATAAATATTTTGAAAGAAAGAGGAAAGCAATTTGGCAAAACAACCTGTACACGAACTCTTTCTGACAGTGTGTGCAGTATTCCATAGCTAGATGGAATACGGGTCATAGCCCCCAGGAAGGTGTATTTTCAACTCGCCTCTGAGTCAACCTTGGTCATATTTCTACAGCATTCAATTTCATTTCCCCTCTTTCTATTAACATTGTTGTAGCATTGGCTATGTTGTTATCCTGGTTTTGCTTCTTTTACTTCCAAATAATTCATATACGTCTTCCCATGCATCTTGGAATTCTTCAGAGCCTTCATTTCTTACAGTAAAATTTCATGACATTCACATCCCACAACTTGGCCAGCCATGCCCCAATTAATGGGCACCTCTTCTGTTTCCAGTGCTTTCCTATCTCAAGAAGTGCTTCCAGAGGAATATTTTGGTGTAGGCAAGTTCCTAGTTTCTAAACAATTTCCGCTTGGTTCCCAGTGGGCAGTTAATCCACAGCCTTGGGAACTGGCTATTGAATTGAGCAGGTGAAATGTAAGAGAGAGTTTATCCTCTTTTCCTGGCACTAATTCCCTGATACCAGGTTTCTCTCTCTTTCTTGGTGGTGTCAAGTAGGGAGGGATTAGGTGAGAAGGGTGTCTGGAGTCATGATCTGAAAAACAAAGGATTGGGGCTGAAATTGTTGTTAACATCCATTCCTTGAAGGACTTTCACTTATTGCTACTTAGCATCCCAATTCTTCTAGTGTAAGCAGTGCCTCATTAAAAAGTTTGTTAAAAGCGTGTGCAGCCGGCTAACAGGGTGGGATGGAATTAATTCTTTACTCTCTTCTGGGTTTCTTTTTTAATGTCACAGCATCTTAGGGATTAATGATGGGAAATGGCCCAATTTAAGTCGGGTTTGGGATTGTCAAGCAGCTTGTCTTGGTTAATGTTAATGTCAGGGCTTGGGAGAGTGTGTTTGATCAAGGGCAGGACGCCATCCTCTGAGTTCTCTAGGAAAAGGTCATGGATGAATTTGAAATCATCTCCATGTAAAAATGGTAAAAAGCCTGATTCAGTTCTCTTTGCACAGCCCCTGGATTGTCCATATATGTCACCATTTTTGCTTTTGTTTCTGCTGCCACTTTCTTTGACGACCATCCGCCCATCATTTATCCAGCTGAGTTTATGGCCAGTGCATAGGAGTGTTCATGCAGATGCATAGGACACTCAGACACAAAAACCCATTTCAGCCCCTTCCAAAGCCATTAGGGCCATTAGTTCTGACCGAAGGTACACAGACACAAATGATTTCCCTAGTGGGAATAGGTTCCACTGCCTTTCTGTGTTCGTAGCAAAGCCTTCATGGGGAGGAGGACTTTGGCTTGCTTTGGTTGGCCCCAGGGGGGAGAACTAGGAGGGCTAGGTGGAAGCTATAAAGATGCAAATTTAACCTTGAATAAAGAAAAGATTTTCCAATAATTTGTTGTTGTTCAGTTGTTTTCAGTGGTGTCCAATTTTCTGTGACCCCATTTTGGATTTTCTCAGAAAAGACCCTGGAGTGGTTGCCCATGTTCTTCTCCAGCTCATTTGACAGATGGGGAAACTGAGAAAAACAGGATTGTCACTTGCCCAGGGTCACAACCTGGTAAGTGTCTGAGGCTGGATCTGAACTCAGGAAGATGAGTCTTGCTGATTCCCAGCCCAGTGCTCTAGTCACAGCACCAGCCTAGCTTCTCCTTCTAATAATTAATTAGATCTATTCAAAAGTGGAATGAGGAACTTCAGGCAGGACCACGTTCCTTCTAACCAGAGTGTTTTCAAGCAAAAAAAAGTAGATGAGCACTTGTCTGGAATGGAATCAAGGTGGGTTTTCAGAGGCTGGTTGGACCTACTGGCCTCAGAGAACCTTTCTAGCTTAGAGGTTGTGTGTGTTTGGTGTGTGTGTGTGTGTGTGTGTGTGTGTGTGTGTGTACATATCTCCGGAGTCCCATCTAATGAATTTCATGTATTCTGCTTGACTCAAAAAGAAAGCAAAGTTTCCTTTAAAAAAAATTTGGGGGAAAGAGGAAGGTTCAAAGAAAGGTAAAAATGGGGGGTGGTGGTGTAAATGGGACAATGATAACCGAGCGCAGAGAAAGAAGGTAGAGCTGTTCCATGTCTACTTAACTTCTGTTTTCTCTGTCAAATAGAATGACCTTTGGACTGAAAAGGACAGAATAAAGGAGGTTTATAGGGAATTGATGCCTTGGCTAAGTCAGGAGCTAGAAAAAGTACCTAATTGCCCTTGATGGATAGATGAAATGAAAATGCATCCATTAAGCACTTACTGTGTACTATATTATATATGGACATACTCTATACTACTGGCCCTGACTCTAAGTTAAGGTCATCTGGTCCAGATGGACTATGCTTTCTGCTGCTGAAAGTACTGTTAGGTGTGGTTGTGAAGCCATCAATGGTATGTGAATGATCCTAGAGACTGAGGGAGATTCTGAAGTCCTGAAGAAGGGCAAATGTCTTAATTTGTAAAAAAAAAAAAAAAAAGGGAAGAGAGGAGCCTGCAAACTATAGGCTAGTAAACTTGACTTTGATTCATGGGGAAAGTCTAGAATATATTATTAAGGGGATGGTGAGTGAACACCCACAAAGGGAAGTACGAATCACACAGAACCAGCCTGGTTTTATACCCAACTGACTTTATTTCCTATTTTGACACTTATTAAACTGGCAGATCAGGGAAAACTGGAGAGTTTACCTGGATTCTAGCAAAGACTTTGATAAAGTTAAATCATAAAGTTTTTTCAGAAAAGATGGGGGCTGGATGATAGTTGGATTGGATTCATAATTGATTAATTAGCTGGACCCATGAAGTAATCATTAATGACTACTATATCCTAGGCAGTCCTTCACTTGGCTGTCAAATTGATCTTCCTAAATATCAGGTCTGACCATGTCATCCCCATTAGAGAATTTTTATGACTGAGAAGATTGAGGCTTGATGGGAGAAGTGTATTCATCCCTAAGGGGCTGATGTCTGTGGGTCAAAGATAGGAGGCCAAGCTGAAAGCAAAGCTATTCATGAGCTGAATAGTAGTTTTGATTTCCTAGAGTAGGGCAGAGATTTAGTTTACACACACATACACACACACACACATACGCATACACACATACACACACACACACACACACACCCCACACTCCACACACACATTTGGTTTTATAGCCAAAATGGCTATTTGTGATCTCTGACTGTCTTAAGAGATGGGGTTTCTGGGAATAAAAAGGTCAGAGAATCATTGTTCTTTGCTCTAGTCAGCCCACACCTGGCACTGGCTCTTTGGATCCATGTCCCATGGAGGGCTATGTTGAGCTGGAGGGAGAGCCAGGATGGAGAAGGGTCTCAAGTTCATACCATATGGGGATTGGTGGAAGGAATGGGTCACAACCTGGTAAGTGTCTGAGGCCTCTTGCATTCAAATAGAAATGGGGGGGTCTATAAGCCTTGAGCTGCATGTTGACTTAGAAAATCACAAATGACCACTATCTATGTTTTATTATATTATTTTTTTTGTTAAATATTTCCCAATGACATTTTAATCTGGAGATACAGAATTCAATACCACCTCCTTCAAGAGGCCTTTCCTAATTTCCCTCCTTGTTGGTACCCCCATTGCTTCATATTTATTTTATTTATATCATATATTCATGTATCTGAGAAGATGTTGTATGCTCTGGCAGAAGCATGTGAATAGAGGGCAAGGAAGGTTTCTTTTTGTCTTTGTATCTCTAGTACCTAGCTCCATATAGTCCAACACATAGGTGCTTTAAAATGCTTATTGACTGAATGAATGGACCGCAAAGCCTCATTGACAGAATTGTACAGCAAACTGATGACCCTCACATTATACCAGGAGTTCTTAACCTGGGAGCCAGGGACCCTGAAGGCCTTCATGTGTAGATTTCAATGGGTCTGTTGATTTGGATGGGAAAAATATTACATTTTTATATAATTGGTTTCCATTGTAATCTCATGTATTTTATCTCATTTAAAAACATGATTTGGAGAAGGGATCCATTGACTTCCCAGACTGCCCAAGGGGCTGGCTTGAGTTCAAATCTATCCTCAGATATTCACTAGCTATGTGACCCTCAGCTAAGCTTGATGGGAACATTGTGTGCCAGAGCTGGAAGAGACCTGAGAAGTTACGGGAGTTAAGAGTAAGTCCTAGAAGGACCTCAGAGGCCATCTTCTCCAATCCCTTCAATTTACAGTGTTGGAAACTGACTTGCCCAAGGTCACATAGTGAGTTAGTATCCTCTTTTGGAATGCTTGCAATGATTAATGAGGTTCAGTGGGAAACTCAGGGTGGAGAAAAAGAGGTATTTGGGTTTTTTTTGTTATTGTTCTTGCTTTTTAAAATATATTTTATTTTTGAGTAATTACATGAAAAAAACCATTTTAAACATTTTTTCAGTTTTAATGTAAATAGCATCTTATTTTTCCAATTATATGTGAAGATAATTTTCAACATTAATTTTTTAAATAAAAATTTGAGCTCCAAATTCTTCTCCCTTCCTCCATTCTCTCTTCCCTCCCCAAGATGGCAAGCAATCTGATACAGGTTATACATATGTAATCATGTAAAACACATTTCCGTATCAGTCGTTAACACTGATTTTTTAAAATCTCGAGTGCCAGATTCTTTCCTTCTCCCCTCCTCGAGACAGTAAGCAATTTAATATGTTATACATGTATGGCCATGGAAAATAAATTTGCATATTAGTCATGTTGTTAAAGAAAACACAGAGATACAAAGACAAAATGAAGCCTGCCCTCTATTCACAGAGACCAAAAAAAAAAGCCAAGAAAAAAAATGAAGCCGGCTTTGATCTGTACTCAGACTCCATCAATTTTTTTTTTTTCTGGAGGTGGAGAACATTTTTCGTCATGAGTACTTTGGAATTGTCTTGGATCATTGTATTGCTGAGAAAAGCTAAGTACTTCCCAGTTGATCATCAAATAGTATTGCTGTTATTGTGTACAATGTGTTCCTGGTTCTTCTTACTTCACTTTGCATCAGTCTGCATAAGTCTTTCAGGGTTTTTTTGAAATCATCCTTCTCATCAGAGAAAAAGATGAATCAAGTGCTGATTGTCTTTGCAGAATTAAATTTGTCCACCTAATCCATTCCTTGAGAACTGACTGAAAGAAATAATCAAAGGGAGCAGCTAAAATCCAACTATAGGTAGGCCTCACTCTATCTAAGCAGACCTGCAGAGGCAATGTGGTTCAGTGGAAAGATGACTGGCTTTAGAAACAGAGGACCCGAATTCAAATCCTGACTTTGCTATTTACCACTATCTTGTGAAACTTTGAGGACAATTGTTCCCCAATTCTAAGCCTCAGTTTGCCCATCCATAAAATGAGGGAGTTGGCCTGGATGATCTTTAAACTTGATTATTGATTCCAGTCCTATATCCATTTATAAAATGGTTTAATCCCAGGGTACTGATTTCTATTGCAAAAGAATCTTTCACTTAACAAGAGAATTCACTAAAGGATTCCTTAGCCCGAGGAAACTTCCTTCTGTGCATTTGAAAAATCCAGCTCTGGGTCAGTGTTATAGCTGGGAGGCTCCTTGGAGACCATCTTAGACAAGAGCTCTTAACCTGGGGTTCATGGAAAGATTTCAGGGCATCTGTGAATTTAGATGGAAAAAAATAACATCTTGATTTTTAGTAACTTGTAACTGAAATTTCACATTTCCTTTAATGGTTTTAAAAGCATATTCTGAGAAAGGGTCCATAGGCTTCCCCAGACTGCCCAAGAGTACAGGGCCCAGAAAAAGGTAATACTGAGCTGGAATCATAGCATTTCAGAACTGAAGAGATCTTAACATCCTTCTTTTTATAGAGGAGAAAACAGGCTTGATGACTGGGTGTCCCCAGGGCTGAGGCTAGAATCCATGTTTCCTCACCCCTAATCCATGATTGACTTTGTAGAGAGAAAAAAAAAATCCCATTTATACCAGTCTTTTTTAGGAATACATTTGTCATTCAAGATGAGATCATGGCAGGCAAGCATCTTCCTAGACTTTCTAGACCAGAAGGATGTATGTAGTTCATGGTTAGGCTGTGCTGAGACAGTGTGGCTTAATGGTTAGAGAGCCAGCCTTTTGGTCCATCCCTCCTGCCTCAGACTCTTAATAGCCATATGGCTCTAGGCAAACCTCTTAATGCCCTAGGCAACTCTCAGAGATCGTAGGCTGCAGCATTGGTAGAGGGAATTTTCTGACCTGGGAGTTCCTATAGCAACGAAATCCTGTGTTTAGTCCCTCACCTTATTTTGATATTTTTGAAGATCTGGGATCCTTCCAGGCCACAGGCCCCACCCACTCTTACCTACCCATCCCACCTGTGTTCTTCTGTAAATACTCTGTAGAGGTTCCGCTCAGTTTGCTTGGGCTTTCCTTTTGTACTGTTGACATGGTGTGGAAAGAGCCTTGAGGTTGGAGTCATCAGATCAATTAACAAATTCATAAACATTATTAAGAGCCTACCTACTATATGCCAGGCATTGTGCTTAGCAATAGAGAAACAAAAAGAATCTTCCTCCTCCTTCCCCTCCTCCTCCTTCTCCTTCTCTTTATAATACAGTCCCTGCCTTCAAGGAGTTTATAATCTAATCGAGGAAATAACATGCAAATAAAGATATGCAAAGCAAGCTACATACAGGATAAATAGGAAATAGTTAATAGAAGGAAGTGTTGGAATTAAGAGAAGCTGGGGAAGGTTTCCTGTAGAAGGTGGGGTTTTAGTTGGCACTTCAAGGAAGCCAGGGAGGTCAGTAGATGGAGCAGAGGGTGGAGAGCCTTCCAGGCATGGGCAACAGCCAGAGAGAATACCCAGAACTGAGAGATGGAGGGTCTTGTTTGTGGAACATCTAGGAGGCTGGATGGAAGAGAGCATGGTGGAGGGTAAGGTGTGAGAAGACTGGAAAGGCCAGAGGGGACTGGGGTTACCAAGGGTTTGAATGCCAGAGTGTTTGGTAATTGATCTCACTGGCAATAGGGAGCCACTGGATTTCATTGAATAATGAGGTGACATGGTTGGACCTGCTCTTGAGGAAACTCACTTTGGCAGCTGATAGACAGGAGTGGGGAAGAGACTCGAGGCAGGCCAACCCCCCCCAGAAACTTTTACAGTAGTCCAGGGGGGAGGTGATGAGGGCCTCTGCCAGGACAGTGTCAGAGGAAAAAGGGGGGGTATATTCAGGAGATGCTGCACAGCTTCAAATCCTGTTTCTGATTCAAAGTTCCTGCATCACCTTAGGTGAATCATGCCCCTTTCTGGGGCCTCTGTTTCCCCATCTGTAAAATGGGAAGGCTTGGACTTGGGGGGCCTCTGAGGTCTCTTCCAGCTCTAGATCTATCCAGCCCATAGCTCTATCTAGCCTATAAGAACTCTTGTTTTCCATGGGTGACTGGCCTTTCTTTCTTCTCCTGTCCAATGACATCCTTGTGGCTGTTTTGCCTGCATGGGTCATTATTTGAGGTAGAATGAAAGCTTGCTCTCTTTGTAGCTAGGTCTCCATTGCCCTTCAAGTGACCTCCAGCTCCAGTTTTATGGAAACGAAGGCATTCCATGACTTATAACCAGACAGAGTCACTCGAATATTTTTTATGGCCTTTAAAAATTAGTTACCCCCTTGATAAAGATAAAAAAATCAGCATTTATTGGAGTAGATTCCAGATCCTGAAGCATCAGGACAGGTCAAGAGCCAAGCTCTGAGCAAACATGTGACCAGTGGTATTTTTCTCTCTGTCTTTTCACTATTTTTTAAAAATACATTTTTATTGATATACTATATATATATATTTATGTATATATACATATATATATGGAGAGAATGAGTGAGAAAGAGGAAGACAGAGAAGAGAAAGCCAGAGGAAAAAGAGAGAAGAGAGACAGAGAGGCATGTGGCATAGCAGACAGAGAATAGGCCTTGAAACTAGAAGGACAGGTTGAAATTCCCTTTCTAATACTGACTGGGTGTGTGATTCTGGGCAAAGTACTTAACCTCTCAGTTTTCTGGGCAACTCTCTAAGATTACCAGTTGAAGGGAAGGGGCCGGCTTACTTTAGTAGAGGGACTTTCTTCACCCAAGAGTTCCCTATACCAAAGAAATCACAGGACCAATATCCATTGGTTTTTGCACTTCCTACATTTTTCAATGTTCTCTCTCTCCTTCCCTTGCCCCGTTTCTTATTACAAAGAATTAAAAAGAAAAGTTCAATAAAACCAACCCACATATCAAAAAGATTTGATAAAATATAGTATTCCCCACCCCTAGTCCCTCACCTCTATAAAGAAGCTAGGATTATGTCTTCTCATAGCTCTTCTTTGGGACCTCAATCAGTGGAGATAATTCTGTAATATTTGACTTTGATTGTTGTATTCTTGAAATTTCCGTTTCTATTGTCGTGGCTACTGTGGGTATTATTTCCCTGGGTATGCATGCTTTACTTTTCATCAGTCCATAGAAATCTTCCTACGATTCTCTGTATCTGTCAGATTCATTATTTCTTACAGTATATCATATTCTTTCAAGGGGTTTCATTTGAGGACCTAGAAGGTCACATATGGCCTCTAGACCTCAGGTTCCCCACCCCTGACCTAGATCTTCCTACCTCTATGACCTCTGGAGTCCCTTCAACTCTCTGGGCCTGTTTCCTTATCTGTAAAATGCAGGGACATATACTAAGTGGCATGCTCTGATGATAACAACCAGTATTTAGAGCTTTACAAAGTGCTTCACATACACATGCCCCTTGACCTTGACAATAATCCTGTGTATTCTCATAGTGCCCAGCCCAGTGTTTTATACACAGCAGGCCACTAAATAAACACTTGTTAATTGGATAAAAGGAGGAATTGTGCACACACACTCCTCTTTCATGCCGTGACACTCATTGGGTGGTTGACCAGTGGGTCCCCCCAGTTTGAATTGATGGGAGCCCTTTTGGATTTGGAGGTTGACACTGCAGAGAGCTTAGAGGTATGCCTGTCGCCCAGGAGGACACTGCTGCCTTCTCTGCTTGGATATTAGATTGACCCCTCAGCTGAGACTTTTTCCTTTTTGCCTTTGCTGCTGGAACACCTCAGGGCAGATGCAAAGTCCCATCATAGCTCAGCCACACCCCTTGTAAAGTCAGCCCAGCCAAGGCCGTTTTGCAATAACACTGCTCATGCCTTAGAATTGGTCTCCTCCCCAGCTTCTTAGCCTGGCACTGCCTGGGTCTGCTGCTCCTTGCACTACTGGGAGATGGATTCTCTGCCATCAGGACCCATGACAGACTGGGACTGGGAGGGTGGTTCTCTGAGCTGGACAGATGTCCTCTCATTTGAAGGAATGGGAGGCGTCAGGGGCAAGTAGTGTCCACACAGGTGAGGAGCGCAGTAGTCCCAGCAAGCTGAGATCAGGCTCCATAAACAGGCTAGACACCACATCTGTGTCTGAAGTGGAGACTTGTCTGAGGGGCTTAGCAAGAGGCAGAGCAGGGCTGATCACTGCAGAGCTTCAGTCCCCAGGGGAGCACTCTGCTGTGGAGTCTACTGAGCTCTCTCAGTTGACTGGAATCAGATGTTCTGTGAGCACTGGGGAGCCCCCCCCCCCCCCCCGCCCACTCAGTGTTTGGTTCCTCCCCTCTAGTATCCTAGGAATTGATCTCAGCTGAAGGACTCTTGCCTCACTGTCAGTCACTCCAGCCCACCCCTGTTCTCCATGGCAACAGTTGACTCCTAAGTGGTGAGGGACAGCTGGAGACCAGCCTCACTCTGCCCATCTCCCTGCTCCAGCTCTGCTCTGAGCCAGGCCTCCTGACACTCTAGGGCCTCCCAGCTGCAAGGCATTAAGTCAGCAACCCTTCCAGCTACCGGAAGGCAGGGGTCAGATCCATCTTCTTAATGTCAACATTGTATCCCACTTTTCTGGACAGCTGTGAAGCATGGAACCTTTTCGACTATGAGACAGAAGAAAACAAACAAACAAATCATTTGGAAGGGGAAAAAACAAAAGACCCGCTCATCCTGAGCCCTGGTAACTAGAGGGACCCTTCAGGAGGTGGGATGGCACCTTGCATTCTCTCCAGGGAGGGGAATGAAAGCAGTGCCAAGTATGGAATCACTGGCTGGTGAACCTCCTACCCTTTGGATCCCGTGAAGGCGAAAGTCACACAAGGAACTGTCCAATTGTTGGTGATTTGTACACAGAGGGAGAGCAGGTCTGACTTGCAGAGGGCTGGATTTAAAACTCACACGGGCCCAGGTAGCCTTTTGGTCTGAAACAAAATGGAGGCTGTCTAGCTTGGCCCCTCACCTACCTAAAAGCAGAAGGACCTTGCCATGATACTGATTCAGGATTTCACTGGCAGTCTCTTTAATCAGATAAACTATTAGCGTGACCTAGGTGGGGCATCGTCAGGAGCAGACCCCAGAAGGGGGAAAGGCTAGAGATTTAGCGTTGTACACTGGAAAGAACATTGAGTTTGGGGTCAGAGGACCTGGCTTCACATTCCTCTATTCCTCCTTACCTGTGTGACCTTGGCACTTACTCTCCCTGAGCCTTGGTTCTTGGCGATCTCTGATATTTTTTTCCAGATTGGCATCTGTGATCCTATGAGTTCAAGGGAAATGAAATGAGATGCGTTTCTTTTTGTCTTTTTCTGAAAGCCAGCTCACCAAAGGGGTGGGGGAGGGACTCACCTGGGGGCTGATTTGGGGTGGCCCCAGAGCACGGAAGGCCCTCTTTGCACTGCGCTGCGCTGCCTCCCACTTCAAGGAGTGACAGAGCCAGGCCCAATTCTGGGTGTAGCGTTCCTGGGTAACCCCCTCTCTAGCCTCCTTCGGTTTCTTCAACAGAGCCCACGCCTGCCACCTGTGTTTACCCATTTTACTTCAATGAATGTTCTCCTTGTTGGGGAAAGTCTCATTGAAAGGGAGCCAGTGTTGGCCCCTTGTTTTTGCCTGCTGTGAATAGAAAGCTCTGAGTGTGTGGCCTCATGGGCTCTGCCAGGGAGTATTAGGGAGAGGGAGGGATGAGGAGTTGGGACATTGGGATTTGGAGGAGGGGCTGGCCAGATGTTTGTAGGAAGGAACATCTGGAGGCTAAGTGTGTGGGAGGAAGAGCCCTGGCTTTGGAGTCAGAGGACCTGGATTCAAATCCTGCCTGTCTCTCTGTCACTTATGTGACCTAGAGCAAGGCGCTTCATCTTTCTGGGTCTGACTTTCCTCATATGTACAATGAAGGAGTTGGATCAGATGGCCCATGAAGGTTCTTCCTGCTCTAGATTCATGACATTTATTTTCTTAAAATAAAGAGGGGAGGGGCTGAAAGGGGAGAAGGAGAGAGATGACCCTGGTGTGACGAATCTGAAAGTTGGCCCTGACTGAATGGGACTTCCACTTAGAGAAGGGGCTGTATCTCAGCTGTAGGAAGAACTCCAGAATCAGAGTCCTGAGTTCAAATCCTGACCCATGGTTTATCTATTTCATCCATTCAAAGCTTTATTTTCTTCCTGTTTCATTTTCAACCCAGCACAGTACCTGGACCATAGTAAGCTCTTAAGAAATGCTTGTTGATTGGTTGATAAAAAGAGGTGAATCCAACAACCTTAAGGGCTCTTCAAGCTCGTGTATTCTGCTTCTGGGATGCCGAGATGATATGCTCCCTCAGCTGGGCCTGATGTTCCGAGTTGTGTGGCTATATTGCCAAGAGCCATCCAGACTTTTTAACCTGCCTGGTATCTCCCATCACCACCAGCATTGGGCACCATCATGTATATACTAGATAGCTCAGTCTAATGAGTGAGGGTTTAGTTATGGCTGAGGAATACGTCTTTCCTCCCAACGAGGAACTGGTTGACTGGCATAGGGAACTGAACCTGTGACTTTCACCTGTTTGGTGCTGGGCTCTCTCTCAAACCTACCAGCTCCAACATGGACCTGATTGTCGGTCAAGCATATTCTGATGCCACTTGTTTACTTTTGTGGTTTTTGGTTTTTTTTGGAATGTGGAGGCAATTGGGGTTAAGTGACTTGTCCAGGGTCACACAACTAGTGTCTGAGGTCAAATTTGAACTCAGGTCCTCCTGACTGGTAGTATGGTGCCCCCTAGCTGCCCCTCACCTATTTGAGTTCCAGTTACTCTCACGTACTTTGCTTCAATTTTGTATTGTTCACCATTCATTGGGTGCTAGTCTTGTCTTCTTTTTACTCTGTAGCCAAGAGGGCCTCTTTGTTCTTCCTCAGACTCATCTCTCTTCTCCATGCCTTTGCACAGGCAGTGTCCCTGTGCCTGGTATGCATTTCATCCTTATGCCTTTTAGATTCTTGAGCTTCCTTTAAGGCTCAGCTCCTCCTTAGAACCTTGCTGGATGTCCCAGTTCAATGTTACTGTCATTTCTCTTCTAATTATCTCCTAACTGACGTGTCTGTATACTGTTTATACTCTGACACTTAATAGGTACTTAATTCAAGTCTGTGGATTGTTGAATCCCCCTCAGAGCCTACTTTGCCCATAGTAGGTGCCTAATAAATCCTCACTGGTTTTAGTGGGATTGATTCCAGGCATTTTCAGGATAGACATCAGATTTTCCTGCCTCAAATACTATCTGTGACCTTGGGCATAACCTCTCTGTGCCTCAGTTTCCCCATCTGTAAAACAAGAGAGTCGTGCTCAGCTTCTCAGGTCCTTCCAGCCAGGAGTGTGTTGGTAAAAATTTAATAACTGGCTCTCTGAAAAAAAAATAGATTTGCTGTATCAAATTGCTTACCATCTAAGAGGGTGGGGGAGGGAGAGAGGAGAGAAGAGAGGGGAGGGAGAAAACGTAGAACTCAAAGTTTTATTTAAAAATGAATGTTAAAAATCATCTTTACATGTAATTGGAAAAAATAAAATGCTATTTTAAAAATTAAAAATGTTTTACTAGAAAACAGGTTTGTGCGACGCCCTTTTAAATTTAATCTGCATTAACATTTTCTCCATCACTCTCTTTTAAAAAATTATTTTAAAATTTTAAGCATCCACTTTTGCATTTTGAATTCTATATTTTCAGTCCCTCTGACCCCTACTCCACCTATTGAGATCTTTGTTACTGAAGTCTAGTATCCCCCAAAACAATAAATGCAACCCTGATTTGTAGCTTCCGTCAGTCTTGGAGGAGGAATTTCTCACACTGAACATTTTGTAATTGTTTCTCAGCTTGAGCTGACAGAAGCACGTCCTGACTTTCAGTGCTAGCCTGTGGGCCCAGGATCTGATTATATAGGTGTATACCCTTAGTGCTTTAGAACAATACTGGTCACATACTTGATGTGCAAACAGTGATTGTTTGAGTACATGAGAATTCTTGGAGGGAAATGTCCCTTTGCTAACGGGCAAAATGGAAAAGGGATGAAAGGCCTGGGTCCTTCAGGGTTTTCCTAGGCAGCTCAACATCCCTAGAGAATATAGACTCATTCATCTTCATGTTGGGGCACCCTCATAATCCTCCTCAAGGGAGAGAAAAGACAGTTGGGCCAGGATGTCTGCCCTCTGTACTTTCCTAATGGACTGGAATAATAGACCCATTGGTAAATGGGCTCTAGTGGAGGAGTTTGAGACTTGGAATGGATTTCCAAACTTCACATGAATCAGTGGGGTCTCTTGGCAATCAGAAAAGAGCCAAGGCTGTCTGAGGACAGAGAGAGAGAGAGAGAGAGAGAGAGAGAGAGAGAGAGAGAGAGAGAAAGAGAGGATGCATTATTTCAGGAAAAAACACAAGTTGAAAGAAGTTGGAAGTTTAACTTGGAAAGGAGGAAATTTGGCAAGGGTTGGATGGGAAGGGGGATTATCTTCTCATAGTTGAAGGGCTGTCCTGGGGGAGGAAAAGAGATCAGATAAAACAGGGGGCAGCAGGGTGTCCTGAGGGACTGGTTTTAGTTTGATGGCAGGCACTTCTGACCACCATGTGAATGCTTGCCCTGTGTGAATTCTCCCTAAAATAGTCTTTTTGGCCAGTATATGCTTTGCATTCAAACCATGTGGCCAGCCCATCAGGATTGCGCTTTCTGAAGTAGAGTTTGAATGTTTGGCAGTTTAGTTTGAGTAAGGACCCCAGTGTCTGGTACCTTATCAGTAGGCTTTTAACACATACTCATTGAATTGACTTCATTTGTAGAGATTTACTGTACAGATGCCACTGAGGTCCCTTCCAATGCTGAACTTCAGTGATTCAGGAGACCTAGGTTTGAAGCCCAGTTCTTACATTCATTGATTATGTGACCTTGGCCTAGTCACTTGGGCTCAGAGACCAATAACTGGGGGATCCAGGAAGCCACCTAGTCGAGTCCTGTCATTTGACAAATGAGGAAACCAAGACCCAGGTTGTGACTTAATTACCAAGGTCATACCGGCAGTAATTGGGTATCCGGGTCCTCTGACTCCAGAGACAGTACCCTCTCCACTGTGTCACCCCTGACTTTTTTAAAGTCTTGGTTTTCTTATCTGCACATGGAGATAATAATTCTGTCACTATCTTCTTCCCGAGGAAAGCATTTTCCAAACCCTAAGGGCTAGAGAAGTATGACGTGTTATTGTTCCTTAATCCTCTCAGTTTTGTATCTGATGGAGTTCTGCTAGGAACTGTTTTGGTAAAGTTTCTGATTTACTATTGTTCTTTTATGTAGTTTGGTTGAATAGTCCAGGGCTTGGGAAAATGATTGATTTTCGTAACTGAATGAATGAAATGAATGATAATGTATTTTTCAAGGGAGTGTGTGCCCAGCACTGTGATAAATGCTGGAAGTACCAACTGAAGAAGTGAGACACAGCGTCTCCTCTCGAGGACCTACACTCTAACACAGGGAGACAACACATAAAAGAAAGCAATTTAATAAAATATTAGGGGTGTAAGCTCATTTTCTGCAAGAAGCCATCCCCAAGCCCTCTTCATTCCAGTGGTCTCTCTGTGAATTATTCCCTATTGATCCTGTAAATACGTTGTTCTTGTGTCATCCCCTTATGATCCTGTAAGCTCCTTGAGGGCAGCGATTGTCTTTTGCCTGTTTTTTCATCTTGAGGACAGTGCCTGGCACATAGTAGGTGCTTAATAAAGTTATTGATTGATTGATTGGTTGCTTCTGCAGGCTGTCTTTAAGCATCCTTGGCACTGTCCCAGGAGCAGAAGAGACAGTGGGGATGCTATGTTCTTCATCCAGTATCCCCATGGTTTTTTATTTCTTTGATAGGTCTCTACATTTCGTGGGTTTTTTATTTCATGTAGTTTGGAATTTATTGCTTTGCTTTTGCTGTTAGCATTCTCTTATTGTTCCAAGGCTCCAGAAGGGTATGGATGTCTGGAATTGTAGGTACTTCAGCACGGAAGACGAAGAGATGGCTTTGCAGTCTGAGAACCTCGGTTCAAATCCCCCCTTTTACGTCAGGTATGTGACTTTGGCCAGGTCACTCCAAGCCTCAATTTCTTTCTTTCTGAGGCCCCCTGCCAGTTTTGTGACTTCCCTCTATACCCCGCCCAGGAGCAGTTGGGGGAGAGTCACCTGCCAGGTCCCACAGGCAAGACACATTTTCATAATTCCTGGGAGGAGCTTGGGCTGGCAGGGAGGCCAGTGATTGGTGAGAAGACAGGTGATGTCACGCAGGGCGGGGCAGACGTGGACACGGGCTAGTTCCCTTCTCTCCTGGGCCCCCATGCCACCCCCGGGAGAAGCGTTGCCCTGGCTGGTGCCCCTGCAGCTCCCGGGGCTGCTCCCGCCCTCTCCCCCTCGAGCCCTAAGGCCTCCGGGCCTCAGAGGGCCGAGAGCCTGAGCCTGGGAGCTAGCTGCCTTTGAGCTCCCCGGAGAGAAATCCAGGCCTTTGTTTGGCTCCAGCTGCCCAGTTCCCCGCTGCCTGCCACATGTTTACTCAAGGGCTGAGTAATTGAAATTGTCTAGAGCACCTCGTGTTGCCCCTGACGACACAATCAGGAGAGAGGGTTCCGGCTGCGGGAGGCAGGGGAGGGCTCTGCTCCCCCGCTCCCACATCCTCCCAGGAGCCCAGAGACCCCAGGGCCCCTCCACAAGTAGATGCTTGTCCCTCCCCTGGATACCTGGTAGGTATAGCCAAGTCTCTCTCCCCTGAGCAGCCTTCCTTGTGCCTGGTTTGGGGAAGGGGGGCGGGGGGCCGGTGTCAGCAGTCACTCCGAATCGAACAGGTGCTTTTCCAGAGAATGATTTTGTCCTTCCCAGAAGAGGGTGGCCTTGGGTGTCCATCTGTGCCTGCCAGGGGAGGAGAGCCGGGTGCTGGCTAAGAGTTTATTTAGAGGTTGTTTTTTCCTGGTTCTCTAGGCTCCTAGTTTGGCTCCAGGCACCGAACTGGAGAAACGTGCAGCAGGAGCTGGGAGTGAGTTCTGACTTTTCCATTGGATTTTGCGTAGGGAGATGATGGTCACTTTGGCAGCCACCTGTGGCTAGTTATTGATTTTGGTGGTGGTGGTGGGGGGAATCAGGAGAAGGGCTGGGCTGGCCCGTTGTGCCGAGGAGGGAAGCAACAGGCAGCCGCCACCGACCACGATGTGAGAGACTCCATCTCTGGGGACATGAGAGGAGAAGGAAGTCCTATCCAAGCTGCCCTGTGGCTACAGCCCCTGCGGATGGCCGCTTCCTCCCAACCCGCAAACCTAGCACCATGGTCAGCCCACCGGTCTGTCTGGCCTGCTCCCAGCCAGCTCGCCTGAGGAGCTGGGGTTGCCAGGTGCAAGGCACAGGCACACTGAGTTAGCTGGAGAGCTAGGGGTGGGCCGATGCCCAGCTTCGGGGCTGGTAGTGGGTAGTTGGTGTTGGGCTGAGGGAACAAGGGGAAAGAGGGCTGCTTTGGGAGTCAGAGGACCTCAATTTGAAGCTCAGTCCTGCCATTTACTAGCTGTGTGACCTTGGCCAAGTCACTTTACTTTATTCCTCAGGGCCTCGGTATCCTTATCTGTAAAGTGTGCCCGGACGTGTGTTGGATTAGATGATCTGGAACTACTTTTTGGCTCTAAGGCTCTGATTTACAAGTGGGAGTAGTGTCTGGGTCTTCAGTTCCAGGAAGGTCAGCTGGGGAGCGTTCAGAAGAAGAGAAGATTTTTAAAGTCCTAGAGATCAAGTCATATTAGAATCAACTGAAGGAAATGGGATGTTAAATCGGCAGAAGAGAAGACTCAGGATAGTCATGACTGCAAGTATCTGTCCTGTACAAGATAGATTAACTTTGTTCAGCTTGGTCCCAGAGGGCAGAGCAGGGAGCATTGGGTGGAAGGTGTGCTTGGGTAATTCAGGCTCCTGATGGCCCGAAGTAGAGGTGGCTCCCTTGGAGGTAGTGGGACTTCTCCCTTATTGGGAATCTTCAATCTGAGGCTGGATGACTGCTTGGGATGTGGAGCTGGAGGGGACCTTAATGGTCAATGTATCTGACTTGTTTTACAGATGAAGAAACTGAGGCAGAGAAAGGTTAAGTGACTTTCCCTGGGTCACATAGCTAGTGTCTGGGACAGAATTTGAACTTTCTGTCTCTAAGTATAGCAGTCTATTCATTATGATTACACTACTTAACTTCCTCTAATGTTGTAAAGTTGTATATTGCAGACATGTTAATTTATCTGGATGGCCACTGAGATTCTCCCAGCTCTGATATTCTGTGATCTTCTCGGGTTCCTTGAAGGGAAAAATGCCAGAAGGTACCTTTAGTTCTATGGACCATGCCATAGACCAGTGGGAGGCACTTGCCTGTTGGTTTGGGAGTAGGGTTGGCATGGGGGGCAGGATGATATAACTCTGGTCTAAGTCCATGCAAACTATCCAATAGGCTCTTGGCAATACCCCCAGTCTATGCTTAAGTATCTTCAGTTGTAATTGCCTGGGCTGATACAGTTATGCAGAGGAAGTGCTCTGGGTGGAGCTGATTTGAGAAAGGAAGCCTTCTTTGTGTCTGAGAGCATAGTGTTCTCCTCTGGAGAAGAAAACCGGGAGATTAGATTCTTTCTTTCTGGGGCTGGGCCCCAGCATAAATCTGCTGTGGCTGCATCTGATAAATGGACCTTGACGATTAATTCAGCAAGAACTGCCAAGTTCTTTCAATTAAATGCTCCCCTCCCATCTCCTTCCTCTTCCTTATCCTCCTTTCCCCCATATATTCAGAGTGTGGGATAGGGAAGGGTATGTAACGGGGTTCTGGCCTTAGTTTTCTTGACCAAATAAGTTTAAAACTGCATTAAGACTTTGAGGTCACATCTGTTTGTTTTTTCCAAGTGCTGACTAGTGTGAGGCACAGCATTAGATGCTTTGGAACCCTAAGGTTCTGGATCCAGCACTAGAAGGGACCTTAGGCAACATCTCATCCCATTCCTTCATTTTATAGAGGAAACTGAGGCATTAGGGAGGTCAAGTGACTTGCCCAAGGCCACACAGGTAATGGGTGGAATTTGAATCTAGGACCTTTAACTCCAAAGCAGGGATGCATCATGGACTCATTTGGCAATCTGGTGAAGACTATGGATCCCTTCTCAGAAGGGTGTTTTTAAGTTGCATTGAAACCAATTGTATTGAAGCAAAAGTGTCAATTTCCCCCCCCCCCCCATCCAAGTTCATGGATCCCCTGACACCCCACATTAAGAGTCCCTGATCTCTACTGGACCACACATTATCCCACAAAAGCCAAAATAAAAACAGTCCCTTCCCGCAGAGAACTTATTTTCTGCTGGGAGAATATGACATGTCTACACATAAGGAAATACAAGTAATACAATTGTGTGAGGTTAAGAGCTCTGGCCAGGGTCCCAGGGAGGCTGAACTTGAACCCAGGTTCTTCTGACTTCCTAGTTCTCTATCCACTTGGGGAGGTCACATTAGCCTCTCTCCAAATGTTTATGTCATTGAATCTCATTGACTCTGCCCCAGGTCACACAGTGAGTTCCTGAATACTGCTGACAGTAGTTGGCATTCATATAGCAGTCATAGGTTAGCAAGGGCTTTCCATCCATTGTTGAATTTTGTCATCACCTGGTGATTTCCTGTGTGAGGTTTTGTGGGCTGTCCATAGCAATGTACTAGTAAATGTTTAACAACTTGGCTTTCTTGGGGGGTTAGGGGGAAACATCTGCATGACCCTCTTTTAAATTTAATCTGCATTTTCTCCCCATCACTTTCTTAAATCTAGACCATCAAAAACCAGTAATTCAAGCCATGATTTGTATGTAACACTTGTCAGTTTCCAAGGTATAAACGCTCACACTGAAAATTTAACAGCTGGCTCCAGTGGGTCCATTTAAGCTCACTCCAGCACACTTGGGCTGTGTGGGAATGCTTTTCTCCACCAGAATGAATAATGACCATTTGTGGGGATGGATAGGACCAGAGAGAACCATTTTTAGCGATGGTCTTTCTCCAGGGTCCATTTTGAGTCTCGGTCTTCTCCATGGGCATAGGTTTATCAGAAGTTGCTAGATGTGGAGAACAGTCCTCTAGTTCAGCATCTGCATTTTACAAAAAGGGAGACTGAGGCTTAGAGTGGCAATAGGAGAGCTGGGATTTGAATTCAGGTCCTCAGACTCCATATATAGTATTTCATTGAATCCCCCTCAAGGAAGGAGAAAAAGAAAGAGGTGTAACAGGCAAGAGTGAGGGGAATGGTGCTGTGGGTGTCTCAAGTAGGAGGTGGTTCATGACAGAAACCCAGAAGGCCCAGGTTTAAATGTGACCTCAGACGCAACTTTTGCAACCACCTCCAGCACTAATTAATACCTGCAGCATGCTGTGCACTACCTTAGACATTTTTTTCAGGAAGCACTTTTTATTTCATTTAAACAAGGAGTCTTAATCGACCAATCAATCAACCAATAGACATTGATTAAACACTTACTTTGTGCCTGGCACTGTTTTAAATGCTGGAGTCTGTAGAGGGATCTGTAGATAGATTTCAAGGGGATCTGTGAACTTGGATAGGAAAAAAATTATATCTTTATTTTCACTAACTTCTAGCAGAAACTTGGCATTTCCTTCAATTATTTAAAACATGATTCTGAGAAAGGATCTATGGGCTTCCCCAGACCCTGCTGGTGGGATTGGGGACACAAAGAAAGGGGAAGACATGTGGCCTTGGCATTCCCCCAGAGTTCAAAGCACCAGGGAGAAGATTCTTTCTATACCATCTTTCTGACCAAAGCTGGCAGGGAAAGGCAGTGGGAAGTAGTTGACCCTAGTATATGTTAGCAGACCCAGTGCCCTTGTGGCATCCTTTCTTTAGATGCGGGTGAAAAGCACTTTCAGATTTGGGTGTTGTGCTACTTATATCCCCTGTACTGGTTGGCAAAGATGGCAAGGCTCAGCCTAAAGGAATGAATCCCAAAGGGTGGAATTTCAGACTTTAGTGCTGAGAGAGATTTTTTTCTGGTGTTCCTCGAATGAAACTAAGGAGCAATTAGCTCCCTATTGGACCTATGCCCTCCCATGAAGTCTTGGGGAACACTTAACTAAGCAGAGATTCCATTCCCAGCTTTCTCCCTCCCAGCACATCTGTTGCCAGTCACCTGACAACCCTACAGTGTGACTTTGTCATCTGTAGCTTAGCAGCATTTATCAGCACTCACATGGAGAAGATTGAAGGGGAGGGGAAGGTTTGCTTGTTAGACAGAAGGCACTGCATTTCATTTGGGATTTAAAAAAACCTTTGATCACCTGCTCATACCTGGGCAAGTGAAAAGAAATTAATGTATTTATATAACATTTATTACTGTTGCTCCAAGCCCTTTGACCAGCAGGAAAAGGGGGCCCACAGTTCTGTCAGGGTCCTCAACCTGCTTTACCTTTAGATGGTGGAGAGCTGAGGGATGATTGTATCTCATTTTACAGTTAGGGAAACTGAGGCACAGAATGGTTAATTCGCTCAATAAGCATTTATTAAACATTTAGTTTGTTTCAGACACTGTTCTAGGCTTACAGAGACAAAAATGAATAGACTCTGCCCTGGGAGTTTTTATGCTGATATAGAAGATATCATATATAAACACACTTACACAGGCTATACATATAATAGATACAAGGTAACCTGAGGGAAAGGGTCAGGTAGGGGTTGGAGGGATCAGGTAAAGGCCTCCTGAAGAAAGGTGACCATTGAGCTGAAATTGGAAGGAAAACAGGAATTTTAAGAGGCGAAGGAAAGGAGGGATAGTGCTCCAGGTGGGGAGTACAGTTAATGCAAGGCACAGAGATGGGACATGAAGCAGTATGTAGGAAGAACAGCTTGGAGGCTGATATGGCCTGACCATAGAGTTCTTAGAGAAGGTAATAAGAAGGCTGGAGTGCCCTGCAGCTTCTTTACAGAAGAAATGTGGTTACTGAGGGTCCAAAGAGATGGATCAATTTAAGACTATTTAATTTAAATGCAGTTTTATAGGACTGTCCATTTGTGTTTAAGTCCTTATTTTTATTTTCCATTTGGGAGTTAAGTGACTTGTCCAGGGTCACACAGTTAGAACTTAGGTCTTTCCAACTCCAGGGCTGGTGATGGATCCATTGCACCACCTCAATGGAAAACCTTATTTTCCAAAGTCATGTGTCCCATTTAAAGTAAGCCCTCTATCTACAATTGTGTGCAGCTGAAAATTTGACCTGTGTTGGGTATTTTCCTCTCAAACATTAAATGTACAGAATACCACAAAAATCTAGGCCAGTACTTTTTCTACCATGTCTTTCATTCCAGCCTGAGAGTTCATTTGGTCCATAGGATAAAGAAATAAATCTTCGAGATCTCAACTCCCTCAGCTTATAGGGAAGGAAGCTGTGACCCAGAGTTGAGAAGTCAGTTGTCCGAGCAGTCCCAGGATTTGAATTCAGGACATAAAATCACAGATCTAGAACTAGAAGGGACCTCAGAGGCCATCAAAGCTCCTCATTTTACAGCTAAGGAGGCTGAGACCCAGAGAAGTTAAGTCACTTGTCCAGGGTCAAACAGGTATCAAGAAATGAGGTCAAGATCTGAACTTGGATCCTCTGACTATAATCTAGTATTCTTGCCACTCATCTATGAGCTAGCTATGAAGCTTTGGTGTAAAGAATATCCAAGTCCCTTTCTCTTTTCTCCAGTTAAAATTTAGAGTCCAGGCTGTGTAGGGTCACCTCTGGAATACTGCATAGCATCTTCATTTTCCCTAAGCCAAGATAAACTGCCCTCTCTGGATGGTAAGTGGACTAAAGTGAATAATAAATTCTGTGGGTCCTCCTGCTGTGAAGCAGCCCAGCTCTGACTTTGTAGTTTATATGGTGACATATTCCTTGGAGAAAAAAAAGACAGCCAGAAAGTGTGCCGTCAAGATGGCTGGTTTTCTTTTTTGACATTCTCTGAGATCTGGCTTTGGCTTATTTTTTGTGCTTTTGGACTTCCTAGTCAGTCCCGTGGTTCTCAGTGTCTTTTGGGGCCTTTTCCAGCTCCTTTACCTTTGGAGAGAATTCTGCACTTTGACTTTTATAACCTACATTTAAAACCTACATTTTTCCCTCTTTTATTTGCCCCTTCTATGGATGCTTCTAATTTCTAGTCTTTTATATTATTTTTCCTAATTACCTGTGTGACCCTGGGCAAATCACTTTATTTCCCCTGCTGTATTGTGGGAATCAAAGGAGATAATGAATTTCAAGTGCTTTGTAAACCTTAAGTGCTAGATAAATGTGAGCTAATATTATTATTGGCTTTGTATGGGAATCATTTTAAAGTATGCCTTAATCCTTGTCATACAGTGAGGGATGTTCAATCCATTGAACTCTTCGAGGAGAATGGAAGCATTTTGAGGGCAGGACTATTTCATTTTTGTCATTGTAGCTCAAACTAGTGAAGTTCCTTCTCTATAGAAGGTACTAAATAAATTCAGCAACCAAGATTTGTATGAGTTCTAACAAAGTTCTTAGAAAACTAATTTAAATAACTGGATAGACCAAGTTGTTGGTCTAATGTGGTTGTGAACTTAGTGACCTTTGGAGGTCAGCTCCCTTTCAAGTCCTATTCCATTGAATGAGGGGATGGGTGTCAGTCTTTGCCAATTCTAATGGCATTCTTTTTTTTTTTAGAGAATTTTTTTAAACTTTTATTTATTTTTAGTTTACATCATTCATTTTCATGAGATTTTGATTTACAAATTTTCTCCCCATATTTCCCCTACCCACCACCCCAAAACAGTGATCCCACTGTATACCCCAATCAGCTCTCTTCTGTATCCTCCCCTATTACCTCTCTGACTTTCCAGTAGGGCAGGATGGATCTCTCTACCCCAGTATCTTTATGTTTCCCTCCTTCCTATTCCACCCCCCACTTGTTCTGTTCTGTACTTTGTCCCTGTCCCTTTACAAAAGTGTGTGCTTCTAACAACCTTCTCCCCAACCTGCCCTCCCCTCCATCCTCCCGCCTTTCATCCTCTTTCCCTCTACTCTCCTTTAGGCTAAGATACCCAGTTTAGAGTGTATATCATTCCTTCCCTAAGCCAATTTCAATGAGAGTAAGGTTGACTGACCCATTCCCTTTTACCTTCCTGTTCTCCCCCTCCATTGTAACAATTATCCCATGCTTCTTCTATATGAGAGGATTAACCCCATTTTGTCTCTCCCTGTCTCCTCTCATACTATTCCTCTCCCACCTCTCAATTTCACCTTTTAAAATATCATCCCTTCCTATTCAATTGAGCCTGTGCCCTCTGTCTATATACACACATATACACATTCACATATGTATTTATATGCATATATACCCTCCTATATAGACATATGTGTATGTATACATATATGTGTATGTGTATATACACACACATTCATATTCCCTATAACTATCATCATACTGAGAAAAGTTTCATAAATTATAATTATTGTTTTTCCATGTTGTCATGTAAATAGTTCAACTTTGATATATTCCATATGATTTCTTTTCGATGTTTATTTTCTCATGTTTCTTCTATTTGAATATCAAATTTTCTATTCAGTTCTGGTTTTTTCATCAAGAATGTTTGAAAGTCTTTCACCTTATTGAATGACCATATTTTCCCCTGGAACATTATACTCAACTTTGCTGGGTAGGTGATTCTTGGTTTTAATCCTATCTCCCTTGATTTCCAGAATATCATATTCCAGGTCCTTCAATCCCTTAATGTAAAGCTGCTAGGTTCTGGGTTATCCTGATTGTGTTTCCATAGTATTCAAATTGTTTCTTCTTGGAAGCTTGTGATATTTTCTCCTTGATCTGGGAACTCTGGAACCTGGCTATAACATTCCTAGAAGTTTTTTTTGGGGGGGGGATCTTTTTCAAGAGGTGATTGGTGAATTCTATTTTGCCCTCTGGTTCTAAAATATCAGGCAAATTTTCCTTGAGAATTTCTTGAAGGATGCTTTCTAGGTTCTTTTTTTGATCATGGCTTTCAGGTAGTCCAATAATTTTTAAATTGTCTCTCCTGGATCTATTTTCCAGGTCAGTGGTTTTTTTCAAGGAGATATTTCACATTGCCTCCTATTTTTTCATTTGTTTGGATCTGTATAATTGTATCTTGATTTCTCATAAAGTCATTTGCTTCCATTTGCTCTACTCTAATTCTGAAGGAATTATTCTCTTCAGAAAGCTTTTGAGATTCTTTTTCC
>CM053593.1:365227897-365258389 GCA_028646575.1 Pseudocheirus occidentalis
TCTTTTTTCATGATTTTCTTGCATCATCCTCATTTCTTTTCCCAGTTTTTCCTCCACTTCTCTTATTTGGTTTTTGAAATCCTTCTTAAGCTGCTCTATGGCTTGTAACCAGTCTACATTTCTTTGGAAGCTTTTGGTGCAGGAGTTCTGACTGTGTTGTCTTCTTCCTGTTCCATGCTTTGATCCTTTTTGTCTCCAAAAAAGGAACCTGAAGTTGCATTGCTGGGTTTGCTTTGCTTCCTTTGCCTACTCGTGTTGCCAGTCAATTACTTGACTTTTAGGTTCAGTAGAACCCTGCTTTCAGAGGCAAAAGCTGTGTCCCAAATCACTGGGGTTTTTGCAGCTGCTGGTGCTACTAGAAGGCTGCCATTTCTGCAGCCCCCGCCAGCTTTGGCTCACTGAAAACACACCTCAGGACCACTACCCAAAACCACCATCCCAATTCAGGCAGCTCAAGGCAAGAGCACTTAGCCTCTGAATGATCACTTGGCCTCCCTTCAATCTGCAGGCTGGGAGCTTCTGAAGCAGCCATGTAGAGGCAGCTGCAGGGCTGTAGCTTCAGCTGCTTCTAGCCCTGGGGCAGTCAACTGGACCCTTTCCCCCAATTTCTCTGAGTTCCACTGACCTTTCACTTACTCTTTGTTTGTTATGGGCTTGTAATTCTGGGAAACACCACAGCTGCTGGTGATTCATGCTCCAGCCACAGGTTCATGGGGTGCTAGTCTGGGCTCCCAGTGTGATGTGATGAACCCCTTCCTGTCTGCCTGCCAAGCTGCCTTCAGCGGGAGATGTGTTACTCTGTTGTTTTGTGAGTTCTGGAGCTTTAAAATTTGTTTAGAGTCATATTTTATAGATATTTGAGGTGTTTATGGGGAGAACTGTGGAGTTTTGCTGCTTCTATGCCTCCATATTGACTCTGCCCCCCGCAATGGCATTCTTAATGATGCGGGTCCCAAATTTTCCCTCATGTTTTATAGAATCTCTGAGTGGATTTAACAAATCTGATAGCTATCTTGAGGGAGAGGGAGAAAAGTGGGGATAGAAGGAAAGGGAGAGAGTAGGAACGTGAGAGAGAAAGAAAGTATGTGGGAAACAGACACAGACAGGGACAGAGAGAAAGGGAGAGAGATGGCACTTATTATGTGCTAGACACGGGGCTAAGCTCAGGGGTAGGAGCGTATATCCACAAATAAGACAATCCTTGACCTCTCGGGCCTTACATTCTAATGATGGAAGATGACACAGAAAGGAGAGTGCTACCTGCGAATATGGTGTGAGGAGGCGAAGGAGAAGCGGACATAAGGAGATCTTTTAGTGCACTCACTCTGTGTCTGGTACTAGATTCTAAGTACCTTGAGGGTAGGAATTGTCTGCTTCTGACAACCCTGCATCCTGGATGCCTTGCACTTAATAGACACTTAAGTAATGTTTGTGGAAGGTGATTGAAGAAGGGAGAAGGGAAGAGGGAAAGGAGAGAGAGGGAGGAGGGAGGGAGAGAGAGATGGAGAGAGGAAAGAGAGATGAAGAGAGAGGAGAGAGGGAGAGAGAGAGGAGAGGGAGAGAGGAGAAAGAGAGAGGAGAGAGAGATGGAGAGAGAGAGGGAGAGAGAGAAATAGAGAGGGGGAGGGAGGGAGGGAGAGAGAGAATATATATAAAACCTTGACTCATCTATCATGTTTTGCATCATAGATTCTCATGTGTCTGTAATCCCATTTTATCCTCACAGCAGCCCTTTTCAGTAGTCAGTCAGAGCCATAATTAGGAACTGAAATCTGAACAATGTCCTTGAAGGGGTCAAAGGGATCTCCTTTTCCCCTCCAATTTTTCTCCCCTTCAATTTCTCTACTTTCCCCTCCCTTCCCTCCCCTCCTCCCCCTCTCTCCCATCTTATCTCCCCTCCCCTCTTCTTCCCTCCCCCTTTTCTCTCCCCTTTCTTCCTCCTTTTCTTCCCTCCCTGTCTCCCATTTCCCCCTCCCTGTCTCCTATCTCCTCTCCCCTCCTTCCTTCTCCCCTCTACTCCTCTACTTTTTGTGCCTGATATAAGAAGGGGTCTTCTGTGTTCAGAAAGGGAGTGATCAGGCCCCCAGAGTCCAGCCTCACACCCCAGTGGTCTGGAGGACAATCCCAGATCTCCCAGTTCCCATGGAAGAAGGCTGAGAGGGGTACGGAAATAAAGAGGTGATCAGCCAAAGGTGTTGACCCTGCACATTGTAGACTGAGCCCAGGGAGAAGCAAATTACTATATTTAATAATTATAATATACTAGCTAACATTTACATAATTCTTTAATATTTGCAAAGTGCTACATACATATTATCTCATCTGGTACAAAAATTCTTTCTGCTCCCGTCACCTCAGTTGTGATCCATGAAAATCATTCCCAGGATGAAGACCCAAGTGAGCTTTATTCACCTTCCCTGTCCCCCTCCTATTGCTGTCTTAAATTGAATAGCAGTAGGTGCTTTAAAAAGAAGCTGTCTCTACAGAATAGAAAGGTATGATTTCACATACAAACCTTTTTTCTATTCTTTGTATGTGGATATGTTCCTGTTTGCTGCTGTGAGTCAAGTTTATATTTTAAAAAGAAAGAAAATTGGGGCTGAGGGAAATTTGCCGCCTTTCCCTACGTACATTGCCCTCATCAGTGGTTCTCAACCTTCCTAATTGCAAGACCCTTTAATACTTGTATGTGGGCGTATCTGCATGTGGGCGGACCCATCTGGAGATGGATAGAGGAGCAGTGTCTCTGTACCTAAGACCATTGGAAATATGTGTTTTCCGATGGTCTTGGGTGACCCCTGTGACCCCTGTGAAAGGGTTCTTTGACCCCCAAAGGGGTTGTGACCCACAGGTTGAGAACTGCTGCCCTAGATGCTTTCAGATAGCTTTGCCTCCCCAGGAGACTATAAGCACCTAGAAGGCAGGGGCCACTTGGTTGACTTCTTTTGCATTCCCCAGCTTGTTGGATGCACAGCCAGTCTTCATTAAATCCAAATTGGTTGCTGTGTTAGTGGCTCTTTACTCTTCTTCCTCCCACCAATTTTCTTCCCCTTTAATTTCTCTCCTTCTCCCTCTCTTCCCCCTCCCATCATCTCTCCCCTCCCCTCTCCTCACCTCTTTTTCTCTCCCCTTTCTTCCCTCCCTGTCTCCCATCTCCTCCCCCCTTCTTCCTTCTCCCTTCTACTCCTCTACTCTGTGCCAGATATGAGACAGAAGATGTGCTCCTTTTCTTTGAGTGGTACCTTCTCAGAACCACAGGCCTGGAGCTAGCAGCCCTGTTTGTATCTTTCTGTAATTTCCTTATCCTGCGCATCCTTCTCTGTATCTCACCACCTGCCAAACAGGCTTCAGTCTTCCCTGACACACAAGGACCCTCCTCCCCCCCAACTCTTCTCTGCTCACTGCTGCACCGTGTCCTTGGCTGGCTCTGAAGCCTATTAGCAATTCAAATGTGCCCAGAGCTGCTGATGGCTGGTTCCTCCCTGGGACACCTGGTTGGAATTCAGATGTGGTTTCCCTACTCTTTTTCTCAGACACTCAGACACACACACACACACACACACACACACACACACACACATCCCTCCACCTCCCAACCAGCTGGGAAATCCCTGCTTGTTAGGAAGCCAAAGTGTCTGCCAGACAGATCAGGTGAGTGTGTGAGTGTGTGTAGGGATGGGAAGAGAAGTGGGGAGATGGAGAGAAGATGGCAGCTGGTGCTGAGGCTCTGTATTTAACCTTGGAATTATATTAGAGGAGCGAGCTGCCGTCTGTTTGTGTTTCCACTAATGTGTGAGGACAGCTGGCCCACAGATAGAAGGGAAATCAGCTGCAGGGGGCTTGATCAGCTAACTCTGTCTAAGCAGACAGCTGTGGCCATGCTTATACCTGGGTAAAGGCACCTCTCCGCCTTCTGTGAGGGATGAGACACTGGGGTGGCATGGAGCCTGAAAAGAAGAGTTTCTACCATGGTCACTCTTGTAAAAAAGTTTTATTGATTCTTTAAAACAAAAACAAAATCAAACATTGCTATCTCTTGCCAATAACCTTTCTCAACCTGCCAAAAGAACTCTCCCTAGTAACAAAGAATTATAGTGAAACAAAGCAAATGGATAGATGGACCAGATCTGACAGTGTATGCCTCATTCTGTACCCATGGTCTCTCACCTCCTCTGCAATCACTGTTGGTCATTGCATTGATTTGAATTCTGTGTTGTTTCCCTTAGGTTACTCCAGTCATTGTGTATTTTGCTCTCTTGGTTCTTTTTACTTCTCTCTGCATCAGTTCATAGAAATCTTCCAAACTTTCCCTCTATTTTCTGCAATCATTGTCACAAAACAGAAATATTTCATTATATTCATTTATATTCAATATATTCATTATATTCACTTTACTCAGTTCTATCAGTGGGTACCCTTCTCCCCCACCCCTTTGATTACAGGTTTTTGCTATTACAAAAGGGGTTTCTCTAATTATTTGGGAGTGTATGGGATCTTTCCCTCTGTATTTGCCCTTGTGGGGAAGATGCCCAATAATTGTATCACTCACTGGGTGAAAGGGCATAGATGATTAAGTCATTTTTCTAATCTGTGAGTTAAACAACAAGCATTTATGAAATGCCTATTTTATGCCAGGGACTGTATGAGGTGTCGGGGAGAGCTCCATGTTGTTTTTCCATATGTCCAGTGTCATCCAACTCATGGCACCCACTTGTAGATGGCTGACATTTCATATCTTTTGTTAACTCTCAGGCTCCCAAGAGAGTCTACCCATAAGCTCCTTTATATAGACTTTCTCTCCAGTGATAAGTATTGTAACCCGTTCTATCCATCCTGTATGAGTCTTGTCCATATTAATCTTTTACAAACCTGCAAGTGCTGGGCCTTCCTCCTCTTCTTCACTCCTCTGATCTGATATTTCCTCACCTATAAAATAACAATAATAGTAAATATCATTGTATGGCACCTGAATGCTTGCAGATAATTTCTGCAAAGTAATTGTGAGATAGTGTTGGTATTATCCCCATTTTAGAGATGAAGAATTAAAGCTTAGAGAAATTCAATGATCTAGATAGAGAAAGCATTTGCTATGTATTCTATATGATACGAAGACTGGGGATACAAAAGACAAGCAGAAAGAAAGATTGCCCTCATTGAGCTTGCATTCTAAATGGGGAAAGACAGCACAAGAAAGGGAGCTGAAAAGGGAGGTGAGGAGGCACATGAGGTGGTGAAGTCCTGGCTTGGAGTTGGTGTGGCTGGTCCTAGTGCTTCTCCCATTGGGTCACTTAGGAGCACACAGCCACTTGGGTGTTTTGAGGTAGGGTTGGAACCTAATTCTTGTCCCGTGCTGTTTCTTTGGAGATGAGGAGGTTGGACTAGACTTTTTTTTTAATCAACTGTGTAATTTTAGGATGGGCTAAAGAGGAGAGGATGTGACTATAGAAAAAGAAAGACCAGGGGGACTCAGGTTCAAAAAGATCAAACCAAGGATTCCAGCAGTGGGATGTGGAAGCCACCAGAACTTATTCAACCGAAAAACCAATCCAGGAGCTCACAATGGAGGAGGCAGTATGGGAACAACCACATACAAACAAGCTAAAGACAGGTGAATTGGAGATAACCAAGAGGGGGAAAATTTAAGCGTGAATGGAGTTGGGGAAAGGCTTCCTGTAGAAAGTGGGATTTTAACTGAGATTTGAAGGAAGCCAGGGGATGGAAATGAGGAGGGAGACCATTCTAGGCATGGAAGACAGCCAGGGAAAATGCAGAGAGCTGGGAGAGAGTGTCTTATTTGATTTTTTTAAAATTTATTTTATTTTTAATTTATGGAGTAAAACAAACATTTCCGTAAAATAGTATAATAAAAATGATAATTGCACATGAAACTGCAAATGCATTATGTACAACTTGCTATTCCTTTAATAAGAAATGTCTTATTTAAGGAACAGTAAAGAGGCCGGTGATACTGGATTCCTTGGTTTGTGGGGAGCTGGTGGGGTGGGTAAGGTATAAGATGACTGGAAAGTTTCTCAGAAATCCAGAGTCAACCCAGATATGGTGACATTAAGCCAGTTGAAAGTTGGTTTCCTGTGTAGGTAATAGCCACATGGGGTAGCAGGGTACTCTTTGGGTTAGTGTTTGAAGTGATTGGGGGAGCAGAAGAAAGGAGTGTAGCATGAGGCTAGGTTCATTTGGAAGTTCTGTTCCTGTGTTCCAAATACTTGCTCTGTAGCCCTGGACAAATGAGTTAAACTCAACCAGCTTCAGTTTCCCCATCTGTACAAGGAGGGTGTTGTTTTCGCTGACCTCCGAGATTCCTTCTAGTACCAATGACCTGACCAAGGTCCAGTTTTAAGGAGCTGAGTCTATGGTGGTCTCATCTCTTCCCTCCCACCCCCCAGCTCAAGCATTCTGACCAGGAAGGTTTTCTACATGGTGCCTCATGCTTTTTGGACTCTGGCAAATCATCAGGGTTTTCCAGCTGGTGTTTCCTTTCCCCTGATGGAAGGGGGAGGAAAAGAGGATATTATGATTTCGCCTTATCTCCCTGTCCTCATCATGTTTTCCTTGTCTTAGTAACTGAGTGGATGTTGGTTCCTGTTGCTAGGGGTTCCCTAGGACAGCAGTGTTGATTGTGCAGTGTCTGAGGATTTATAGCCTGCGTCTGCCTTGGATGATGGGGCAGCCTGAGAGCCCAGGATAGATTGAATCTGAGTCTCACGGGGGAGAGGGGTAAGTTCTTTGAGGTTGGGGGTGAATATCTTTGGTTGTTTTTGTATGCCCCCCCCGAATTCTTCCTTCCAACCCTGCCCCTCTTCTCAGACTTTGACAAACAAACAGAATTTACCCACTATGGTCTCCTACATAATCCAGCTTGTTGGCGTGGGATGGTCCAAGTGTTCCTGGCCAAAATGTCAGCTTGTGTCACCATGGGTAAGGCTCTCGAGGTCTCAGTCTTCTTATAAAATAACAGTGGGACATGGGCTGAGGGTGTGGGTGTTCAGATGTTGGATTAAAAGACCTCTGAAGTCCATTCTAGCTTTAAACACACAATCCTATAATCTAAGATGAGGACAGCTAGGTGGTGGCATAGTGCATAAAGTGCCAAGCCTGGAGTCAGGAAAACCTGAATTCAAATCCAGTCTCAGACATTCTCTAGCTCCCTGGCTGGGCATGTCACTGACCCTCTCGGGTTCAGTTTCTTCCCTTGCAGAATGGAGATTAAAAACGCCCCTTCCCTGACAGGTTGTTGTCATAGTTACTGAGTTATTGCATACATTAAAGTGAGGTGATGCTTGTAAAAGTGCTTTGCAAACTCAAAAGCACCATGTAAATACTAGCTATTATTACAAAGTCAGGTCAGCAAACATTTACTGACACCTAATAAGCGCTGGGGATTTAGAGAAAGGCACAAGACAGTTCCTGTTGGGGCAGCTAGGTGGTGCAGTGAATAGAGCACTGGCCCTGGAGTCAGGAGGACCTCAGTTCAAATCTGATCTCAGAAACTTAATACTTACTGGCCAGGTGACTTTGGGCAAGCCACTTAACCCCAAATGTCCTGCATTCTCCACTCCAAAAAAAGCAACAACAACAAAAAAAGAGTCCCTGTTCTCAAGGAGCATGTATGTATGTTAATAGAGGGAGACCAACATACTAACAACTGTGTCCAGACAAGACCCAACCAGGATGGGGGCGGCGGGGGCGGGGGGGCTCTCAGAGGGAGACACCAAGATGAAGGACTGGGGAAGGCTTCATACAGAAGGTTAGGCTTTAGATAGGAAGTCAGGAAGTAGAGATGAGGAGAGAGGATTCTGGCTATGAAGGGCAGCCAGTGACAATGGCTCCAGGTGGGGAGATGGAGTCTTGTGTCAGGAATGGCAAGGAGGCCACTGTCACCCCTGAGTGTGTTGGTTACAAGGAGGCTGGAGAGGCTGGAGAGGCTGGAAGGGGTCAGGTCATAAAGAGCTTTAAAAGCCAAATAGAGATTTCCTATTTGATCCTAGAGGTAATGAAGAGCCAGTGGGATTTACTGAAGGCCTGATGGGGGTGCCCTGGTGTGGCTTTGCGCTTTAGGAAGATCAGCTTGGCTGCTGAGTGGAGGCAGGTCTGGGTGGCAAGGATGATGAGAAGCCAGTGACCTGCCTAAGGTCATAGGCTCATAGATACAGAGTTGGAAAAGGCCTTCGAGGCCCTCGAGCCCACCTCTAAATCTGTAATGCTAAAGTTGGTAATAAGGCATTTCTACCTTGTCTTCCCCTCAGTCCTTCAAGGGATTAAAAAGCTAAAAAAAAATTTTTTTTTTACCCTTAGTTTGCACTTATAGTTTTGGGATGGCACAATCCTAAAGGTGGAAGGAGGCAGTAGAGGCTACCCAGGCTAGCCCTCTCATTTTACAAATGAGAAAAACAAGGCCTAGGGACACTGAAGGCCTTGGATGAGCCCCACACAATGAGAAAGCACCAGAGCTGGGATTTGAATCTAGGCCCTCTGATACCCAATCCACCATCTTTTCTTCTTCCTGACCTTTGATCCTTCTGTTATCGGCCATTCACTGCCCTCTCTCAGGAGAGGGCAGGTCAGAGAACTGAACTTGTCTGTGGTCAGTCACTCCGAGAAGAGGTTTGGGGTGAGAAGCCTTTGTTCAATCAGCTTTGAAGATGATCTGAGGGTTTCACCTGCATGTTAATCATCTGTCTGAATGCAGAGACAGCTTTCCCAAGTATGTCATTTAATAGCTATGGCCCTGGAGGCTCAGGGTGAGGCATCCCAGGACATCAGCAGGAGAGGGCTGAAGAGAAAACCTGGGGCTTGGGCTCTGGCTTGCATGTGTTCGCTGCCCTAGGCTGGCTGTCTTCCCCCACAGCCACTCGCTTTCATGTACATTCAGCCCTCAAAGAACCCATGTGGTTGTCATTTCATGTTCTGAGTTTCCACTCAGAGGCCATCCTGTCCCCTGCTGCTCTCCCTGCATTAAATCAGTGCCTGCTGTCTCTGATGAAAATGCCTCAGGCAGGCTAGTCAGTCTGATGTGCTCTGGGGTTGTTTTTTTTCTCCCAAGAGTGAAAAGGGCTTTACCTGACATTCAAGGCCTCTGCCAGTATTCCCAGATTTATCTCACGTTTCTCCCCTTGTCTTTACCTCTCAGCAGAAGTGGACACTCATTCTTCCGCATTATGGTCCTCCTCAACCCCATCTCTGTGCCTTTATCCAGCCTGTGCCCCAGTACTGGGAATAGACAGACTTCCACCTTTCCCCTTCTCTCCCTTCCTTCCGAGGCCCTGATAGGTGGTTCCTCTCTGAAGCCTTCTTTCTTCCCAGCTCCCTCTAAACCTCCCTCTGTAAAAGTGATCTCTTCTTCCTTGCTTAGATTTGCATCTCCTATATTGTTCTTGGTTCTTTGTTATTTTCATTGTTTGGAAATGGGAAAGTCCAGTGTTCATGGGGTTTACATTCTACTAGGAGGGATAAAGTTGCCTATTTATTTCTTCAGATCGGTCTTTTTTTAAAAAAAATGTATTTTATTGACTTGTTTGCTTACTTTTAGCTTACAATATTCAGTTCCAGAGTCACTTGAGTTTCTGATTTTTCTCCCCTTCCTCCCCACCCCTCACCCCACCATGGTGGCATACAATCATGTATAGGATTCAGATCAGTCTTTATCTTATTTCTTCTTTGTATTCCCCATAGTACTCAAAACAGGTGCTTAATAAGTATTTGTTGAATTGATTTGAAGAGAGAAACACACTGGTGGCACGTGTGTTTGGGACCAATCGGTAACCCACTGGCTGGGGTCAGGGGTGAGGTCTGTGGCCAAGTGACCAACACTTTCCTCTGTAAGAAGATAACTGGTCAATTCAATCCAATAAGCATTTATTGGGCGACTGGTGGGTAGAATACCAGGCCTGGAATCTGAAAGATTCTTCTTTGTGAGTTCAAATCTTGTCTCAGACACTTACTGGCTATATGACCCTGGGCAAGTCACTTAACCCTTTTGGCCTCAATTTCCTCATCTGTAAATGAACTGGAGAAGGAAAGGGAAAATCACTCCAGCATCTTTGCCAAGAAAACCCCAAAATGGGGTCACAAAGAGCCCAGCATCACTGAAAGAACTGAACAACAACTAAGGCCACATAGCTAGTATGTGGTAGGGTTTGAACCAGGTCCTCAGACTCCAAAGCCAGGGACCACTGTATCAGACTCTCTCAAGTCAAACAGCTTAGTTAAAAAAAATAAACGGCTCACAAACCCATTGAGGATAAGACTCCTCACATCTTCTCGGATTTCCCACCCACCCACCCTCTCCTCTGATCAGCTTTGCCCCAACGTCCCAGCCCACTGGTGGAATAGGTGACCTGTGAGATTAACTTTATAATCATTCAAGAAAGTCAAGCAAAGGTCAAAAGACAAGAGAGAACAGCACTGAGGGGGAGACGTTGCTAATCCCCCTTTTCCCTTCTTAGTCCCCAGTGGGCGGTGAGAGGTTCACATGCCTTTATGCATGTGAACAGAACAGGACAAGCCAGGGACCCTCCGGTGGTGCCCATTCACGGCTCATGGATCTCTGCAAGGACTGACTTCTTCATCTTTTTTTTTTTTTTTTTGCTAAGAATGAATCTGAAACTACTTTCAAAGTCTAAAGTTTCAGAAGGAAAACTAAGGTGGGTGCTGCATTCACATTATTACTATTAGGCCTATACCCAGGTGGTCACTGTGGCAGCTCTTTTTGCTTAATTGTTTTACTATAAAAGAAGGTTCATTTTAGGGGATGGGGAGGGAGAGAGGGTGTTTCCTCTTCCCTGGTTGATTGTGATGTAAAGCAGAAGGCACCAATAAAGCATTGAAGGAAATGCCTGTTAAAGATGTTAGCTTGAAAAGGCCAAGATCTTCATTACATCTGGGGCCATCTCCTGTCGTCCTGATCCATATCTGGCCACCGGACCCAGATGGCTCCAGAGGAGAAAGTGAGGCTAGTGACTTTGCCCAGCCCTCCTTCACTTAAATCCAATTCACTTGCATGTCAAGGCATCACCTCCCTGATGTCATGGCCTTCTTTGAGAATGAAGGACAAAGATGAATAGCAACAAAGGGAAGGAAGAAGGAAAGAAAAAAGGGAGGGAGGGAGGGAAAGAGAGAAAGAGACAGAGAGAGAGAGGAAGCGGAGAGAGACAGAGAGAGACAGAGGGACAGAGAAAGAGAGAGGAAGAGGAGAGAGACAGAGAGACAGACAGAGAGGGAGAGAGTGAGAGAGATAGAGCTAGAGAGAGAGAAAGAGAGAGAGAGGGAGAAGAGAGAGGCAGAGAGAGGAAAGGAAGGAAAGAAAGAAATTATCAATAACCTTGAGGGAGTAGCTTTATTCAAGTGGCAAGGGTGTGCTGGAACCAGCTTCTATGAACTCCTAAGATGATTCTTAATTTTTCAGTAAGCTGTTTGTTAAATATTTACCAGCATATTCCTGAATGGTAGAATTCAAAAAGTGATCCAAAAGGGTTGAGGGTGACTGGGAGAAGATGATTCTTTGAGGGTGAGTTTTGCCAATGAAAAGGAGGAGAGATTTAGAATAGCGGCTTGAGGAATCAGGTGTAGTGCTTCCTCCCAGGCCCCTTCTCCACCTCCCATTTGCATTGAGTGGTAGTGTTCTCAGAGGGCTGACTATCCCTTAGGATTCTCTTAGGATCCTATTCAAGTAACCTCATAGGCTGGACTTTTCTAATGCTGTTACCTATAAGCCCCAACTAGTGTGCTTCCCATTGACTATCAGACCTAATTAGCCTTTCCAAAGACAGCTGTTGCACAAACAGCTTTGGGCAAGTGCAAACACAGTCCCCTCAAACTGGAAGGGCATTGTCCCCTCAAACTGGAAGGGCATTCTCCCCTTTCATACGCAAGTTCTATAAAAAGAATTGAGTTTAAACTTATAGTAAAATGATATTGAGGCACACGGGTGGAGAACATGTGGCAAAAGTGTAACTCAGAAGGTCATTGGTTAGTGCTTTCCTCCCTTCGTGGAATCTTCATGACATTCCTTAGGTATAGCTCTCTGCCAAGCTCGAGGAATCCGTCCCCAAAGCTGCTGCCATGAGCGTCTCACTGTTTTTATACATCTGTCTTTAGGTGCTTCCTCTGTCATCATCTTCTGCGCTGGACACCATTGCTAGATTGTCTAACACATCAGAGTCCACAAGGTTATAATCTTGCCAATGGTGGAGGAACAGAATAGAGAGAAACTCCTTCTCCTCGAATTCCCTTGGGCAATTAATCCCTTTCCAAGGTCTTTCACCATTTAACTGATTGACACTAAAAAGATTTTCTGTTTTTCTCAAGCTGTGTCTGAGTCCACCAATTATAAGATATTTCTTTTGTGATGTCATCTGTCTTCATTCAATGATCAAAGCACTTTATTGATCAAATAAATTGAAATCGATTAAAGAATTGTTCCCATTTAGTTTATATTTTTGACTGAATGATTTAATGGAACAGTCTGAGCCTTCTGTGATTACACTAATTACTTAAGGACAGGGAGAACAAAATATTTTTGTAGGTAGTGGGAGAAGGACCTGGTAGATAGGGAGAGCTTGAGGATAAGAGACAGAGAGTATGATTAATAATACAGTCTCCTGAAGGAGATGGGAAGGAAACCTAGGGACTGGCCTTGGCAAGGAGAAGGACCTCTCTCTTCCTCAGAGACTGGAGCAAAGGAGGACAGGACAGGTTGAGATATAAAGGAGGCAAGATAAAGGAACTCATGATGGATGGCTTTGGTTTTTTCGGTAAAGTGGGAAGCCAAGACATCTGTTGAGAGAAGGAATGGCCTGGAGTGCTTGAAGGAGAGAGGGGAAGATTTGGAAGAGCTTTGATGTAGCAGCTGCTCAGTCAAAGATGAATCCAAAGATTGTTCTAAAACATGAAGGGGTTTGATTAAATTTGTAGTGGTCTCAGTCAGTGTTTCCAGATTTCATCCAGCAGCTCAGATGTAGGAGCTGGAAAGGTAGATGGTGGCAGGGTGCCAGAGGCTGAGGACAGGGCTTTGTTGAATAGGTCAACTGTAGAGTTGAGACCATGTGAGAAGAAAGAAGGGCCAGAACAGTGTGATGGACTGAGAGGACACACAAGCTTAGAGGCATCTAGTGAGAATGAAGAACAGGTTCAAGAAGTGTGGAAGAGATAGGACAAATGGAAGGACAAGAGGGTAGGATCAGAGATAGCTTAAAAGTTCAATGTCTTGGAGAAGGACTAGGTGTGTGTGTGTGTGTGTGTGTGTGTGTGTGTGTGTGTGTGTGTGTGTATGTGTGATACCATTTCTCACTAATGGAGACTGGAAGGGGAGGTCGGAGGAGTACAGGTTGACAGGACCATAAGTCTAGAGCAGAAGAAACCTCAGAAGTCATCTGCTCCAAACCCTCATTTTACAGATGAGAAAACTGAGGCCCAGCGGTCTGGTGGCTTGGCGAAGTTGAGACAATAGCATTGATGTTGGTGTTTATTTGAACCCATGTTGTCTGACTCAGTGCCCTTTTGGGGAGTGCAGATGGCAGCTCTGTAGAGACACTGGCGCCATGCCTTACTGCCAGAGGCTGGGAGTGGCCTTCTCTAGGATCACAGGGCTTCTGGGACAGTCCTGAGGTGTTCAACTTCAGCAAAACACAAGTGTTTTCAGAACCAGATTAAAATGTAATCGGGAAGTACTGAACACAATAAATAAATGCATGTAACATGGATCATGTAATTAGTGGTTTTGCTCATCACAGGGATCTGTTGCTATTTGAGTTTGGAGAAGCGATTCTTCTAAGGGCACAAGGCTATTAAGCATTAGAGGGATTTGGGTTCAAATTCTAGAATCCTGTAGTTAGTGCTTGGAGGATCCATAGAGGTCATCTCATTTTACATCTGATGAACCTGTGAGAGAAGTTCAAGTGACTTGCCCAGTCACATAGATAGTAAATGGAAGAGCTGGGATTTGAACTCGGGTCCCAGGACACCCATTTCAGCATTCTTTTCCCACTGTGCCTTTCTCTTGATAATAATAGGGAAGTCAGGGCATCAGAAGGAGAACAGCCATGGGAGATAAGACTGGAAAGGTCAGTTGGGCCCAGATTGTGGTGGTAGCAAGGAGAGGACTCCAGTCCTAGCAGTGAAATGGCCAGACTAGGCAGCAGGAGGAGCAGATGAAGCTGAGCATCCATTCAGCTCCTGAACGGGACAGGTGGCTGTATTTTGTCAGCCAGAACATTTGGCAAAGACAGGCAAAGTTCTTGGCATCCCCTGCAGTGGCTGCTCCTGGCCTTCCCTCTCCCTCCTCCTATCTCCCCACCATCTGTCCAGGGGCTGTTCCTAGTTGCCAGAGAACAGCTGTAAATTTTCTTAAGTAGGCTCATCAAAGCAGACTTGGGGGCTTCCTGGAGTCAGAGGTCAGCTCTCTGGGGCCCTGCTTCAGCCTAAGCCAAGGGGCTCCGTATCCTCAGACCTCCCCCCACCCAGACCAGTCCACATCTGTCTGGCTTTTCATCATGGGGTTTTTCTGCTGTTCTTCCAGATGTCACACAATGACACAGTTGCCTTCCCATTCCTCTCCCCCTTCCCTCAGGCCTCCTCCATTTTTTCCTTTATTGCATCATGAGAATGTCAGGAGGGTAGTGGCTGTATTGCCAAAAATCGTCTTCTCTGGGGCCCAATCCTTTCTCTTCTGGTGATTGTCTTGTGACTCATCTTTGCTAAGGAGCATTTGGAGTTGTCAGAGACTAAATTGGTGTTTTTGAACTGGCTTAGCACCCTGACTCTGCCGTTTAAGCAGCCTCATTAGGTCTCAGTTACCTGAACTGGAAAATGAAAGGGGTGAACTATGTGACTTCCGGGTCCCTGACCTGAGTTAAAATCCTGATTCTTTCTTCTTCTTCTTTCTTCTTCTTTCTTCTTCTTCTTCTTCTTCTTCTTCTTCTTCTTCTTCTTCTTCTTCTTCTTCTTCTTCTTCTTCTTCTTCTTCTTCTCCTTCTTCTTCTCCTTCTTCTCCTTCTTCGCCTTCTTCTTCTTCTTCTTCTTCTTCTTCTTCTTCTTCTTCTTCTTCTTCTTCTTCTTCGCCGCCACTGCCTTTTTCGCCTTCTTCTTCTTCTTCGCCTTCTTCTTCTTCTTCTTCTTCGCCTTCTTCTTCTTCGCCTTCTTCTTCACCTTTGCCTTCTCCTCCTCCTCCTCCTCCTCCTCCTTTTCCTCCTCTTCTTCCTCTTTCTTCTCTTCCTCTTCCCTCCTTCCTCCTCCTCTTCCTTCCTTTCTCCTTTCTTCTTCCTTCTTTCTTCCTCCTCCTCCTCCTCCTCCTCTTCCTCTCCTCCTCTTCTTTCTCTTACTCCTTGGGCAACCCATTTTCCTCATCTGTTAATAGTGAACCTGGATTAGATGTCACCTAAGATCCCCTCTAGCATCAGCTCCATGATCTGATCAGTGTGTGGGGATGGGGATGGTTTTTGTTCTCAGAGATGGAGGGGCACAAGGGTCACTCACCTGGTGATATCAGAGGACCAGTTAGTGTGAGATCCTGGGATATGAGGAGTGAAGCTCCCAGTAGAAGGGATTCAGGCAAGAGACCCACGTCTCCTGCCTGTCCCATGGATGGCAAGATCCCAAGAATCCCTTGGGCTCTCAGCTTCCTTCTCTTTAGAATGAGGGGTTGAATTCTCTCCTCTCAGCAGAGAGAGGTGGGAGACTGAGAGGGAGAAGTGTTGCATACATTGTCAGGTGAGGTCACCACACCAGCTAATTTTACTGAACAATTTTCTTTGTCACAAGGGAAGGTTCAATTCCAGCACAAGGGGGTGCTGTTCATCGGTGTCACATAGCACACATCCCAAAATGACAGTGATCCAAGAAGAGAAATATTAATAAAACTTATTTTAAAAAATAAATAAGGATAAAGTGAGCTATTCGGCTTGGATAGCATTTGAAGGAGTTGGTGTAGTACAAGCAGGGAGTATGAAATCAGAGGATCTGAGTATCTTGATCTCAGCTTCTTCAAAGACTTGATGACATCTAAGGTCCATTTCCAGTCTGAATTCTGTGATCCTAGAATTCTACAGGCTCAGTGCTCAGCTCTGGGAATATAAACATAAAATGAAACTGTTGCTGCCTTCAGGGAGCTTACAATCTTTTATGGTGAGGCAACTTGTGTATAGGAAGTTTAATATAAAATCTATTCTAAGTAATATGGGAGGAGAAAGGTGGTAAAACAGGAATTTCTAACCTTTTTATGCCCCGGACCCCTTTGGCAGACAATCCAGTGAGACCTGTAGACTTCTTCTCAGAATATTGTTTTTAAATGAATAAAATAAAATATATAGGATCACAAAAGAACCCAATTCTCTTGAAATACAGTTATTAAACTCTTAAAAAACTGAGTTTACCAATGGTAGGCTAAGAATGCTCGCTTTGCTGGTATTCAGCAGTGTCCAGGGGGGAGCAGGGAAGGAAGATGGTGGGTAATCCAAGGTCAGGGTTTCCAAAAGAATGAGTGGAGATGGACCAAGGGGCCAAGGGATTCCAGCATAGAGGACAGCATGGAGATGAGCTGATTAACTGCTGCTAGGGCTCGTCATGTGACTAATGAAGCCTTTGAAGAGGTCACTTGTATTTAGAATTCAGACTATTGCAGATTATAATTATTAGCATTCATTGGGACCTCACTGTAGAAGTCAAGATTATGAATAGAGAATGTGAGCCCAGAATAGGATAATGGACTGGGAAAACAGGGACAGGTGGAGTGACCTGAGGTTGGCTCATGCCAATAGGCAGAAAATGAGAGTCCTAGAACTTCAGAGATGGAAGAGACCTTGTTGGCTCTCTAGTCCAACTCATACTTGAAAGGAATTCCCAGTGTCACATAACAAGTGGTTGTCCTGCCTGTTTGAAGACCTCCAAGGATGGAGAACTCAACCCCTCATTTGTAGTCCATTCCACTTGCAGACAGATCTAACTGTTAAACAGTCTTTCCCAACATCAGACCTAACTCTGCTTCTTGGTACCTTCTACCCATGGCTCCTGTTCTACCCTTTGAGGCCAAGCAGTTAATCCTTTCTCTATGTGACAGCCCTTCAGATACTTGAACAGAGTGATCATATCTTACCTGAGTTTTCTCCAGGCTAAACACTTCCAGGTCCTTCAATTTTAATCTTCCTGTGATATATACTCAAGACCCTTACCTATCATGGCAGCCCTCCTCTCCATCTTCTCAATGTCCTTCTTAAATTGGTGTCCTGAATTGGATGCCAGATTAATGTGACCAGGGCAGAGCATAGAGGGCATTGCTACCTCCTGATTCTTTGAATGAAGTCCAAGGTCACCTTAGGTTTTTGGCCGCCATATGCAAACCAGGAAAACCCATAGGTATTTTTTTTCCGACAAATTACTGTTTAACCAAGTCTCTTCCAATCTTGCACTTGGAAATTTGACTTTTTGAACCCAAGTGTAAGATTTTACATTTATCTCTATGCATTTCATCTTATTAGATTCAACTCAGTGTTCTAGCCTGGGAGAATATTTTTGGATTCTGACTTTGTCACCCAGTGTTAGATCTTCCTCCCAGCCATTGTGTCATCTGTAATTTACTAAGCATGCCAGAGATGTCTTTATCTAAGCTCACTGATAAAAAAAACAAACCATCCCAGAATGGAGCACAGATCCCTGAGGACATTCCACTGCAGGACACTGGTCAAGTTGACATTGAGCATTGACAAATCTATTGATGACTCTTTGAGTGCTCTCCTTCAACCAGTTCTGAAAGGATCAGAGCATAACATTATGAAGTCTGTCTGTCTTTTCTACAATAGAATGAGATACTTTATCAAATGCTTTGCCAAAAGCTAGGTTAACTATTTCTATAGCATTCCTTTCCCTTACCAGTCACAAACAGAAAGAAGGCAATGTTCTTGATGAAACTACGATGATGCATCGGGATCAATGCTTCCTCTTTCTAATGGTTCACCAGCCATCTCTTTAATGGTTCATTTTATAATTTCCCCAGGAACTGAAGTCACCTTATTGGTCTACAGATTACACACTGTTCTCTTCCCCTCCCTCCTCTTTTTAGAATGTCTTCATTTCTATTTTTAAATTAAATTAAATTAAATTTAATTTTCAGTTCCAGATTCTCTCCCTCTCACCCAGTGAGAAGGCAAGAAAAACAAAATCCCTTAGAAATATGTAGTCATATGAAACAAATTCTTGGATTAGCCATGCCCCTCCCCCAAAAAAGGAAGGAAGGAAAAAAGAGGAAGGAAAGAAGGAAGGAAGGAAAGAAGGAAAAAGAGGGAGTCCATCAGCTCTTTATTTGGAGCAGGTTTCATCATGAGTCTTTGGAATTATAGTGGTCATTGTTTAGGTTGGAATTTCTCAGTCTTTCCCAGTTGATTATCTTTACAATTTTATTGTGCTCCTACTCTGTAGTACTAAGAGGCTGCAGGATCTTCTGAGGGGAACCAAGCTTCTTTGGTTACAAGAAGACAGAAGGTGGGTGAGAGGAAGAGGTATAACAAAGGAAAGTGGGGGAGCAGAGCAGGATGTAAGGAGGAGATTTCAGCATCCCAGATCTAGACTTGGAAGAGAACTCAGGGGCCACCTAGTCCTACTCCCTCATTTTACAGATGAAGAAACTGAGGTCCAGGATAGTGAAAGACTTGGCCAAGGTCACACTGCTGGCAAGTGTCAGAGGTGGTTTTGAATACTTTTTGTTGTGTCTGACTCTCTGTCATCCCACTTGGAGTTTTCTTGTCAAAGATACCTGAGTGGTTTGCTGTTTCCTTTTCTAGCTCATTTGACAGATGAGGAAACTGAGGCAAACAGGATTAAGTGACTTGCCCAGGATCATACAGCTAGTAAGTATCTGAGGCTGTATTTGAACTCAGATCTTCCTGACTCCACTCTAGAAATGTGCTCTTTCCTCTTCAGGTGGACAGGGATGAGGAAAACAAGAAGTAGGAACTGAAAAAACAAGGAGCTGAAAAAAGTTGTTTTGCCCTTAGGCAGCATTTGATTATTAATTATAAGAACCTGAAGAAGAGAAATTCTTTACCAACCAAAAGGTAGGGTGGTCCAGTGCAAAGTGCTTCGGCTCTGGATTTGGGGGTCCTGTCTCTGAGATTTAGTAGCTGTGCAATTTGGGACCAGTCTCTTCACTTCCTTGGGACTCAGTTGCCTCATCTGTAAAGTGAGGTACATGCTCTTGTCATCTCCAGTTTGCAACTGAGGCAAACAGAGGTTATTGGAGGCACTGACCTGCCCAGGATTACACAGCTATCAAATGCCTGAAGAAGCTTTGCATGGCAATGGAAGAGAGGGGACCTTTCCCCTCATTTTATGAAGCTGGAAAAGAGAGATTGGTCTCATGTTGAACAAGTGTGTTGAATGTGTTCTTTAGAGATAGTTAGACTCCTGTCATGGGAGGCTTCCCCTCTAGTGGGGGCTCTGACTCAAATGAGTAGGGAAAGGACTGCATTAGCAGGAGGGAACCCTGCTCCCTCCATTAAGGCCAGAACTCTTAACAACCAGGTGATGGAGCTATAGACTGGACCAAGAATCAGAAGACTTAGGTACCAGCTTTGAATGCCAGCTTTCCCTGCCCTTCATATTTAGGGCCCTGAGGAGCTCAAGTGACTTGGATATTTTAATAGGATTGTAGCTAGAAAGTTGGAAGGGACCTTAGAGGTCACCTCATCCAATTCCCAAGTCTTATAGATGATGGAACAGGTTTAGAGAGGTAAGTGACTTGTCCAAGGTCATACAGGTGGCAAGTGGCAGATCTGCCATTTGAACCCAGTTCATCTGATACCACATCTCACATTCTTTCCACTATACTACACATTTATTTTTATTTGAAAAAAAACTTTACTGATGCTTTTTGTTTTTTACATTAGTTATTTTCACCGACATCTCCCTTCCCCTAAACACCAACCCTTCTCCTGTAGCCAAAAAGCATAATTAGGAAAATCCTCCTGGTTTAGTGACTGGTGCTGACTGTGTATAACATTCTCTATCTATAGTAGCCTCTGCCCTAACTGCCAAGAGTTCATAGGTTTTAGGATCTATTTTCTGGGACCCAAATTACTTATTATAGTTTCTCAGAATTTGGTTTCCTACTGCTGTTCCCCCCCCCAGTTTTTCCCTCCCCCTCATTTAACCAAATTAATGCATCTTTCTTTTATCCAGCTGTCACTTTATTGGGACTCCCCCCACCCCCACCCAGTAATGACAAAGAAGTACAATGAAGCACAGTAGAGCCACCATACATGATGGCTGATGGGACACAATTCATTCTACACCTATAGAAATTCCTCACCTGGGGCAAGGGGAAAAGCCTGTAGCTCCCTCACCTGGGGAAGGCACAGCCCATCCTCTCCTTGTTCAGAGCTCCTGTGTCCTTTGAAGTAATTTTTCTCTCTGAAATTGTGGTTGTGGCATAAATTCCCCTCCTGATTTTGCTTGTTTTGACCTGTGACCCTTCTTATGACAGACACTTTATGATGTGCTTTGTTCGGGTTTATTGACCACTCAGTGGGGACCCTTGGGGGGATATGGCCCCTTCTAGTTCAGCTAAGCTTTGTGAGTCCCATTGGGCATTTCATATGGTGCCTCCAGTAAGTACCCAAAGACACCTCACTGCTATTTCTTCCTTTGCCTTTATCCTTAAATAGCTTTTCCCCCATTCTGAGCATGCCTAATTAACTTTGAAAAATGTTTTTATTGATTTGTGTTTATGTCAGCTTCATTTCTGAATGTACCCTTCCTTCTGCCTAGAGAACCAACCCCTATAAGAGAGAATGAAAAAAAAGAAAGAAAGAGGGGGAAAAACTGCTCAGTAAAAACAACCAATTCATCAACCGTATATGGCAGTGTACACAACATTCCACATCCTTAGTTCCCTGTTTCTGCAAAGAAGGGAGGGAGATGCATTTTTTCAACTCTCCTCTGAGATTAAGCTTGGTCATTAATTATAACTAGACAGCATTCAATTTGGTGTTTTGTTCTTTCTTAAATTGTTGCATTTATTATATATTGTTTTCCTGGTTTCAATGAGTTTCTTCACCCTGGATCAGTTCATAGGTTTTTCAGACTTCTCTGAATCCTTACTCGTCCTTTCTTATGGCCCAGTAATATTGTTTCATGCTAATGTGCTACAGTTTGTTTAGCCATTGCTTAATCAATAGACTGATACTTAGTTTTCAGTTGCTTGCTACCACAAAAAGTATTGCTAGAAATATTTTGGTAATCATGAGACCTTTCCTTCTATCTTTGACCTCCTTGGGATACATGCCTATCATTTGGGATCTGTGAGTCAAAGATATGAACATTTTAGTCACTTGTTTTGCTTTTTGGAGGAGGGAAGGCAGGGCATTGGGGATTAAGGGACTTGCTCAATGTCGCATAGCTAGTAAATGATAAGTGTCTGAGACTGGATTTGAACTCAGGTCCGGTGCTCTATTTACTACACCACCTAGCCACCCCTTAGTCACTTTTAAAGGATAATTCCAAATCATTTTCCAGAACGATTTGAATAACTTCACAGTTTCACCAACAGGTTATTATTGTTCCTGACTTTCCACAGTCTCTCCAATATTGGCTCCTCCCATCTTTTGTCAGTTTTGAGAATTCTAAGAGGATGAAGTGACACTATAGAGTTGTTTTGATTTCAATTGATTCACCAATATTATTAAGCACCTACTATGTGCCAGGTACATAGTGGCACTAAGTGCTGGATTTGCATGTCATTAATTGGAATTGCCCAATCTGCTTCTCTGTCCATCCATCCAGACCCTCTTTGTATTACTTGTTCAGTTATCTCCCCTCCCTGCTCTCTTCTCCCCTTTGCCCCAGACAGCATTTAGTCAGATCCAGTTGTCTCTACTGTGATTGTAAAGGTTAATTCCTCCACCAAAGAGTGGTTTCCAGACTGTCTGTCTCTGTGATCCTTCAGCTTATGTTTTTCTTGCAAAACAGGAAGTTCTCTGACAATTAAGATTTGTTTCTTATCCACGTCCTTTGTTCAATCCATTTAAAATCCCTCTGTGACATACAGCTGGAGGGTCTTAATCCTACCCCCTTACAAAAAAAGCCCAGTGACCAACACATCCTTGTTCCCAAACCAAACATTAGTGATGATAATGATACATAGTAGCGATAACTGAATACGGAACTTTAAGGTTTGCAAAATGAATTGCCAATGTTATTCCTAGCTGATCCATGCAGCGACCCTATGAGGCAGGTGTTATGATAGGTATGACCCCCATTTTTCAGAGGAAGGAATCTGTTAACTAGCACATCTTGTTTCATCTCTATTTCTAGTCTAGCACATAACTGTTGCTTAACAAGCATTTATCGATTCAGGCAATCAACAAGCATTTATTAAGCACCTTGTGATGTTTCAGGCACTGGAGACACCAAGATAAAAGCTAGACAGTCCTTGCCCTTAAGGCGTTTACATTCTCCAAGGAAACTGTAGCATGTTTATAGAGAAGTAAGAAGAGGATATATACCAAATAAATACAGTGCTATGGTGAGAAGGGGGAGTGAGCAGGACTCAGCAAAGGCTGCTGGGAGGAAGCGCCACTCTTAACCTCCTCTAACTTCAAAATAAATGTAGTTTTCCATGGAACCAAGGCATTGCAAGAAAACATTAATTGAAATGTGTTGTTGGAGGATCTCTCTTCTTTAGACGGCTAAATGTTTTTCTGACCTTAGTCAACTTTAATGTGCATGCCACCAGCACTGACAGTCACTATAGAAGCATTGTGGTCTGAATGCCTAAGACTGGTAGGCAGCTTTCCCCTTTTAGAAAGTGCTTTCCCTCAAGACACTGTAAAGAAGCTTACCCCAGAGCCATTGAGGCAGGGCATAGCTGAAATGTGGGTGTATTGCTCCACGTACGCCAAGTGGACGATTACCCATGGATGGACACAAGTTTTAATTCAGCGGCAGGATGTATCTGTGGAATGTCAGTTGTAGGTTTTTACTCAGGCACAGGCTGGGCTATTTATAAATCACTGGAAAGGGTAGTTCCTGTCCAAAGTTAGTCAACAAGCATTTATTAAGTGCTTACTGTATATGGGGAGGGAGTGCTCAGAGAGATTAGGTGACTTGCCCTTGGTCATACAGCTAATAATTGCCAGGGGGTGAGATTTGAACCCAGGTCCCTTCTAATTCCAAGTCTGGAATTATTATCATTACCAATCATTATTATTACATGAACCTAAGAATCTCTATTATATGCAACTTTTAAAACGAAGTCAAATTTAAGCTGCCAGCACCAGCACTAACCTGTCTCTCTGTCCCCACTTGAACTCCCATCTATTCTCTTCTGTGTATTTTAAAATGTTTTATTATTGATTCTCTTTTCTATTTTTCATTGCTATCTCTACCCACCCACTGCTTCCCCTCCCACCCCAATAAAACCCTCCCTTGTAATAAGTCAAGCAAGACAAATTCCCACCTTGACCATCTGGCAGGCTTTCCCTTACACTTGGGTGCCTTGTGCCAAACGGAAGGCCTTTGTGCCCTGGGAGGCTGAGGTCCTAATCTTGTTCTAACTGGCCCTGCCACTAATGACATGTGACCTCCGGGAAGGGGGTGCCCTTAACTTCCTTGTTTGCACCCTGTCTGTCCTTCTACCCCCCACCCTGCTCTGATAGTTGGAGTCAAGGAGACAAGCTCACAGGTTATGTGGGGACCCAGGGTCAGCTGGATTCTGGCTAGAGGTCCATTTGCATATGTAGGATGGGTCAGAGGAAGAATGAACAGGAGTCCTGCACCTTCTGTCTTCTGGGCATCTTAGGAAGTGGCCAAGATGGAAAAAAAAAAAAAACTTTGTCAGTCAAATCGAGAAGCATTTAGGAAGCCCTTTCTATGTTTGCTGGCACTAGGTCAGAAAACAGTTTGCTGGTGATTTGCCGCTGAGATGTGGCCAGCCTAATGGGGCGCTTCCTGTGGCACATCAGGCCCTTATGGTCTGCCTCCTGATAGACGATCACAATTTGAACTGTGATCTCTCCCTCCTTTCTCCCATCTTTCCTGTCTTTTGCCCAAAAAGTCTGGGCTTAATTGTCTTTTCAGGATATGACTTTATGCTGATGGATTTTCATTTCAGTGTTTCTCGGCCCTGAGGAACAGCTCACCATTGTAGAAGATAAATAGGTCTTCTCTTTAAAGGAATAGGTGGGAGGGAGAGGAAAATATATGATGTTCTCCAGTATGCCATGGAATGCCTAACCCCAAAAGCAGAGGGGAGAGATAGCTGTCCTCTGTGGGCATACCTGTGTCCAGATCCTCCACCCAGGCTCTGCTTAACCCTTACTAAAATCCCAGTCATGGGGTGGATGGCCCATATGACTGGAAACCAAAGCTCTTTTTTCCTTTGCATTTTGAGGGAATCTTGTTCTAGACCTCAGACCAGGCCCTTTGCTGCTTGTAGGGTTAGCAGCAGCTGCCTCTCTTGTGGGAAGAAACATTGGATTTTGTTCCATGACGGTTTGCTTTATCATCAGTTTTTCCAGGAATACATTACCCAAGTGTCCTTCTCTTCCCCTGTAGCTCCCACCCCACCCCCACTCACCTTCCTTGCACTGGGTCCTAGGTCCTAAACATCAGGTTTGTTTGAGCCCTGAGCTAGCAGGGCAGGTAAGTGTCAGATCAGGGCTAGAATGGTAGTATGTACCTATGCCTCGCCCTCTCCAGCGTTCTCTCGGAGTGTATCTGAACCTCCCTCTTGCCCGGTATCGTATTTAGGTGGGTGTCTTTTCCTGGCTTCTCTGCTAACATGTGTTGACGTGCTTTTCTACTACCAGTCCCTTAGCATAGTCCTGGGCACATCGTGATACACTAATTGATTAACAAATCAGTTCACAAACATTTATTGGGTCCCTACTATGTGGTAAGAAATGGGTTAGAATGGCAGATACAAAAGCAAGGAATGAAACCATCCCTTGGTAAAATGGTCCTTGAACTGGACTGAATTGTGACTGAAGCACCAGAGGTCAGGGTAATGATGGGTTTTGTTCCTGAGGAGATCAGTTCGTGTCTCCCACCCATAGCCCTCCCTGATTGCCTTGAAAGTGTTTGCTACTGGCTTCAGAGGGGTCATAGATTTAAAGCTGAAAGGGACTTTGGACATCATTGAGGGCTCCCTCCCCATTTTCTAGATGCAGATACTGGGCCATAAGGGTTCAGTGACTAGCTCAAGGTCACACAAGTGGTGAGTGGCAGAGCTGGGATAAGAACCTAGGTAACACAGATGTGGAACATTTTTTCCCAATATGTTGATTTGGTTTTGCCTATTTTTTTCACTTATTCCACTTTTAAAAAATTGTCATAAGGCATGACTTTCTTGAGGAAGAGTGGGAGGTACATAGGGGGGAAATGTATGTGATGTGAAAGCAAATGATACCATTAAAATATATATATTTTGAAAAGCAAATAGATGTGTTTTCCCCATAACCCTTTCCTCCTCTGAGTTAGACGCCCCCAAATTCCTTCAACTGATTTGATTATTGTATAGTTTTGAGGCCCTTCACGATCCTCATCGCCCTTGCTTGGGGACACTCCTTTATCAGTGTTCTTCGTGATATATGGTGTCCAGTAGACTCCAGAATATTCTAGATGCCATCTGATGAGAGCAGAATCTATCAGGATTAACATAGCTCTCATTCTGGATACCTTATATCTCTTTAACAAGATTTTTTTTTATTTGGTAACTTTTTATGGATTTCTTTTGCTTTTATACGACCTGCATTTCCAAATGTGTCTTCTCCTCCCAGGGAGCCATTCCTTATAACACAGAATAAAAAAAAAGAAGAAAAAGAAAAGCCATTCAATAAAGCTAACCAATATATATAAAATATATTTCTTACATTATCTATTGTGCTCCTGGCACGGATCACAATAGATTATATAAGAAATGTGGGGAAACTGTGGTCTCAAGTCCACATGTGGTCCTCTAGGCCCTCAAGTGGGGCTCTTTGGCTGAACCTTGGAGGAACTAGAAGGTTCCCCACCCATGCTGCACACCCTTGGTCTCCTGCCTCTACCAAGATGGGAGAAAGGTGTCTCCTCATCTCTTCTTTATAGTCAAGTTTGACTATTGTAATTTCAATAATAATGCAATTTCAAAGCTTTCCCTTTTGATTGTCTTTGTTGTTTGCTTTTAGCCACTGTGTGTAGTTATCCTTCTTCCTTAACATTGCATCAGTTCATATAAGTCTTCCTGTGCTTGTCTGTATCCTTCACGCTCATCATTTCTGACAGCACAGTCATCTTCCCTTATATTCATGCTTCACAGCATGGCGTTTCCCAACCAATGGGCATTTTGTTTCCAGTTCTTTGCTATAACAAAGTACTTCTTTTACTAACCAGTTTTTTTGTATTGGGCTGGTCCCAACCTAGAATCCTAGAATCTATTTCTTCATTTGCACAACAAGCTGTATTACTCTTGGTCTCCATATTAAAGTGTAAACACCTTGACACCAAGGGTGTTGTTTCATCTTTTGTGTTTGTGTCCCTGGCAGGTAGCCCAGTGCCTGCCTCATACTAGGCATTTCATAATGGCCTTTTCACTCATTCATTCTTAGAATGTTAGCTCCTTGAGGGTAGGGACTGTGCCATTTTTGCCTTTTTGTCCCCAGTCCCTAGCAGGTGTAACCATTTAGTTAATGCTTATTGCTTGATTGAGTTGCAGTGAGGAAGGGAGTGAGGTGTAGCCCATCCCCAGCCCCTTGGGAAGAGAGCCGACAAGGTTCAGGAGCCAGCTTTCATCTTTCTAGGGTGATGGGTGAGTCAGGAGTGTCAGTTTGGGGAGGAAGGGTAGCAGTTCTCAGAGCAGGTAGTGGAAAACTGAGTGAGTCATCTGGGAAGGGGCAAGAGCCAGGCTGTATTTGCTGCTCAAGCCAAAATGGTAGCCCCCAGCTGCCTTAAGTATGGGGAGCCAGAGCCCTGAGGACCAAGAGCCCACCATGCCTCCTTTTGACCAATCAGGTCAAAGAAAACTGAAGACAGACCAGTTTCATCCCTTCCAAATCTCACCTCAGACAGTAGCTGTCTGACTTTGCTCCAGTCACATAACCTCCGTGGTCCTCAGTTTCCTCATCTGTAAAATGAGGGGGTTGGACTTGATGGCCTTTAAGATTCCTTCTAGCCTAGATGAAAATAACATTTACAAAACTCTTAGCAGGGTTCCCAGCATGTAGTAGGTGCTTAACAAACGCTCACCCTCTTTCCTTGTTTTAAGTCACAGTGTCTGTTTCTCCCCATCTCCCAGTATTTAGCAGCTGGCTGTGTGCCCCCTGTAGTGCTTAGCTTTCTGCTTATGGGCTTTCCAGCCTGAGTCAGTCCTCCAGCCCTTTGCTCAGGGCCATTGGAAGGTAACATTTCAGCATCCCCCTTGGAATGGAGGGAGACAGTGTGACGAAGGCTTTGCAGGCACAGTCCACTTACTGCCTACGTGACCTTGGACAAGTCAGTGAACAGATAACAAGGTTGGATTAGATGAATCCTTTTGGCTCAGATGTGATCATCTGTCACTATTTGGTAGACCTTCCCACCTCCCTTTGGCATTCTAGAAGCCTCTTTCCATATACCTACTACGGTCATCCCTCCCACATTTTAACTTTCCCCACTGAGGTCTCCCTCTATCATGGGTCAGCATAAGAAATTCAATGGGAATTTTGGGGAATTTTGTGGAAGCCACTGATGACACAGAAAAAGCACAGAAACTCAGAAATGCATAAAATATGTGTATAGTATTATATAATATCAACATATTTTATCTTTTATTACCCTAATAATTCAGACTTCTCTGGTACAAAGGGAGGGCCAATAAATTTTAGGTGAGTTTTCCAGGTTGGGGGGCACTCCTAGCCCCTTGATGTGGAAGGTATAACTGTATATCTTCTTTGGGAAACTAATGAGCTCCTGACAAGCCAAGCTAATGATGACTTGGTACAATTAACACTGGGCTCTAACCCTTTCTAGCTGGGGGGGCCACAAGCAAGACCCTTAACCTGTCTGAGCTTCATTTTACCGCAACAAGACCTGTACTGTCCACTTCGCTGGGCTGTTGTGAAGCCCAAAAGAGAGAATGTCAATAAGGTGCTTTGTATAAATGTCAGCTAGCCTTAGCATTCTCCCTCTCCCTCATGGAATTCTTGTTCAATAAATGGTTGTTAAATGAATAGAGGGGGTAAGGAATAAATTAATTTCATGAAGCAAATGAGATAATGATGTATAGTGCTTTGTAAATGCTAATGTGTTATGTAAATGTCAGGTATTTAAAATATTTATATTTTAAAATTTATTTTAATTATTTATTTATATTTAAATTTTTATTGATTTATAGTTGCTAAGTATTTCCTTTTTATAAGAGGATCCTAAAGAAGGGACTGTTTAACACGAAGAAATGAATCTCTAATGGTAGAATTCTGGGTATCAGTGAGGGGAGATATATGCGGACATGGGGCATTTCCAGTATCCTTCAAGCCATGTCACATGCTCAGCTGCTTATCACACACACAGGTGGCCTTATCAGAACTGGAAGTGTCCAGATGTCCAATGCCTCCAGCACACTGTTCCTCACTTCTGGTTATTGGCTCACTCACAACCTACTCAGTGACCTTGTCTCTTGCTCTCTGGCCCCCATCCTCCATTCTCTTTCAGATGTGAGAACCAGCTCCCTTCTCAGCCCCCTCAAACCATGGCTGACACCATCTTTGGCAGTGGGAAGGACCAGTGGGTATGCCCCAATGATCGACAGCTTGCCCTCCGAGCCAAGTGAGTGCCCTCAATTTTGCCAAGGGCCACGTGGGGCTTTCCTGGCTTTTCGTTTCTCCTAACATTCCTTTGGCAGGATCTTGCAACCCAGATCCCTTCCTCAGTGAGATGGCAATCATCATCATAATAATTTTGAGTCCATACTCAAAACTGTGCTCGAGTCAGCTCAAAATGGCTCTTTGGGGTGAGTTGACTGTTAAATTTCCATCGTGAACATTTACGTCTCAGAAATAAGCAAATGCTACAAAGTCAGGGCTTGATTTATTGTTTTGTGATTGTCTAGGATTAAGAAAATGTCAGAGAAAATGTTACAATGCAGTTTAAACTTAAAACTGTGTTCGAAGCTGGTTGTTAAACATTAACTAGCACACCCTTACTCATAGCTATGATTTTATTACTGTTGGGAGTTCTTTCTATAATGAGAATCTGAGATTTACAGTTTTAGGAAGGTGCCTAGGCCATTGAGAAGTCTAGGGACTTGCCAAGGGTCCCACAGCCAGCATATGTTAGAAGTGGGATTAGAACCCAGGTCTTGGCAGTTAGGGGTCATGGTATGTAGAACGCCGAACTTAGAGCTAGAAGAAATCTTTCCTCAGACATTTACTAGCTATGGGACTCTGGGCAGTCCATAATATCAGCCTTGGTTTCCTCCTTTGTAAAACTAGTGGTGATAATGGTGCCTGCCTGACAGGGTTGTTATAAAGATTAAAGGAAATAATATGTCTAAGTTATTTATAAGATTTAAGCTTGGATTGTTTTTCAGTTTTGTCCCTTCACGACCCCATTTGGGGCTTTCTTGGCAGTGATATTGGTGTGGTTTGCCATTCCCTTCTCCAGCTCATTTGACAGAGGAGGAAACTGAGGCAAACAGGGTTAAGTGACTTGCTCAGGGTCACACAGCTAGTAAGTGTGTGAGGTCGACGCTCTGTGCACTATGGCGCCCCCTAGCAGCCCTGAAAGTATTAAAGTGCTATATAAATGTTAGCTATTATTTCAGACTCAGAGGTCAATGCTCTAAGCTTAGGCAAACTTTCTAATAATAAGAACCAGTTTTACCAAGTTTTAAGGCTCACAAACTCCATACATTATTGTATTTGAACCTCATAATGACCCGGTGAGGTAGATATTACCCTGCCCTTTTGACACCTGTGGAAACTGAGGCTTTGGCTTCTCTCGGGCTACACGGCTGGGACGTTTGAGGGGCAGTGTTTGGACCCAGATCTCCCTGATTGCAAATTCAATACTCTTACCCTCAGGGGACCCAGATCAAAACAAAAACAATCAAGCGTGCCACAGGGTTCAAAAATAGAGAGAACACAGGGAATTCTTAATTAGACGCTGTCCCCATGCCAGGAACAGGCAGCAGGGATTGGGGGAGGGGGAGTGGGCTCATCAGCTGTCGGGAGCAGAAGTCATAGCAAATGGAGAGGAGAGGAAAGAGGGCAGCATCTCTGCACGTCTCTGCAGCTAATTTGGCCTGTTGGTCACCCATCACTCCCCTAGGATTGCTCCTTTGCTTTCTACCCCCCAAGCCCTGCCCCCATGCAGGCTGCAGGGAAGGATGGAGTCTTGGGTGAGCCAGGCTGGTTCTCCTCCCCTCCCCTCTCCTCTCCTCCTCTCCCCTCCCCTCCCTTCCTCTCCTCTCCTCTCTTCTCCTCTCCTCTCCTCTCCTCTCCTCTCCTCTCCTCTCCTCTCCTCTCCTCTCCTCTC
>CM053593.1:365258889-365302933 GCA_028646575.1 Pseudocheirus occidentalis
TCCCCTTATATCTCTTTTCCTTGCCTCCTTTATCTTTGCTCTCTTCTTTTTCTCCTCTTCCCCCTCCATTCTCTTTCCTCTCTTTTGTCCTTCCTCCTTCCCTCTGTCTTCTCTTTTGCATTAGTTTCTCTCTCCCCTCTTCTTTTTCATTCTCTCTTTCCTCTCCTCTCTCTCCTCATACCTCTCTTCTCTCTTCTCCTCTCCTCTTTCTTCTTCCCTCACTTTCTCCACTCCCTCCTCTCTCCTTACTGCACCCTAAGGATCAGATCTGTCTGACTTGTAGCTGAAACAGATGTGGCTCGTTTCCCCTGCTTCAATGTGAGTGCCTTGGGAGGAGCATTTAGCTTTCTCTTCTGTACACAGTAAGCGCTTAATAAATGGATTTCTTTTTCATCCATTCCTCCTTTCATTTGTTCATTCTTCCCTTTCCTTCCCCCTTCTCTCTCACCCCTTCCCTTTGCTCCCTCCCCCCTCTTTTTCCTCTCTCTCTGTCTCTTTCTCCTCTCTCCCTCCCTCTCCTTTCTTCCCCTGTGTTTAGACCAAGAGCTGCCCCTTTGCTCTGGGAGAAGTAACCTGGGCCACCTCTCCTAATCCCAAGCTGAGCTCTCAGAGGATGGGGCAGCTCTTTCCCTCTCTCCTCCCCACTTCTTACCCCCACCCCATTCTCACTCTGCAGCAGCCACAGAAAAGCTGGTTGCACCTTTTTGAGCTGCAAATGTCTTTTTGTCTTTCTCTCCTGGGGCTGGATGCCTGGTAGGGACGGAAAGTGGTCTCAGGCCATTAGCTCTTGGCACTTCCATGCCCTCCTCCCTTAACAATATACCTCCTCCAGCCGGCCTCCCCTGCCCTGCTTACCCTTAACCCCCAGCATAGCCCTTATAGCCTCAGTTTACCATGTCACAGGGACATAGATTTGAGTATCCCTCAATTCTGTTCAATTCAGCAAACATGGAACCCTCCCTCTCGGCCAGGCACTGTGCTAGGGGATTGGGGTACACAGACGAAAATGAGGCCACTCCTGCCCTCATGGGGCTTATATTCTACATGGTTGGGTTGACTGACTAAATTCATTTTATTTAATTCAACAAGCATGTGTTAAGTGCCTACTGTGCACTGGGCTGTGGGGCTTCCAGGACGAAAGACAGTCCCAGCCCTCAAAGGGGGGAGCTAACATGGAGGATTGGTTCTATTTGTTTGTATTTAACCAGCCTTTATTAAACACCTCTTCTGTGCACAAGGCACTGTGTTCGACCTTGGGGATGCCAAGACAAGGGGGAAGCAATGCCTGCCCTCAACACACACCCATTTTACTGGCTCATAAACTTAGAGATGGAAATACTGTCGAGGTGATCTAGACCAACCCCATTCTTTTCCAGATGAGGTACCTGTGGCCCAGACAGGTCTAATTGTTTGCCCACAGTCACACAGAAAGTATGGGCACATGTGGTACATTTCATCCAGGTGTGTATCTAACAATTGTATTTTTAAAAAGATAGCCATTTGGGGCAGCTAGGTGGTGCAGTGAATAGAGCACCAGCCCTGGAGTCAGGAGGACTTGAGTTCAAATGTGACATCAGACACTTGACGTGCTTACTAGCCGTGTGACTTTGGGCAAGTCACTTAATCCCAATTGCCCTCCAAAAAAAAAAGGAAAAAAAAGATAGCCATTTATCAAATACTCAATCAGAAACGGTGTTCTTGTTCATCAAACTTAAGAAATGAACACTTAAATGGAAGTATAATATAACAGTCCATACTTTAAAACTAAAAGAATATGTCTTGTAGTTAAATGAAAATGTGAAACCATTTTGGGGGGGCATTTTGCACCAGGGGTATAAAGATGAATATTTAAAAATATTCACAAGAAATACTTTTAATTTTAATTTGCATTATTAACATTTTATCCTTTACTTTCTTTTTTTTAAAATATTTTTTGTTTATTTGGAAGGGGGAAGGTAAGGCAAGTGGGGGCAAGTGACTTGCCCAGTGTCACACAGCTAGTAAGTGGTAAATGTCTGAGGTTGGATTTGAGCTCAGGTCCTCCTGACTCCAGGGCCAGTGCTCTGTTCACTGCACCACTCAGCTGACACCGTGTTTTACTTTCTTAAGACCAGATAATCAACAGAAGAATAAATCTAGTCCCAATTTGCATTGCTTGCCAGTTTTGGAGGTATAAATGATCACACTGAAAATTTAACAATCTGTTCTTCAGTATCTTTATATCTGCCTATCACTGGTGGGTGTAGGGGGTATTTGGGAGGACCAGCACCTTTCTGCTGAGCCCTTCTCAGGGCTGCCCATCCACCTTTGGTGACCCCCCTGCCAGCCAGCTCTCATGTGTGACTCCAAGAAGCTGTAACAGTGGCCATGCCCCAGTGAAGCTGTTTTGGCAGAGGATAACCAAAGGGCCTCAGACCCATTGGTGAGTTAGGGAGCTGTCTACCCCAAACATATGAAGACTGCCTCTGGTGGAATGGGGGGAATGAGAACAGTTCGTTGGGGCCATCGTGAAGGCAGCATAAGCAGGCAGGCCCTATGGGGTGCTTGGGGCTTGTCAGGCACCAAAGACAACAAGGTTATCCACTGACTTACGTCCGGCCATCTTGACTTCTGACCTGCCCTTGGACTTTAATGACTGGAAGAGGGGTAAAGGTTGACAACTTTGCACAACTCTGCCTCCCTTCATTCCAGTTCACAGTGATGTCATCAATCCTGTGTGAAAACAAAGGAAAAGCAGCAACCACCTCTAACAAGTAGTAAATGATAGAGGCTAGAATTTGGCTCCAGATCCACCGGCTTGCCATGTATGTGCTTCAGGCAACTAGACAGAGCAGTGTAAGAGTGCTGTAATACACATAAAAATCAGATAGGAACTCCCATAGGAGGTGGCACTGGAGATTTAAGGGAAGTAGGAATTCTGGGAGGTAGAGATGAGGAAGGAGGCTGTCCCAGGTACTGGGGACAGCTCAGAGCTGGCAGAGAGTGTTTTTGGCAATAGCAAATGAGCCAGCGTGCATTATAGAGTATATGAAAGGGAAATAATGTGTAATGAGGATAGAAAATATAGATTGGGCCAGGTTGTGAAGGGCTTTAGATGCCAAACAGAGGAGCTTCTGCTAAGGCACCAGTGAGCCAGTGACATTTCCTGAGTAGTGGAGCTTGTGCTTTAGGAGAAGCCCTGTGTGCAGGTTGGATCAGAGAGGAGAGACGAGAGGCAGGGAGGCCAATAAGGGGAAGGGTGTTGTGATAGTCTAGGAAAGAGATGAGGAGGGAGGAGGAGACAAATGTAAGAGATATTATGGAAGGAGAAACAAAATCCAGCAACCGATTGGTTCCAAGGCCTGGGGAAAAGTGAGGACACAGAGCTGCCTCCCTCAGTCCATCTCTGTGACCTCTCACCTATGCTGTCTCCTCTCAGCTGGTCTCCCTGCTTCCAGCCCCTCTGATTCTCCAAACCGTCATCCCCACAGCTACTATGAGAACCTTCCAGGGGCCCAATTCTCTCCATGTTACTTGTAACTTCAGGAACTCTGGCGGCTCACTATTACTTATGGGTTAAAAGAAAATCCTTTTGTTTGCTATTTATCAAGTCCTTTAAAATCTGATTCTGTCCTGTGTCCCCAGTCTGATTATACATTATTCTCTTTAATACACTCTAGGTTTCAGGAAAAGTAGCCCACTCACTGGTCCACGTACACAATATTTGCTCTCTCATCACACTGCCTTCGAAGACACTCCCCTAAACCTGGAATGCTCTCCCTTCTCCCTCGCCCTGCCTCTTGAGCCCCCAGCCTCCTTTCTTAAGTCAAACACCACCTCTTACATATGGCTTTTCCTGATTCCTCCCCACTTTCCCCCCCCTCTAGTTATTAGTGCTCTCATAGACAAAATTGTTTTGTGTTTATTTTGTATTTATATTGTATTTATCTGTGTACATGTTGTCCCCTATCTTAACCCCCCTCTCTGGTAGAATATAAGCTCCTTGAGGGCAAGAACTATTTCCCTTTTATCTTGTATCCTCACTGCTGAGCATACATACTACCAAGCATACCATAGCAGACAAGTAGAATGTAAGCTCCTCACAGGGACTATTTCTTTTGTGTCCTTGTGTTCAGTGCCTAGCACAGGACTTGGGACAGAGTAAAAGCTTAATAAACGCTGGTTGAATTGAATTGGATGGGAGAGATGCCCCTCCCAGGCTGGGCTGCCCAGAAGAGCCGTGAGGCTGACCACCTGCTTTCAGTCCCTTGTTAGGACATCCTGAACTCTACCATCCCCCTCCTCCCTATCTCTCCTGTGCCTCCAGCTCTGCTGGTCCCTGCGGATTTTCAAAGTGCTCCATACATTTGGAGCTCACTTTATCCTCACTGGCTTTTTTGTTATAAAAAAGTGTTTACATATGATCCATATTTATAATCCTCTCACTCACCTTCCAGACAAATGGAAAGAAAAGCACCAAGTCTCATCTTCCTTTTTCATAGGCTTCAGCTCCCATTGGCCTCTTCCCACTTTCTCCTGTTTCTGCAGTTCCTTTTTCCTCTAAAGGCCTCCCCTTGAGGTATCTGGGTTCTTAGCCAATTTGTATTGGAAGGTCTCACTTTTGTTAATGTTGAAAGGTAGATGTGAACTTTCCTGAGGTCACATAGCAAGCTGTTGGTATAGCCAATGCTAGAATCCACCTGATGTTTTAATGGAAAAAAGCCAGCAGAGGTGGCTTTGGCTCTTGCCTTGGTGAGCCCTGGTAATTCATTTCAAGTCTCTGGGCCTTTCCTTATCATTAAAACAAGGGCCTGGCCTAGATGACCCCTAGTCATCTTGCTTTTGGCTAGAAATAGTGTTCTGGGGGCTGCTTTTTAGGAAGGGCATTGATTAGCTGGAGAGCAATCCAGATGGTGAAGGGCCTAGGGGTCTCTTTAAGTATTCGAAGGTTTCATTTTGGTCTGCATGGAAGAATTAGGATCAGGGTATGGAAGTATAGGATGCAGGAAAGTATAGAATTGATGTCAGGAATCCCTCCCCCAAATTTGTAACCATTAATTAGAGCTTTAAAAAGTGTAATAGGCTGCCATGGAAGGTAGTGAGATCCCTGTCACTGAATGTCTTCAAGCAGATGGGTGGCTGCCTGTTGGGGATAATATAGAAGGGGTTCTTACTCAGTTGTGATGACCTCAGTTGTAGATGACCTTGGAGGTTCCTTCTAGCTGAAATCCCTTAATTCTCTGATATCTTGGGGATGCTGGAAGGATTTGAAGTAAAAGAACATGAGTTTGAATCCCGTCTCTGATCTTTAGTATCTTTGTGACCTTGGGTAAATCATTTGCCCTCCCTAGGCCTCAGTTTACCCCTCTGTAAGATGGCAAGTTTTAGATTTAGCACAAGGAGTGATTTTAGAGTTCCTCAACTCCAAGTCCCTCATCTTACACAGAATGACAAAGACACCTGTAGAGGTTATGTGACAGCAGTGTCTGAGGCAGGATTCACACCCAGGTCTTTGACTCTGAGTCGAGGCTCTATATTACACCAGTGATCTCTAAGATTCCCTCAGCACTATGGGTTAGTTACTGTCCTAGGAACTCTCAGTTCCTGGTCGTCTTTTCCCTTCCCCAGTGCTACCTTCTGTTGCCAGGAGCTGCCTCAACAAACATCTCAATCTAATTCTTGTTTGTTTAGAAGCTCGGAAACAGCTGTGTAGGAAGCCACAGAAAGGTGGATTCAAGATGGTGGGTGCTATGGCCTTTTCTCCTTTGTCCTCTCCAGACTGCAGAGCGGATGGTCAGTGCATACGTACCAGACAGACAAACAGAGGAAGAGCCAGAGCCTCAGTGCTGCTGAAGTGGAGGCCATTCTGGAGGTGATCCAGAGGGCTGAGAAACTGGACGTTCTGGAGCAGCAGAGAATTGGGTAAAAGCAGTGCATCTGGGCTGGGGTTGGGGCTAGAGGCGGGTCTCCTAGCCAGGGTATGAAGGGGAGAGACCTAGACGGACAGCCAGAGGACCCCAGCTCTGCCTCTTTCTAGTACTGGGACTCTGAGGAAGATCTTTACCTTTCAGGCTTAGAGGTTAGAGCGTTCAGCCAGATCAAATCCTGCTTCAGACATTTTCCTGGCTGTGAGACCCTGGACAAGTCACTTATTTCCTGGAATCTTAGTCTGCCTGCCGCAAGTCTCTCCCCATTCCATTCCATCCCATTCTTCACTCTGTTGTCATCCTAAAGCTCAGCTCTAACCATGTCACTTTCCTACGCAAAAAGCTCCAGAGATTTGGGATCAAATAGAAAATCCTCTGTTGGGTGTTCAAAACCCTTCAAAACAAGGCCCCTCCCCTACCTTTTCAGTCTTTTTACAGCTTAGATTCCCTTCCCCCAACCTAGTCTGCAATCCAGTGACACTGGCTTCATGGCCTCATTGTTGTTCCTGGAATCAAGATGTTTCTTCTCCCAACTCTGTGTATTTTCATTGTTTATTTCCATGTCTGGAATGCCCAGGAGTTAAACTTGAACCCAGGCCCTCTAGGCTTTGAGGCTCTCCCACTGTTTACTCTGCTAGGCTGCCCCTCACCTCAAAGAAATGAATGGTAAATGGTGGAATTTTAGGGAGGAAGCAGAGTAGCTTTAGGGGAGAAGTGGGGGCCTTCTCACTTCTCCTTAGTTATTTCTGGGTAATGGGGCTTCCAGGTAAAGACAATTTTGGTCTCACTGCCTATCTCTTCCCCTCTACCCATCCCTTCCTCAGTGCTGTCACTGGGGCTGCCTTTCTGGGGGACTCTCCCTTGGAAGGCAAGTTTGGGCCCTGGGTCCAGAGTGCAGGGATCTGCGTTCTCTTGGCAGTGGGGAGGTGGTGTGTCTGGTGTGTTTCTGCAGAGATCCCATCCTTCCTGTTTCTTTAATCCCCCTTGTGCTGCAGGAAGCTGGTTGAGCGACTGGAGAACATGAGGAAAAATGTGATGGGGAACGGTCTCTCCCAGTGCTTCCTGTGTGGGGAGCCTCTGGGCCTCCTGGGCAGTGCCTCAGTCTTCTGCCAGGACTGTAAGAAGGTACGGCTTCCTGGGCTTCTCTGCTTGGTCAGAGAGACACACTTCCATGTTCAGTGCTGGTGCATGAAGGATGGTGAGCACTGGCTCCAACCTCCCCAGAACCTGACTGCCTTCTGGGGAGAAAGGGCTGGCCCCTGTGGGGGTGTATCCTAGATGGATCTACTTATAGAAACTGGCAACTAGGTGACCCCTGGATAGTGTAGTGCATGGAGTCGGGAAGGCCAGAATTTAAAACCTGCCCCAGACGCTTGTTAGGAGCAAGACTTTGGGCAAGCCACTTAACCTCTCCTACCCTCAGTTTCCTCATCTGTAAAAAGGGACATCATAACAGCACCCGTCTCCCTCGGTGGTGAGAATCTAATGAAGTAATGTGTGTAAAGCACTTTACAACCCTTGAATCACTACATAAATTTTAGCTATTATTATATTTATACTTTTCCCCCATTAGAATATAAGCTCCTTGATGGTAGGAGCACTTCTGCTTTTGTCTTTGTAGCTCTAGTGCCTTGGCACAACAGTAGGTACTTAAAAATACTTGGTTGTGATTGATGTGTTTGGTAGGAGGGCAGCTGGAAGGCCCCTTGTGGCTGCTGATGTCCCCTTGGTTGGTCCTTACCTTCTTGGAAGGCGGTCACCCAGGCCTGGGGAGAAGGCTGTCATGAATGGGTCTGTTCTGGAAGGTTTCGGGGCTATGTCACTGTGGCTTTCCCAAGATGTCCTTTGACCACAGCGATGCCTGCCTCCACAGGAGTGCCTCCACAGGAGTACCCCGTGTTCCTGCTTCTGGGACAGGGTGACGGCTCTCTGACTAGTAATCTAGAACATTAGAAAGACTGAGAAGTCAGCCTGGCTGAAGAGGAGAGCCCACTGACTACGGCAGTGGCCTTGCTTATTGGCACGTTGTGGGGGAAGGAAGCTATCCTGGAAATAAAATGCTCCGTCCCTACCCCAAGGGGGCTTATAGCCCAGTTGGGCATCACTGCACACAAACATGCCCACAAACTATAAGACAGTCAGTGAGTTAACAAGCATTTATTAAGTGCCTGCTGTGTTCCAGGCACGGTGCCAACTGCTGGGAATACAGAGAAAGGCAAAATCCCCAAAACAAATACAGCTGCAAACCCTGTTCTCAACATTCTAATGGAGGAGACAATATGTAGATATCCCAGGCAGGAGTTGCTTCCTCCAGGAAGACTTCCCTGATTGATTCTGCTCTGGCTCCCCTTTCCTTCTACGTGCCCTCTGCATCGATGGCACTTTATTGGCATCATAGTCATTGGGACTCATTTGTACTTGGTTCAGTAAGTTCTAAAAGGCTTCTTCCACCTCAGTCCCCTCCGCGCACTCTGATGCACACTTCCAGTGGCCCATGTGCTGTATAGGTGCTTATTACAGTGGGGGTCCCTTCTGGGAAGCCCACGCTCCATCTCTCATCTGCTGTGGCTATTCCCTGTATCTAGAACGCTCTGCTCCATAACCGCTGCCTCTTAGTTTCCCTGGTTTACTTCAAGATTCAGCTCACATCCCACCTTCTACAAGGGGGTCCTTCTGGTTTCCTCTGGCTGCTAATGTCTTCCCTTTTCCTTCATCTATCCCAGTGGTTCTCAACCTTCCTAATGCCGTGACCCTTTAATACTCATATGTGGGCAGACCTGCCTGGAGACGGCTAGAGGAGCATTGTCTCGGTTCCAAGACCATTGGAAATAAGTGTTTTCCTGTGACCCCTGTGAAAGGGTCGTTTGACCCTCAAAGGGGTCGTGACCCACAGGTTGAGAACCACTGATCTGTCCTGTGTATAACTTGTATGTAACCAAGGCACAAATTTTTAACCTTTTTGTGTGTGCTAGACACCATCAGCCCCCTTGGAAGTCTTGCTTTTAAAATGCATAAAGTTCAAGTATTACAAACGAAGTGAGCTACCTATAAACCACTTAGCAGTGTCTGGCACATGGCAAATGCTACATACATATTAATTATTATTATTGTTACTGTTAATATTATTATTTAAAGGAATATTTGGTTTCAAGTCCTGTCTCAGACACATCCTGACTGTGTGACTCTGGACAACTCCCCCAGACTGTGAGTTGTCAAGAGGTGTTAATTTGTACTGTTAGAAGAAGTTTCTACACAATTTATACAATATTAATGAAAAACAGGAGTAACTAGGTGGCACAGTGGATAGAATACTGGCCCTGGAATCTGGAGGACCTGAGTCCAAATTCAATATCACTTGACACTTGATTAGTCGTGTGACCCTGGGCAAGTCACTTAACCCTGATTGCCTCACCATGAAAAGAAGAGAAAAATAACAGGGCTTATTCCTCTGCAGCAGCTTTAGAGAGATGAACAGCACTCTTCATTAGAAAGAAGGAAGATTTATTGGAGCACATGATAAGCAAGTGAAAAATCTCGGGAAATGTTTTTGAAACAAACAGATCTCATTTCTCATTATTGTCATTCTCTTGAATGAAGTTATTGATTGTTTCTGTGATTTGTTGTTTGACTCACTCATTCCTTAGGATTAGATTATTTAGTTTCCATTTAATTTTTAGTCTGCCTTTCCATTGCCCTTTATTATGTATTACATATAATTTTTATTGCATCATGGTCTGAAAAGGATGCATTTAATATTTCTGTCTTTCTGCCCTGGATTGTGAGGCAATCCTAGTATATGGTCAATTTTTGTGTGTGCCATGTACCACTAAGAAAAAGGTATATTCCTTTCTATTCCCATTCAAGCAGACCTCACTTCTTTTTTTATTTTAATTAATTAATTTAGTTTTTGTTTACAACATTCAGTTCCATAGTCCCTTGAGTTCCAAAATTTCTCCCCCTCTCTTTCCTCCACCCTCCATCCCCAATGTGGCATGCAATCCAATATAGGTTCTACAAATACCTTGACATTAAACATTAGTCAAGTTATAAAGAAGAATCGTAACTAATGGAATGAACAACGAGAAAGAAGGAACAAAGTAAAACACAAAAGAGAGAGAGAGCAGGTAGTTTGCTTTAATCTGCATTCAGAGTCTGTAGTTCTTTCTCTGGATGTGGATATCCCTTTCCATCGTGAGCTTTTTGTAGTTGTCTTATAACCTTGCATTGCAGAGAAGAGCCCAGTCTATCAAAGTTAGTTGTCACACATACGATGTGTCTATAATAGTGTACAGAGTTCTCCTGGTTCTGCTCTCCTCGCTCAGTGTCAGTTTATGTAAGTCTCTCCAGGATTTTTATGAAGTCCCAGACCTCACTTCTAATAGCAATAAAGCTGTCTATAGGTATCTGTTCCTGGAATTGCTGAATGGAAGCTGAAATGCTTTCTACCTTAACAGAGTCTATGAGGCTCTGAGGTCTCAGAGAAGAGTCAAAAGACCCTCCATGGGCAACAGCTACAGGAACTCCACTAACAATATGGCTTCACTCAGATGGCTGAGTCAGGTAGATTTGTTTTTAGAAATGGAAGGGTTTTTAAGAATGATTCAGGATCGGGTCATGGCCACCGGAGATTACAGGACGGTTGTCCCTAAGGACCATGTCCTTCTTTATCAATGCAGGTTATGTGGCAAAATGATGTGGATGTTCTTTAATGTGTCATAGCAGGTTGCAAAGCCTGGACATTGAGTATTTGAGCATAAAGGCTTTCCTTCTCAGAAAGACCCACTTCAGCAGCTGGAGTCATACACCAGAAACTCTCTGCCCTTTATAAACCAACATGACAAATGCCTGATGAATACAAACACGAATTTGTCAGCATTACCTGACAAATGCAAGATGACAAATAAAGACCTCCCAAATATCCTTGACAATTCTGTGACTAAGCCATTCTGGAAGTTGAGCATAGACAGACCCACTCCCCACAACCACCTTGGACTTGTTCCATAAAAACAAAAGGATGGACATCATCATATCACACTGATAATATCCAAGCCACATAATGATAATAATAATGGCAATATAAGGCTTCCAAAGGGTTTAATAAATATTGTCTCACTGGATCGTCAAGATAACCCTGGGAGATGGGTGCTAGTCTTACTTCCATTTTACAGATGGGGAAAGTGAGGCAAACAAGAGTTGAAGTCACTTAGCCTCCATCTGCCTCAGTTTCCTCATCTGTAAAATGGGGGATAATAACAGCACCTATCTCCCAGGGTTGTTGTGAGGAACAAATGAGCCAATACTTGTAAAAATCTTTGCTCAAATATAAAATTACCTATGAAATATTAATATCTCCCCCCAGGGTTGTTTTTAAGGATGGAAGGAAATATTTGCAAAGTGTGCTGTAAATCTCAAACGTCTTCATCAATGCAATCAATAACATTTATTTTAAAACCCACCATTGAAAAGATGAGAAGAGTCAAATGGTAACAAAAAGGAGGAGGAAAGAAACAGTAGCTGAGTACTAATGGTTGATAATTATTTTACTCCAGAAGGACCAAAGGACTCAGACGTGCTTAAACGCAGGCTGCTTCTAGAACTTTCTCTTGAATAGCTGTGTGTATCTTGATCACAAGAGCAGAGAATCCCAAGGAAGAGAGAATCTTATCTCTTTCCCCATTCCTACTTTGTTCCCTGGATAGGAAGGGAGAAGAGGGAGAAAAAAATACATTTCCTGCCCTCTCCCTTTTCCTTGATTAATTTGAGGTAAGTTTTTTTTTGTTGTTGTTATGCAAAGGCTGGAGTTTGTTGGTGTAATAGAGACAAGGCTTTTCATTCTGAGTTCTGCAGTGAGAGGCAGCTGGGTGTGGGTCCTCGGCCGGTGAGGGGCTGACATGGCTATTCCCCTCAGGAGGAGGGTCGAGGCAAATGCATCATCTTCATGGAAAGATTTCCTCCTCAGATGCTGTGGGGATGAGGTCTGTGTGATGTAGGTGCCCACATTTGCCCTCAGCTTCCCCAATCCCTCTGCCCCACCTGCCCTTTGGCAGATACCAGTGCCCATGTATTGTACCTCTATTTCAGACAGTTCCGTTTAAACTGCTCACAGAGGGGATGTGAAGCAGGGAGAGAGGGGCTTCTCCAGAGAGTAGAGGTGAATGAGGGACCTCTGCAGCTCCTGTGACTCTGGTACTTCTAAGGGAAGAGGGGTGGGTGTCCTCAGAGGAGAAAGCTATGGGCTGGATCCCCAGCATCCAGCACTAAGTGTGCAAATAAAGCTCACTGTCCCTAAGGGCTAGGACAGGGGCTTCCTTTTTTTTGTTTATATACTTAGTACCTGTCAATCCACAAATGTTTATTAAGCACCTACTATGTGCCTGGCATTTTGCTAAGTGCTAAGGATACCCCCCCCCAAAAAAAGGCAAAAGACAGTTGACCTCCCCTTGCAGAGCTCACAACTTATTGGGAGAGACTACAAGGAAACAGATATATACAAACAAGGTATTTTCAGGATAAACAGGAAATAATTAAGAGAGGAAGGCCCTAGAATTAAGACAGTTCGGAAGGCTTCTGTAGGAGATGGGATGCTAGTTGGAATTTAAAGGAAGCTAGTACATGGCAGGGACTCAATAACTGCTTGTTACATGAATGAATGAATGCAGCAAGGCTTTATGGAACCCCTCTGGGCATAGGGAACTTGGCACTAGACGTTTCTTGAGTTTAGCTGATGGGAAGTGTTCATAATGGATCGTCTTAATCAGAATTTATTTTTAGTGGGGAGGATGGAGGAGGAAGGGCAGTCAGACCTGATTGTATTGATCCAGAGAATTTCTCATTAGGAAATGCCCTCCCCATTGCATGGTCCCTCCATCTTCTAGCTTCCTGAGAAGTGAAGTGACTTGCTTGGGTTCACACAGACTTTATATGTCCTGGGCAGCATTGGAACCCACCTCCCTTTCCACTCCACCAAAGGGCCTTTATGGGTGTCCAAGTATGACACATAGTAGTGGCAGCTGGGGCAGCTAAAGCAGCTGGATGTGGCCAAAGACCTGAGTTTAAATCCCACTTTAGACATTTACTAGCAGTGTGACCCCGAGCAAGTTATTTCTTTCCAACTCAGATCTGTCTTCCATAAAGTCAGGGATTATATTTAATAGAGTCTTTTGAGACCCTTCCAGTTCTGAATCAATGCTCCTAAGGTATCATAGTGGATATAGTCTCTTTTTTCTTTTGAAACTCTCCCACTACTCACAAATTCTTCCCTCAACTCTCCCTGGGTCCTTAAGGAATGTGCCAAAGGGACATTGCCATATGTGAGAAGGTACAGAGTGGTAATCCACTGGGGGGAATGTGGGAAGCGCAGATGTGTGTATGGTATCCCTGGCGGGGGGAGGCGAGTGTTGCCCAGAGCTCCAATGCAAGGCCTTGGTCTGAGGGAGAAGACTTTCCTCAGCCATCATTAGATCCCAAGTCTTCAATAGAATTGGTCTCAGCTTTCAGCCATGCTCACACCACAAATGGATGAGCTCACTGGTGCTTGGTCTTCGTGGGCCTCATTATTTCTGGGCTGTAGCAGAAAGGGAGGAGATAGGATGGTTAATGGGTAGCCGTTGGTGTGCTAATCACTCAGGAGTTGAATCAGACAGCTTTCATCCTAATCTGGAGCCAAGATTGGTGGGAGATCTGATGACTGAGCCACCTCGGCATGAGGCTTTGAAAACCCACTTGCCTGGGGTTGACTCATGGCACAGAAAGCAAATTGGATTTCCCTCAGTCTCCTCGAAAGGAATGCGTTCCATTCTGTGGCCCTGTCTGTCTGGGAGGATGCTGTGCTTAAGTGATCCCAGATGCTCACAAGGCTGGTGGGAAAGAACGGGGCAGCATCTGGAAGGAGATGTGATGGTGTGTGGGGGCTGGGTGGGGGTCCCAGCTTGGTCTCCAAGTCCACAGGATTTTGAGACGTGGTCTGTCTGTAACTTGGCCCTGAAAGAGGAGGTAACACTTATGAAGACTCCCCAAAGGCCTAGCCATGGGGGGACTTTCCCTGACAACCCCCCAGGCCACATGCCCAGCTCCCTGTCCAGTGTCTAACCTACTTTCAGAAGGTCATTAGAGAGTCGGCCTGTTGTAGTCAATTGAGACTCCTGGTCAGAAAGATACAGGTTCAAATTCTGAATCTGATACTTATTAGCTGTGTCCCTGGTCAAGTCATCAAACCTCTCTGAGACTACTTTTCCAGGTTTAAGATGCCGTACCTCTTGCCCCTTCAGGTATTCTGGATTTGTTTCCCTAGCACTGGGACCTGGCACATGATCACAGTAGGTGCTTAATTAATGCTTCCTGTTTTCAATCCTTTCAGCCCTATCTAACTCTTCATGACCCCATTTGAGATTTTCTTCACAAAAATACAGAAGTGATCTGCCATCTCCTTTTCCAGCTCATTTTACAGATGAGGAAACTGAGACAAAAAGGGTTAAGTGACTTATCCAGGGTCACACAGCTAGCTAGTATGTGTCTGGGTCTGGATTTGAACTCAGATCATCAATGCCTGGTCAGTTGATTGTAATGGAGATAATAAAAACTGTAGGTGGTTGTGAGGCTTTAAAAAGCTAATATATGTAAATCCCTTTGCATCTAAGATGCTTTCCTCAGAAATGGCAGCAGATTTATTACAATAGAGGCCGTGTGGTATAGGAGGTAGGCAGACTGACTGTGAAATCAGGAAGTCCAGCCTCAGACACTTGGCTAAATGACCTTGGACAAATGACCCTGCCTCCCTCTGCCTCAGTTTCCCCATTTGTAAAATAAGAGGATTGGCCTCTCAGGTCCCTTTGAGCTTTAAATCTGGATCCTAGGATCCAGAGAAATGTGGGAACCTCTCACTGGCCCAGCAGATCTCTTTGTCTCTAGGTCCAGGGTGAGGTTCCCATCTGCATGGATTGACAGAGTTTCCCTACCATACTGAGATCCCAGACCCAGACCATTCTTATGAATCAGTCTACCCTTTCCCTGAGAAGAAACCAGTACTGACTGAGGACGCCGAGGCATGGGAAGCCCTGCCTGGTGACCTGCCTCCAGTGGTCTCTGTAACGTTGAACCAAAGCCCAGAATGCCTCTTTCTTCCTAGGGCCATGAGCGGGTCTGGTCTAGGTTAGAGCAGCCCCCAGGGCGAGGCTGCTCAGGAGTGCTGTGACTGCTGGGCCTCCCTTGCTGGAAGGATTCTGTCTGGTCTGGATAAAGGGGGCGAGTTTGAGGCTGTGATCTCACAGTAGAGGGGACTCTTCCAGGTGAGGAAGCTCCCCCTGCTAAGGCTGGTCGGTACTTGGTCCGCAGTTGGTTCGCAGTTTGCAGTCTCAGAGAGTTGCCTGGGATACAGAGAGGTTAAAGAATAATAAAAATAATGTTAGGAAGAATTACAAAACACTTTACGGATATTACCTCATTTGATCTTTTGGGAAGTAGGTACTGTTATCCCCATTTTAAACATGGGGAAACTGAGGGTATATTTGAGGTTAAGTGACTTGCCCAGGGTCACACTACTAATAGGTATCAGAGGCAGAACTTTCTGAACCCTGTTTTTCCTGGCTTGGAGGTCCCCAAAGCTAATAGAGTTCTTGTTTCTCTCCTCTATATGGATAGAGACAAGAATTCTATTACCTTTTGAGACCTGGAACATTCCAGCTGCACATTCTAAGGACTGCTTTGTGTGATGTAGACCAGGAAGTGCTTTGCAGTCTGCCTTCCTAGAAGCCCTGAGCATCCTGCCCCACTTTTCTTCCCAGAACACTTTTCTCTAGGAGTATGCAGAGCTCATTATAGATTTCAGATAAGGACTGTTTTTCCAATAACAGCACCAGGGCCTGGCCTCAGGCAAAACTAACCTCAGTGGTTTATTGGGTGGACTGGAAGCAGACAAAGCCTGGGCCTGGGCCAAGGAGCTTCTTTCTATGCTCTCCCACCCCCAACTTTCAGATTCCTCTTCCTGGTCCAGCAGCTCCCAGAGGCCTTCCCTTTTCTTAGAGCAGAGGTGAGGAATCTGTGGCCTTGTGGCCTGTAGCCTACGGTATCTGACCTTTAAAGGAGGGTGATTGTAACACAAAGCCATGAGTCTCTAGTGGTAGAATTTGGGGAACAGTGGGAGATAACCCCAGAATCCCACATGCCAGGCCATTAGCAGTCCCAAGCACTGAGGGCATGAATACAGAAAACAATCTGCCCTTCCATGAAGGGCATAGATTTAGAAGTAGAAAGGACCTTGGGGGTCATCTTATCCAACCCCCTATCCTATCATCTTACTGAGTTTTTCAATCATTTTTCAGTTGTCTCCCACCCTTCATGGCCCCATCTGGTTTGCCATGTCCTTTTCCATCTTGACAGATGAGGAAACTGAGGCAAGCAAGGTTAAGTGACTTGACAAGGCTAAGTAACTCACTTAGCCAGATTTGAGTTTAGGTCTTCCTAGCCCAGCATGGAAGGTGATTAATAAATGCTTGTTGAACTTGACTCAAATGAGGGAAGAAAAAGAGCAGCAGCCTAAAGGCACTAGCCCTCCTTAGACAACTTTCAGTGCCCACTCCAAAAATAGAATGAGGGAGGTTTTTTTCTCCTCTCTTGATTTAGTGGCTGGTGGCTGCGGGAGCACTCAGGTCCTTCCTTGACCCAGCACACTAATCCCTTGCTGCTGAGTGAGATAAAAGCAATAGGGTCCTGGACTAATAACTCTTTATCTGAGCCTTGCCTGAATCTGCTCCCTTCCTGGGCCTAATTCAGATGTGCCTGGTGCCCTGATTTGTTCTGTATTATGAGGGCAGATTTTATTTCCTAAATTCTCAGACAAAAAAAAAAACGCCATAAGTCATCTGCTTTCTGGGGCCCTGTCTATGGGTGGATTCAGGAGCTGTTTGTCTTGGCTGAGCACAATACAGTATCAGGTGGCTTTCTTGGGCATCATGCATCCTTCCCTTTGGGGTACCTGCTGCCACAAAGGTGGATGGGGAAGGAGGCTTTTTAAAAAGCAGCCTCTCATTCTCCTGCCCCTTTGTACCACCTTCCTCCAGATGAGGGAAGCAGAGGATGGGCCCTTAATGAAGCAGCTTTTGGCTTTCTAGAAAGCTGGCATCATCAAGTAATCTGTCCATCAACCAACCAGCAAGCGCTTATTTAAAAAGCCTACTGTGTGTTAGTTGTTGGGAATATAAATATAAGTGAGATGTATAATGGGTGAGGGATTGGGAATGAGTAAATTTTTTAAAAACCCAACATTTTCTAAGTACCTACTGTATACCATACACTGTGCTTAGAACTGGACATAGAAATGCTAAAAGGGGGACGGGTCTTGCCTTCAAAGACCTTACATTTTGATAGAGGAAATACCAAGATAAGGGAGCAGCAGCTAGGGAGGGAAATTCCAAGGATGGTAGAAACCTTAATACACAGTCCATTCTCAAGTGTGTGTACTGACTCTGGTGTCAGCTTATATGGAAATTGTAGTAGCTGGGTGGCACCCAGAGTCAGGAAGACCTGAATTCAAATTAGAACTCTGACACTTACTAGCTGGGTGACCCTGGACAAGTCACTTTAGCCTGTTTGCCTTAGTTTCCTCATCCGTCAAATGAGCTAGAGAAGGAAATGATAAACTACTCCAGTATCTTTGCCAAGGAAACTCCAAATGGGGTCATGAACAGTCAGCCCTGACTGAACAAAAACAAGAGGTAGGACGTTATCATAAGTATTTAAAAACATTAGAGGCGACACAGTGTGGTATATAGAGAGCAGGCCTCAGAATGAAGAAAGCTTGGTTTCAGCTGCTTTCTCTGACCTGTGCCAAGCAATTTGCTCTAAGGGTGCTAGGGAGCTCTTGGGGACTTCACTACCTGTGAGGGAGTTTCCTCATCTGAGAGACCCCTATGCCAATAAAATTCCATCTCTAGGCCTTATCTCTTGTACAGGTGGGGAGACTGAAGTGAATTCAGCCTCCAGTTAAGATGGTGCCATGGAGTTGTTCTTGCCATTTTAAAGCTTTTACAAAAGGAAGTTTTCTTTAAAATAAGGCAAGAACAGAAATACGTACATCCTACCTCCCCCCAAACCTGAAGACCCACTCTTCCCCTCTCCCACCTTGGTCCTCAGGGATGGTAGATTTAAACTTAGCCCACCAACCCACCAAGTTTGCTTCCAAAAGAGGTATGGCCTGATGGAGGATGATGCTTAAGAGAATCATGGAAGTGTTTTTGCCCAGAATATTTTGGTTTCTCATTGAAGGGTAAGGGAGTGACTTCCAGTTGACTACAGCTTCCTAATCGCTATAGGGAAACCCCAATGTATTTTTCTGGCTGATACAGACCACGCTTTCTCTCTGAGATGGAAAGCTAGCTTTCATTTTAATTTTTTAAAAATTGTTTTGGGGTTGGGAAAGGCCTTTTAGCTAGCACCAAGACAGGTGACAACTGATGAGAATTTTGTAAAATGATATTTGTTTGTTAAATAACTTAACAGTTGGAAGTTTGGAAGAATATATTATAGATGTTTCCTAATATTCCTTAGGGAAAGGTAGTGGGGAAAGTCTTCAGAAAGACTCCCAAAATGTCACTAGAGAGCTAACCAGAGCTGGGACTATGGACTTTGCCAAAAGCACTCTGGTTGATTTTCTAGGGACAGCAAATGTTTATGTGGGGGGAGAGGAAAGAGAGAATTTGAATAGTAGTATATCCCCCTCCAATTCATCACAGAAGATCCAGACATCTTGATTGAATAAATCACTCAAAAGTAAACTAGGTGAGAATGAGTCTTTAATCAATTTGAGAGGCTCATATGGGACTTGGAGTTATTGGTTAAAGATAGATGAAGCCACATTGGAAATATCTTTTGGTTGATTGAGGGAGATTAAATCGTACCTTGCAGGCTACATATGAAAGCATCAAGCTAGTTTGGAGAAAATCAATTGAGTGGGGTAAGACTCAATTTGGGAGCTAAGGATACCAGTTCCCTGAGAGAGAAATGCTCTTAAGGGAAAGAGACTCTCTCTCTCTCTCTCTCTCTCTCTCTCTCTCTCTCTCTCTCTCTCTCTCTCTCTCTCTCTCTCTCTCTCTCTGTCTTTCCCTCTGTCTATCTGTCCCACTTCTAAGAGGTGACCTGTGCAGCTGAGAGTAGAAATATGCCAAGTGTTACCAGAAGGTGTCCTGGGAAAAGTCATCAGGGTATTCAGAGATATATAATTAACAATGTTATGACCTTGTGAACTGTGAAAAGTCAGAAGACCTAAAAGTACAGTCTGAGTCAATAGCAGTGTCCACCATAGCCAATTACAGTGACTAATGGCAGTGTCTACACTGGGAGCTGAGAAACACCTGAGGATAAACTAGACATATTGAGGAAAGACAAATTCAAGACTCTATGAGGCTCTATGACCTTCTGAGCCCAGTGGGGAGCTATGCCTAAGAAGAGCTTCATGAGGACTACATAAAAGGAGAAAAAGACTTCTAGTAACTGGGAGCCCCTTTAATACCTGGATTCCCATACATTTGATTTACTACCATTTTGCTATAAGTTTGAGCCTGCTCTCCCCAAACTCTGTGTATTTGAGGGAAGAACATGCCCCCAGTTTGGGAGATTGTTTCTGTATAAACTCTCCTTGATGTGTAAATACCTTTTCTAAAAGGTGATCTAAAGCATGTTTTTTTTCACTGATCATCAGCCAGACTTACTTAGTAAAATACCTTTTCTAAAAGGATAAAAAGGTACTTACTAAGTAAATCTGACTGATGACCAATGGGGAAAATACACTGGTGGGGGCTCAGGAATGATAGTTTTAGAAATCAGAACCCTGCAGTAGTAGTAATAATTCTTCTCTGGCCTGTCATTACTAGTGGGAATTGGGAAAGTAGCCCCCAAAGGGAGGCTACAATGTAGGGTCTCATTCTGGGATAATTTGGGAGCCCTTCATGTCTGAAAGGAGCTACCAGAGAGATTCTCTATCTGGGTCTCTTCTTGGATATGCCAGAATAAGATTTCTGAGGCTTTTCATTTTTTTCCCTCCTTCTTTCTTGTTCCAGCCTGCAATTGGACAGTTCAATGCTTCTTTTAAAAGTCAGACCATTTCCTCTGAGATAAAGGTCTGAATGCTTAAACACTAATACTGGTCGTATAACTGAGTCCTTTACAAGTATGGAGGCATATATTAGCAGTCCAAATTTTGCATCCCTAAAATGCTGATGCTAACAGTTTGCCAAGAGTACACTGAGATCACTGGGACAGCTGGCAAACATTGAATTATTTTTCCTTTTTGCTTTTAAGCAGACCTGGATTGCTTACCTTACTGTGAGCCATGTAAGTACTGTAAGCTTACCTTACATGAGCCAAAACAGCATGTCTGAAATCCTTATGGACTGCAGGGCTATCACAATAGATTCAGCTGCTGGCCTAGAAATCCTAAGTGACCAGCCTGTAGGTGCTTAATCCTTTGGGGGAACCCCACTTTTCTGTAAGTTCTGTTTTTATATGGCCCCTTCCTGTCCCATATCTGTTTTAGAACAGGATAAGTATGAGATACGGAGTTAGGAAGACCTGAATTGGAACCCTGTCCCATGACCTCACTAGCTGTGTGACCTTGGGCATGTCATTGAAATTCTGGGTATTTCTTCTCCTGTAAACTGATAATAATAGGAATAGTGAGACCTACTTCACAGAATTGTTTGAGGCTCAAACAAGGTGATGTATATTAAGTGTGGTATAAATGTTGGTCATTGTTATCATTCAAGTTTTGGTTTAGTCAGAGTTGGTGACCCCGGACAAGTCCCTTAACCTCTCCCAGCCTCAGTTTCCTCATTTGTAGAAAGGAGATAATCACGGTAGAGTCATTTTGGGGACCAAATGAGATGGTTGCAAAGCTATATAAACGTCAGCAGTTATTATCCTATGTGTTTGGGAGGCAGCAGAGACAGAGACAAAGATCTCTCTGGAAGGAAGTTAAGGCCCATAGATGTTTGCCCAGTGGCATGCAGAGAATTAGTGAGAAAGGTGGGACTAGAATCAGCAAAGGAAACTCAGGAGGATGGTCAGACCAATAGGAGGAGACCCAGAAGAAAGTAATGCTCTAAAGGGGCAGAGAGCAGAGTGTCCAGGAGGAGGAGAGGGTGGCCAGCAACGTTAGATGCAGCTCTGAGTGAGTGGTGCATCAGGTGAGCCAGGGTACCACCAAAGATGCTCCCCCAGACCCCCGGCCTTCCTGCCCCTGGCCAAGCTTCCAGACAGAGGCAGCCCCAGCCATGTGTCCTCCCACCTCCCTGGCTGCTTTCCTCTGCAGGGTCGGCCCAGGGTGTCATCAACAAAGGCCCAGCAGCAGGAAGCATTGTTGGCAAATCTGTTTAGCTGATGTTCCCAGGCCCGTCATTTTGTGCCATTTCATGTGCGCTGTGTTGTGGTAAATAACAGATAATAACATTCTCAGTCCTCTCTTGCCACACGTTGTGGAACATATGGCTCCCCATTCTTCCTGGCAGGGCCTCCAGTGCCCAGCAAGCTGCTGTACTTTCCAGTCCTGGCGTTTCTGTGTCTTTCCTCAATATCACCTTTAAAAAAATCTCCCTACCCCCAGTCTGCTGTCACTATGCTTCCCCTTCAGATTTCAGGCATGGTGGTCACATTGGTTGGGAATGTGGCCTTGAGCCCTGACCCTGGAGTCAAAGGACTTGGCTCCAGAGCCACCTGTGTGAGCCTGGGCCAACCCCTTCCCTACCATGAAAATCTGTACAGTGAAGAGTGCTGTATAAGATACCTCCAAGGTCCTTTCTGGCTTGACATCTGGCATCCTCCTATCCCTCGTCCCATCTGGGAAATGGTCCATGGGAAATTCATTGGCCCTGTAGTCAGAGACCAGAGTTTCAAACCCCACCTGTCACTGGCTAGCTATGTAACTTAGGTCAAACCACTTAACTTCTCCTGGAATCACTCTCCTTTTCTGTACAGTGGACCAGATGGCTTCAGAGGGCCCTTATAGCTCCAAATCTACAGATCTGTGGTTTCTAATACCATGAACTCACCCTCCTGAATGCGGAGGACAGAGGGAGAGAAGGCCCCCTTACCTCTGCCTTGTCAAAACCTTACCTTCCTTCAAAGCAAAGCCCAGGGGTCCTTTCCTGTGCAAGGCATTTTTCCATTTCTTCCTTTCCCATGTCAGTTCTTCCTCTCCCCTTTCACCAAAATCTTAGTGTAGTTTTAGGCTTTAATAATTTAGGGAAGCCAAAAGCAGAGTTGGAGGGAGAGTCTGCTGGCCCCGGGGGACGGTGGCTCCACCTCGGCCTGCTGGCTTCCTCGGCTTCTGTCTCGGCTCAGCTAAAGTCCCACCTTCTGCAAGCAGTCTGTCTTGATCCCCCTTAATGCTGTACCTTCCCTCTGTTTATTCCTTCCCCTTTATCCTGGCTGTATCTTCTTTGTACATAGCTGTTTGCTTGTCTCCTCTCATTAGAAGTTCCCTGAGGGCAAGAACCCTATTTCTGCCTTCCTTTGTATCCCCAGAGTTTAGCATAGTGCCTGGAACACAGTAATCATTTTATAAATGCTTGCTGATGGTTGACATGTTGACCATTGGATGAATTGTCCAAAGTGACCTTGTTATATTCTTTTAGAGTGATGGGAAGAGAACTTCATGGGCAGTGAAGGGACCTGTCACTTGCAGGTTTGGGCCGGGGGCAGGGGGGTGGGGAGAACCCTGAATGGACTCGTTGCTGCACCTTGCAGCTCAGGAGAGAGAATCTGGAATAGAGAACTGCCAGACCTCCGCAGGAAAGGCTGATGGGAGGTCAAGGCTCCTGCCAAGGCTTAATGAGAGCAAAGGATGCTAATGGGGCCCAGGAGGACCAGAGATGGAGGGAGGGAGCCAGTGGGCTCTGCTTAACATTCTCCTCTACTTTCCTTCTGCTCTGGTGTTAAGTGAGTAGATCAGGATGAAAATGTGTTATCTGCGGTAAGCCTAGCCTCCAGACTCAGGCATTAGGACAACATCTCTGAATTGAATCTCTGGCCTTGGATCTGGGCAACACTGAGCTGTCTCACTCTCTCCCATTCTCTCTCCTAGTCCTTAGGATGTCTGTCAGACAACTGGCCATAGTAGCACCCAGAGATTGCCAGCTGCTGAATCAGAATGTTTGTCACCTCTGGTCTAGACTTATAAAGTTGTGGAGGAAAGTGTAAATAATGCAGATTAAGTATCTTGTGGTGAGCCACTTGTTAAACATTAAACATCTTGTGGTGAGCCACTTGTTAAACATTTACCAGTGAGCCACTTGTTAAAAATTTATCAGCACACCCCTACCTTTCTAGTCCCTTCCAGCTCTGTCTCCACTGCTCTATGATTTGGGTTTCTTAGATTAAGTATTGTGGCAAGTGCCAAAGATTCTGTGAAGTAACTCTGTGTTACATTAGACACATCACTTATTTTTTTTTAATTGAAGAGATGTTGACTCAAAAGTAACAAAACCAAATCCATTAGCTTTTCCTCCCATGTCATCTACACATTTGATGAGCATCCATCTACTCCTTTATCTGTCATTAATAAAAATGTTCAACACATAATTTCTCTGGAGATCTAGCATATTGTTGTTTTAATTAAGAAAAAACCTGTCATGTTGCCATCAAACTATTCAGAAAACTACTTTCTCCTTTTTTTTTTTTGGAGGAGGGAAGGCAGGGCAGTTGGGATTAAGTGACTTGCCCAAGATCACAGGGCTAGTGTTAAGTGTCTGAGGCTGGATTTGAACTCAGGTCCTTCTGACTCCAGGGCTGGTGCTCTATTCACTGTGCCACCTAGCCGGCCCTAGAAAACTACTTTCTGAGTCTGGCCATCTGACTAGTTCAGAATCCATCTCATTGGGTTTTCATTTAGTCTTCATCTCCCCATTCTCTCCACAAGAAGAGCTTGAGATCCTAAGCTTAAAAGCTTCACTGAAATATAGACAAGCTGTATCCCCAACATGAGCTTCATCTATTAGTTTAGTAGTCCTCTCAAAAGGGAAAATGAGGTTAGTCTGGTATGACCTGTTCTTGATGAAACCATGCTGATTCTTAGTTATTGCTGCTTCTGTTTCTAGAAGTTCTCCAACCATCTTTTTAATAATTTGTTGTAGATATTTCCCAAAAATTGAAGTCAGGCACACTTTACTCTGTCTCTGTGTCTCAAAATTGGGACAATTTCCTCTTATTTGATATTGTGGCATCTCTCTGGGGGGCATTCTAGTAAACATTTAACAACTGGCTCTCTGGTCATGGGGGCGTTGTATGCAGGGAACATTTTAAAATTTAATCTGTTTCATTAACATTTCCGCCATCATTTTCTTAAGTCTAGACAATCAGCAAAACAATAAAATTCCAATATGAATATTTCCTCTGAAAATTTTACAATTAGTTCTCTCTAGACAGTTTGAGCTGGCTCCAGGACACTCCTGCACCTCTTCCATTTTCCATGTTCCTTCAGATGTCACTGACATGACTTAGTAACTACATCCTTTCAGTACCTAAGGATGATAATGGTGAAGATGATGGTGATGGTGAAGATGGTGATGGTGGTGATCATGATGACAATGATGATAACTAGTATTAATATAACACTCACTAGATGTCAGACACTGTGCTAAGTGGTTTACAATTATCGTCTCATTTGATCTTCACAACAACCCTAGGAGGTGGGGGGGGGTGTAGTTCAACTGGGTCAGAAAACTTGAATTCATCAAGGGCAACAAGGTGCTCTCTTCCTATTTCCTTAGTTACCTTGTGACTGGTGCAAAATGCAGTATTTATTGAGTACCTAACAGGAGAATGTAAACTCCTGGAGGGCAGGCTCTCTCCCTCTCTCTCTCCCTCCTCCTTCCTTCCTTCCTTCCTTCCTTCCTTCCTTCCTTCCTTCCTTCCTTCCTTCCTTCCCTAGTCATTCTCTTGTTTCAGGAGAACATGGCTGAAGGCTAGGAACTGACCAGAGCTGAATGATGAATGAGGTAGTGGTATCTCTATTGATCGAGTGCCTGGGAGACATGCCCCTCCAAACACACTACTTACAGCTTATCTTCTTCAGGAAACCTCCCCCTGTTACCTTTGGCCAACCAAATCACTCGAGTTTTTTTTTTTTTAAAAACACCTCTGCTCATTTGGAAATGAGACCACTTTTTTCCCCTGGCTTTGTAAGTGTCTAAGTACACCTAATCATTTTCATGCCTCTGTGCCCTGTCTCCCCAATTAGATTTTGTGCCTAGAGATGCAAAACCCAGCAAAGCCTCAGACATCATAGCTGTTCAATAAACATTTGTTAAATCCGATTAGCACACTTTTAGATAAAAGCGATCTCTCTCTCCCCTATTTGTCTGAGCATCTCGGCACCTAAAGCATGTTCATGTACTTGTATCTTAACTCACTCCCCTTCCACCCACATTAAAATGTAATCTCCTTGACCGCAGGGTCCATGTCTAATTTAATCTTTGTGTCTGGAGAACCCAGCACATAAAATAGGTGGTTAATTAAGTGTCTGGCACACAGTAGGCTCTTTTTAGAAAGTTTGCTTCCTGAATAAGCATTCATTCAATCAACCATTGGGCGAGTATTTATTAAGGGCCTACCACATGCCAAGTACTATGATGGGTGCTGAGGATTCAGAGACAAAAAATGGGGTGCTCCCTGCCCCAAGTAGCTTATATTCTGCTTGGGGTGAGGAGTAGAGGAGACTTTGGTCTGGGGCTAGTCAGTTACAGAGTAGAGCAGATTGTCATGTCCATTCTTATAGCTATGGCAGTATTGATCGGTTTATTATTCCCTGAGCAAGAGGTGGAAAGTGGGGGGCATACTGTGGCACCCCAAGGGCACCCTTAACTCTCAGTTGCAGGTTATGTTCCCCCCCAAATATAGCTACCTCAGGTTCAAGACACACTACTGAAATTATAACTCACAAGCCCCCACTTATTGGTTTGTAACTATTAACCAGAAAATATAATTAACTCAAAGCGAAGGCATTTTGTGACATAGTATAGTTTTTAAAAATTACATTAGAACATCTCTCTCCTCTCCCTATAAACTTAGGGATAACTTTCCTCCAAACATATCCACGCCCACTACACAGTGAGCCTACGCTGGTTGGGCCCTAGTATCCTGGTAGATGGTTTGGACCAACCCATTGGTCCTGTCTAGGACCAGCTAGATAGAGGATTGAAGTGAATCTCCAAGTTGGGTGGACTAATTCCCTCTTCTCACCCCCTCTCCCCACTCCCCCAGGTCCAGGATGGTCTCTGATCCTAGTGGGGAAAGTCAGGCACGTGTCAAGATGCCCAGGCTAGGGAGCCCCTGCTGTTTTGATACCTTCATTTCTTGAATTTGAATGAATGAAAAAATGGAGTTGTCTTGCAGTCCTCAACCCTTGCTTGTCCCCAGGTTGATTATCAGTTTGTTTGTCTTTTTTTTTTTTGCTTTTTTTGGGGGGGAGGGCAGTTGGGGTTAAGTGACTTGCCCAAGGTCACACAGCTAGTTTTTTTCTGTTAAGTGTCTGAGGCTGGATTTGAACTCAGGTACTCCTGACTTCAGGGCCAGTGCTCTATTCACTACGCCACCTAGCCACCCCTTCTTGTTTGTCTTGTTAAAGGTTCCTCTCTATTTCTTGCTGCCATAATCACCTGATCTGACTTCTTTGTCGATTTAAACATCTCCATTTATTCTCACAGGTAGCCTATACCCCAGCAGGATCTAGAAGCGTAGACACTTTTGTTTTTAAAGCAAAGTGCTTCTTTCCTTTCCCAGGCTATTCCACATGGATGTCAGCCAGAAATATAGCCTTGCTTAAGCACTCAGAGGTGATGCCGTTGGTTAGCAGAAGGGAAGGATAGACAAAGTGGAGAACTTTCTGTCTCTCCTAAGTCAATGTAGCTTTGTCCTTTAAAAAATGTTTTTAAAAGTTGATTGGATCATGCAAAAGTCATTAGAACTGGAAGAGACTTTTGAGATAAAGTCCAATCCCCTCATTTAATTTTAATTTTTTGGAGGGCAATTGGGGTTAAGTGACTCACCCAAAGTCACAGGGCTAGTAAGTGTGTCAAGTGTCTGAGGGTGAATTTGAACTCATGTCCTCCTGACTCCAGGGCAAGTACTCTATTTACTGAGCCACCTAGCCTCCCCTAATTTTTTTTAAATAATGAAAATCTACCTGTTTTCCTTCCACTTCTCCCACCTACCTCCCATTGAATAAAAAAGAAAAACAAAACCCTTATGATAAATGTGCATAGACAAGAAAAATAAATTGACCGTGTCTAAATATATATATAGTGTGTATGTATGTATGTATGTATGTATGTATATATATATCTATATATCTCATATATATATATATCTTATTCTGCTTGGTCCATCACAGAAGTGATGAGGCTCACAGTTCTCATGAGATGGCAGAGAACTGTTAGGAGGTGGGTAACCTGTTTCATTGTTATTCCTCTTGAATTGTGGCTGATCTTTGTGATAAACACAATTCTTAAATCCATCGAAGTTGCCTTTACAATATTATTGTTATATAAATTATTCTCCTGGTTCCACTTACTTCATTTTGCATCAGTTCATACAAATCTTCCCAGATTTCTCTGAAACCACCATTATTTCTTATAGTACAACAGCATCCCCTCATATTTATAGACCATAGCTTCTTCAGACATTACCTAATTGGGAGTTTCCAGTTTTTGCCATGACAAAAAGAGCCGCTATAAATATTTTTGTACATGTGTATCCTCTTCTTTCTTTGATGCCTTCGTGTTACAGAGACCAAATGAGAGGATTTTTTGTAAAGCTCTTAGCAGGGTGGTGGCTCTGTATAAAGGCTGGCATAGTTATTACACAGCAGTAGTGGTGTCTCTGGGTCAGAGGGTATGCACAGTTTAATAACTTTTGGGGCGTAGTTCCAAATCTCTTTCCAGAATGATTGGACCAATTCTCAGCTCCACCAATGGTGCATGAATATACCTGTTTGCCCATTTTTCCTGTTTTGGTCAGCTTTGCCAATCCAACACTACCACCTCACTTTACAAAGAAGACCTGGAGACAGAAGTGTCTTCCTAAAAGTCATGTAGCTAGTAAGTAAGAGAGTCTGGATTCACACCCAAGCCTTCTGACTTCAAATTCAGTGCTCTTTCCTTTATGCCACATTTCCTTCTAAAGGTTACAAATTCCTGTAACATTGGGCATTCACCTTTTAGTATAAAACTGCCTTCCAAAGTCAGATAGAAATAATTTTATTGTCCATAGATCATAGGTTTAGAATCGAAGACATTGGAAGACACCAAGTCCTAGTCCCTCCTTTTGTAGGGGAGGAATCTGAGGCCTGGAGGACAATGACTTTCCCAAAGGCACACAGCTAGAAAGTGGCCCAAAAGACATTTGAACACAGATTCTTTGCCTCCACAGGCAGCTAGGTGGCGCCATAGGGCATAGAGTGCCAGGCCCAGAGTCAGGAAGACACATCTTGAGTTCAAATATGACCTCAGACACTTAATAGCTGTGTGACCCTGAGCAAGTCACTTCACCCTGTTTGCCTCAGTTTCCCCATATGTAAAATGAGTTGAAGAAGGAAATGGCAAACCACTCCAAGATCTCTGCCAAGAAAACCCCAAATGGGGTCACAGACCTGACTGAAAACATGACCGAACAACCTTTTGTCTCCAAAGCTAGGAATATTTTCCTCTGCACTCTGTGCTCCTCTCATCAACTCAACAGAGAATTGACTGCCCTTAATGTGGCAGTAGGATCAGAGTGCTTATTGTGTGGACCTGAGTGGAAAGTCCTTGGTGTTCCCTTTAAATGGTGGAAGCCACTTAAACTGGAGAGTGTGCAGGGCAAGGGGATGCTTAGCATGCAGCTCATTCTCCATGCCCAGGATCTGCCTGGGCAGGAGGGGCTGCTGAAGGGAGCAGCCTGGTCCTTGGGGAGTCCGCCCACTGCGCCGCCGAACCGGGGGAAGAGGAGAAATCTTGTTCTTGATAACATTTCCAGCCGATCAATAAAGCCCAGAACAGAACAGCAGTGATGGGGGCAGGAGGCAGGACTCTACGTTTCCCCCGGAGGAGATCTGGCTGGGAGAATGGGTATGAGATTCTCACCCTGCATCCCCCCCCCCCACCTTGGCCTCCCACATGGCCTGGAATTTTCCTAAAACCTTCTCTTTTTTAACCTTGATCACAGAACAGTAGAGAGGGACCTGACCTCCCCTCTCTGGGGCTGCACCCCCTTCAGTTTGAGTGGCTTGGTGTTTGAAGATATTGAAGGTATTTGAAGACTTGGACACTGTGTACTGGGAGCTTCAGACATGGTGGAGTCACGACCTCTGTTCCCCCCCCCCCCAAGAGCTTGTTTTGTGTGCTAATGAACAGGGGAAGGTGCCTTTTCCTTTGTGTTTCAAAAAGTAAGATTTTTTTCCCTTGGAAACTGAAAGAATCAGGGAGGGAGGGAGGGAAGAAGGAAGGAAGGAAGGAAGGAAGGAAGGAAGGAAAGGAGAGAGGGAGGGAGGAAAGAAGGGGGAAAGAAGGGCGAAAGGAGAGAGGCAGGAAGAAGGGAAGGAAAAAGGTGAAAGGAAGACTAAGGACTTTCTAGAAAGTTGTGTTATTCCCTTCTACAATCAGTTTGTTTGAGGGGTCATCGGATTTAGAGCTGGGAGGGACCCCAGATGCTATCATGACCAACTCCTTTACACTTCAGAAGGAGGAAGGTAGGACCTAAAGAGGGGAAGGGACTTGGCCAAGTCAAACAAGTAGGAAGTGGTAGAGGCACGATTTGAACCCAGATCCTTGGACTACAAATCCAGGGTCTCTCCACAAAAGAAACCCTGAAAGCCGCAAGGTCATAGTCTTGAACCAGCCTGGACCCTTCAGAACTGGGTTTGGTTCTGGGTGACACGTTTTGGAAGGATATATGAGATGGTGAACATCCAGAGCCTGGCTAGTCCAACCCTCTCATTTACAAAGGAGGCTGTCAGAAGTGAAATGAATCCCCCAGTCTCACACAGCTATTAAATGCCACCAGTTAGATTTGAATCGAGGTCTCTTGACTCCAAGTTCCACACGTTCTCCTCCACCCCAAGGTTCTTTTGCAAGGGAGTTAGCGTGTACCCCCTTCAGCACCCTGGCCAGAGCTCTCCTGACAGAGCAGTGAACGCCCATTGGGTAAATGGATACAGGATGAAAATCCTTCTAGGCCAGGTCCAGGTGCCCTGAACGTTTTCCAGCCCTGTGGTTTATTTTTATTTTCAGTAGACCCCGGTAGTTATAGTTTGGGAGCTGGAGAAAGCTGACGTTGGCTTCCCAGGGGCCTTCTATCCTACCTCAGCTGCACGTGGATGAAACGGCTGCTAGACCAGAGCTCTGCACTTTGACTTGCCAGGTTAACCTGCCTCTTCCTTTGGGTCTGATCATTGCAGGGCCTGATTCTAAACCCCACCCCTGACTCTTTTGTGTAGATATCTTTTAAACACAGTCTGTCTATTGAATGTTCTTGACTGGAACCTGGAGTAAAGCCTAAAACTATAAGGGGGAAAGTCACTATTTTCTTACTGATCTGAGATTTAATAGAGAGTAGTAGTTAGTGTTACATGAACTATAGCAAATGATCTTTTAGCTGGCCAGTGCTTCTGATGAGCCTGCTTCTCCTGGATAGCCACCAACTGACACTCTGAAGAGGAAAGTGGACGCCAGGGAGAAGTAGCTGGTCCCTGAGGAAGCAGAGAGATCTCTGCTCTTCCTGTCCCTACTACCTGCCTCATTCGGTTAGCAGACTGTGACAACCAGAGAAAGCCCTGGACCTCAAGTAGGAAAACCTGAGTTCAAATCTGACCTCAGACACTAACTAGTTGAGTGACCCTGGGTAAGTCACTTAACTTCTATCTGCCTCAGCTTCCTAATTTCTAAAATGAAGATAATCATTAATTCTACTTTCCAGATTAATTGTGAGTAAGGATCAAATGAAGTAATAGTTGTAAAAAAAATTTGTAAAAAAATTTAAAAACCTCAAAGTACTTAAGGCTATTATTACAATTATTAGTATTACTAGTCGAAGCCAACATGAAAACAACTATGTATTTACAAGATATATGGAGTGTAAGGGAGAGAGGATCTTAGAAGTTAAGAAGCTCACTCTTTCATTTTACAGATGAGAAAATTGTGGCCTGTGAATTCAGAGGTATGGACATTCCCTTCAAAGATGCAGATGACCACCCCCTATGTGACTTAGTGGATTGGATTGTCCTTGAAAGTTTCCATGACTGAATAGTTTGTCTTCTGGGGGTCCATCTGATGAGTCTTCCTGAACCGGATAGACTGGTACCTGGATGACAGACAGACAAATGCACACATGGCACAGGGCCCATGTTCTAAGACAGGATTTGAATATGAGGCTGTGTTGTTGGAACTTGATGCTCTGGATCATAAAGGAGCCATGGGCTGTTTGGGAACAGGGGAGTGATAAAGCTTATGCCAGTGTCAGGGATTTAGTCTCAGTGTTCAGGGCAACTCATAAAATCCTAACTTTGGGGCTTATCACCTGGAGCCTTCAGCAAGTCAACCTCCCTGGGTCTCAGTTTCCTCATTAGAAAATGAAGGTATTAGACTCAGTGTCCTCTAAAATCCCTTAAAAGAAGGGAGAGAGGAAGGAAGGAAGGAAGAAAAGAAGGAAAGAAGGAAGGAAGGAAGGAAGAAAAGAAGCAAAGAAGGAAACAAGCATTTATTAAGCATACCTACTATATTCTAGGCACTGGGCTAAATGCTTTACAAATATTTCATTTGATTGCCACAACAACCCTGGTGCTTTTATTATTGTCATTTTACAGTTAAGGAAACAAAGGCAGACAGGGTTAAGTGATTTGCCCAGGGTCACATAGCTACTGAGTATCTGAGGCTGTATTTGAACTCGGGTCTTTCTGACTTCAGTCCCAGTGCTTAATCCACGGTTCCACCTAGGTGCCTATAAATCTATGAATCTCAACATACTCCAGAAACCTTTGTCTCTGTAGTTTAGTGCATGTTTTAAAAAGTCATGAAAATGGTACTGAAGTGAAAGTAAGGAGTCTCAGGGTCTAGTTCTGGTTCATCCACTGGCTTGTTGTGTGACCTTGGTCAAATCACTTCCCCCCTACAAGCCTCAGTTTCCCTAGATGTATAATGATCAGACTAGATCAGACTAGTCTCTTCTACCCCAGACACTTTCCATTTCTTGAATCTTCTTTGGTGGTCACAGCAGCAAAGAGAAGACAGTAGAGGGAGGAGAGAGTCAGACATATTAACCTCTGGTAAGGTTTGGGGATTCTGTTCTCATGCTGCCTCTGGAAGGAGGAGAGAGGGCAGAGGGTCAGCTGGGCAGGCTGCACTGGTGGGACTTGGTGGGGATGGGGCACTGGCTTGCAGTGTCAGGTGTCACTGAGGTGGACTTCTCTCCCCTGGTGGCATTGCACCCAGTCACAGAAACACTGTAAAAGAGGTGGACCCAGCTCCCTGCCCCCGCTGTGGGCTCAGCTCTTTGTTCTTGGAACAAATCAGATGCTAGACAGATAATAGCAGCTACCAGATCCAGTTTTATCCAGAAGAAAAGCATGGCCTCTGCATTTGGTCTGTCAGAGGTGGGGAACCTGCAGCCTCAAGGCCACATGTGGCCCTCTAGATCCTTGGGTGTGGCCTTTTCACTGAGTTCAAGTTTTATAGAAAATCCTTTAATGAAGAGGATTTGTTCTGTGAAGTCTGGATTCAGTCAAAGGGCCACACTTGAGGACCTAGCAGGCCACATGTGGCCTTGAGGCCGAAGGTTCCCCACCCCTGGATTCATCCCTACTGATAGATACACTAAGCCATGGATGAGATGAGATCTAATCAGTCTCTTGCTGGGCTCCTTCTCCTGCCTTCACTTCTTTGCCAATCCCTGCTCTTCCCATAAAAGATGATCAGATGCCCCCCTGCCTGGAGCCCTAGAGAGGAGGCCATGGGGTAGGGTAGGGGGACCCAGCTCCAGGAAGTAATAATATGCAGGGTGACTAAGAGAGCACTGGATGTAGGTTTGGGAAGCCTGAGTTTGAATTCTGCCCTCTGGGTTTATGTGGTCATGAATAGATAGCTTAAATTCTCTTTGTGCCTCCGTTTCCTCACATGTAAAACGGGGCTATTTATATCCCTCACAGCGATGTTGTAAAGTTCAAAGGAAATAGCCATGAAGCACTTTGCAGATGTTTAAGAGCTCTTAGCTTCAGCTTTTTCATTAGTAATAAGTGAGGTTTTTGAGGTTTTAGGTGTTATTTTGTTGGTTATTTGTTTGCCTATTTATTCTTCTGTATTATATTAAAAATTTTATATATATAATTATATATTATTTATATATATATTACCTATTTGATTATTTGTTCTTATAATTTCATCCATGTAAGGGTGTCCCAGTGAGTGGCTGAGTGAGAAAATTTCTTCTCCCAATAGAGTATTAGAACATCACCTGGGGTGCTGATGGATTAAGTCTCTTGCCCAGGGTCCCATAGCCAGGATGGTTCAGAAGGAGCATGGGAACCCAAGCCTTTTAGATTCTAGGGCAGGCTTGCAGTCCGCTATCCCAGGCTTCTTCTAAATTATCAGTCCAACAGAGTGTAGACTTGGGCATCAGAGGGGAAATAGCTGGAACATTTCACTTGCAACACATTGATTTGAATGTATGCAATTCTCTTATGCTATGCCTCTCTTCTCAGGCAACAAGAAAAGGCAGTTTGTGGTTCTCTTCACCCACCTTGGTAGAGTGGTCTCCTGCTTTCCTCTTGGCTAGCACCTTGCCCCAGGTCCCTGTATTCATGAGACAGCATCTGATCCCAAGCCCTGCACCCCCTCCCTGGCCAGCACTAAGTAACTGTTCTCTGCCTTCCCTCCCACAGTTCCCAGAACCCAGAGGCTGCTCTCAGGCCCTCCCTCCTGCTTTTGGAATCTGGGTCGGTGACATTTCACTCCTGGGGGCAGCTTGCAGTGCCTGTCACCCGCTCACAGGTTAAGTGACTGATTCACAAGCCCCCAGGGAGCCAGGATCGCAGTAACAAATGGTTTCCTCTCTTCCCTTGGATCCTGCAGCTCAGTGAACAGCAGACAGATGAACTTGTAGGATGTTCCCTTGGGGATAGGGGGTGGGGGGCTTTTTTCTTTCTTTTTTTTGACAAAAAAAATCAGCATGAAATTAAATCACTGTACAGAAGGGAAAAGGAGCCTAGTAGACATTACAAGCTAACTGTACCTCCTATTTCCAGCCTGATTGTGGTTCATACGCAGGCTAGGCTACCCAAATAAGCCCTAGCCTTAGAGCCAGAAGTCCTGTGTTAAATCTCATTTCCCCACATGTTCTATGCATGCAACCTCAGCCTTTCTGTAAAATGTGTGTTATTAATACTTGTCCTGCTTAAGGAGAGGGGGAAAGCCCTGGATTTGGAGCCAGGTTCTGTTACCTTTGTAACAGAGTTATAAAGACAAGTCCCTGGCTTTGGCAAATCATATTGTTGGAGGCAAACCTTGGAGTGGAAAGAGTGCTGTTTGTGTGTGGAGTCTGAGGACCTGGGCTCAGATCCCAGCCCTGCCACTTAGTACTTGTGACACTGTCTGAGGCCTCTTTGGGCCTCGGTTGTCTTATCTATAAAGTGGTGTGTGTGTGTGTGTGTGTGTGTGTGTGTGTGTGTGAGACTAGATGGTTTTGGGCCCTTAAAATCCTTTGCAGTCTGGCTCCAGACCACCTTTCCAGTCAAACTGACCTGTTTACGGTTGCCTGTACCTAACATTCCATTTCCATCCTCCAGGTCTTTTGCATAGCCTGTCCCTTGTGCCTGGAAAGCACTCCTTCCTCCTCTCTGCCTCTTGGAATCCCTACTTTTCTTCAAAACCCGACTCAAGTATCTTTTGCTCTACTAGGATTTCCCTAGTCCATCTCCCCCATCTGCTAGGGCCATCCCCCTCACTTGTTATTTCCTTCGTAAATATTTTTGTATTTATTTAGATGTATACATGCTGTTTTTCCAGAAAGAATGTAAACTCTCCAAGGGCTGGGATTATTTCGTTTCTGTCTTTGTATCCCCAGTGCCCGGCACAGGGCTTGATACATCACCATCCTTTGGGCCCACGATTTCATTGGGTTAGGGAATACCCAGGGAGGAAATTCCCTCTTCCAGTGCCGATCATCACTTTTTCTACAACTTTAGAGTCAAGAAAGTTGCCTAAGAAGGCATGAGAGGTTGTAGGATTGAGAACTAGGAGGCACCGTAGAGTTAGTGCAACCCCCTCATTTTATGAATGAGGAAGGGCCAGGGACTTGCCCAAGGTCACCCAGGCAGCAAATATCAGAGGTAAGAACTGAACCCATGTTCTCTGACTCTAGGATTAATGCTTTTCTATTGTATCCTTTTGGTCAAAAGTCACAGTCAATATGTGTCAGAGATAGGATTTGAACTCAGGCCTTCCTGACTCCAAGGCTAGCTCTTTTACTAAAATGTCTGATACATGGTAGGCCCTTAATAAATACTTATCCATTGACTAAATGGTTTCCCACCCTGTCAAAAGAAGTGGATGAACCAGAGCAGAATTGTCAGATACACTTACACTACCAGACCAAAATAAAACGATCGGAAAATATTTAACAAGATAAATGAATAAAAATATAATACAATATAGATAATGTGAATTTGTGGTTTTCGAAAGTCAATATGTGGCCTACAGAGTTCCATTTCTATTTTACTTTGACACCCTTGGCCTAGATCAGCGGTTCTCAACCTGTGGGTTATGTTCAATTTGTAACAATGAAATTACATCCTGCATATCAGATAGATTCATAACAGTAGCAAAATTGCACTTATGAAGTAGCAACAAAAATAATTTTATGGTTGGGGGGTCACTACAACATGAGGAACTGTATTAAAGGGTCACGGCATTGGGAAGGTTGAGAACCACTGGCCTACATGATCCCTGCGGGCCCCTCTGGCTCTATATCTTATGGTTTTGTGGTTGAGATTATTGATTTGGAAGCCTTTCAATATTTAGGGACCTGTACAGCTCTACAGAATGATGGTGATCTTTGTTGGCATTGTATTGTGGTATTATTAATAAGCAAACCAAAGACCTCCCACACCTACCCCACAGGGTACAAAAGCAATTCTTTGATGAGACTGAGAGCCCAGAAAGTATTTACATTTCCACTATCTCTTCTCTCTCTCCTCTCTTCCCTCCCCTCTCTCCTCCCTCTCTCTCCTCTCTCTCTTTTCTCTTTCCTCTCTCTCTCTCTCTCTCTCCCTCTCCCTCTCTCCCTCCCTCCCTCCCTCTCCTCTCTCCTCTCTTCCCTCCCCCCTCTCTCCCCCTCTCTCTCCTTTCTTTCCTCTCTTTCCTCTCTCTCTCTTCCTCTCTCTCCCCCCTCCCTCTCTTTCTTTCCCTTCCTCTCTCCTTCTCTCTCTCATAGAAAGTCTGCACCAAATGTGGGATTGAGACGTCCAGCAGTCAGAAGCGGACTCTGTGGTTGTGTAAGATTTGCAGTGAGCAGAGAGAGGTAGAGTATCCCGGGGGTCTCTGAGGGACGAGGGGGGGCCACCGTTTGCTCCTGGGGAGGGTTGTGTCTCTGGGGTCCCTGACTAGGTGAAGGGTGGGCTAGGGGCTGGCCTTTCCCCCAGGTATTTGACCATTTGAGCATTTCTCCATCAGGGAGCTTGAGCCACTGGCATTTCTCCCAATTTTTTAGGCAGCCTGGCTCCCTGGCCACTGCCCACTGCCTGGAGTGCCTCCAATACAGCTGCCCATCCTTCAGTAAGAGATATATTCTTTATGGAAGGAGGAGCAGTTGGAGGAATAGGGTTGGGGGGTGTTTAACCTTGAGAAGAGAATACAGCGCTGGGGAAGGAGTGGATGGGACACAAGAGTTGACTTCAAGTATTTGAAGGGCGGTCCCTACCTCAGAGGGCAAAACCAGAAGTGGTGGTGGAGGAGGAGGAGCTGTAGAAAGGTCAATTTAGGCTGGATATGGGGGGGGAACTTCCCGGCAGAAAGAGTTGTCCCCAATGAATTGGGCTGCCTCAGCAGGTGTTGGTTGAAGATCTCTTTGGAGATGGTCAAGCCAATGCCAGATGACCACTCATTGAGTATGTTAGAGAGGGGATTCCTTGGGTTGGACTCAGTGGCCACCAAGGTTTCTCCCAAGTTTCTCCATCTGTGATTCTGGTTATTGACTTAAGGAGCAGAGAAATGGGATGGACAGACTGACTTGAGGATTTCAAGGCAGCCAATGGCCTTAGGCCCAGTGATGGCTCAGGGAATTGTTCTTCGGGATGCCACATTGACTGAACCCCAATGTGGTTCCTCCCCCTTGGTATAGAGGCATCATTTCCCAGGGAGTGGACAGATTAAGCCCAAACACACATTCTCACTCAGAGCATCTCAGGGGTACTATACCTCAACTTCCCTGAAGCCATCTCCAGAAGAGCAGATAAGAAAATACATCAATATGCCTGAGGGTGGTGCTGAGGGCCCCTTAGGAGGCCTGGCTCCTCTCTGCCCAGCCCTGCCTCAAAGCCTTACTTGGCATCTCTCGTTTGTTCAGGTGCAGTTTGTTTTTTTTTTTACAAGAATACACCAGCTGTGCTCCTACTTCCTGCTCTTCGTAGGGATCCTGTATACTTCAGCCAGCCTTAGAGAAGCTGCTCTCAGATGTTACCCCACAGGCCATGTTCACCCCTTGCTGTTCTTTTCCTCATGTTTAGCTTCCTTCTCTGTAAAATGGGGGTTATGATAGCCCTTAGCTGCCAGGGTTGTTGTGAGATTAAACGAGATCAGATTTGGGAAGCAGGTCACAAACCTTAAAGCTCTATGTAAATCCTAGCTGCTCCGATTTCTTTTTCTGTGCCTCATTATGATTCCCTCCATTCTCCCAACCCTGGGGAGCCATGGGGGCTGTACTTGGGGACTTCATAGCAGCAGGGTGTCGCAGTGGGTAGTGCGATGAACTTGGAGTCAGGAAAGCTGAATTTCAAATCAGGCCCTAGCCACTTACTAGCTGTGTGACCCTGGTCAAGTCACCTCATCTCTGTGAACAATGTCTCAGTTCCTCCAGCTATAAAAAAGGAAATAATAGGAAGGTGCTATACCTTCCCTCTGGTATTGTTGTGAGAACCAGATGATCCAATATTTGTAAAGAGCTCAGAGCAGAGCCTGGCATGTAGTAGGTGCTTAAAAAAGGCTTAGTTTCTTCTTCCTTCCTTTTCTCCCTCTTTCCTTTTTTCTTTATTCCCTCCCTTTGCTCCCTCAGCTCCCTTTCTCCCTCCTCCCCTCTCTCCTTTCCTTCCTTCCTTTTTCTTCCCTCCCTCTTCCCTTCCTTCCTCCCTTTCTTCCCTCCCATTCTCTCTCCCTTCTTCCCTCTCCCTCCTCCCTCCCTTCCTCCCTCCCTCTGCTCCCTTTCTCCCTCCTCCCCTCTCTCCTTTCCTTCCTTCCTTTCTCCTCCCTCCCTCTTCCCTCCCTTCCTCCCTTTCTTCCCTCCTTTTGCTCCCTTCCTGCCTCCTTTTCTCCTCCCTTCTTCCCTCTCTCCTTCCTCTCTCCCTCCCTCCTTCCTTCCCCTCTTTCTCTTCCCACCTTTCTTTCTTCTTACACTACTTAAGCCACTTGGCAGACTCCTCCACCCCAGGGAACCTGGCCTGTTGTGAAGTGCAAAGTTGCCACATCCTCTTCATGGCTCTAGCTGAGAGAATAACATTAATGATGCAATTATGTGACACTTTAGAGTTTCAAAGCCCGCCCCCCCCACATACATTTTCCTTTGTTTTCTTTCTCAACAGTCATCATGGCAATGCTGTAATTAAGAGTCTGGGGTTTTTGTCCCTAGGTCCTCAGTGCCTGGGTTGATTGACTTATTATTGATTGATTGGACTATGTGATCTCTAAGCCCTTTGGACTCTGGCTCCTGTGAGTAAATAAACCAGACTCAGAGAGATTAGCTGAGTAGTCTGGAGTCACACAGTTATTCAGTGATCAGAACCCAAACTTCTCTATTTTACCTAAAATAAAATTACTGATACCACTTTCATCTCCAAATATAATCTCCTCTCCTCCCCAGGCCCACCCCTATTCAGAGAGAAATCTCATGGCCCTGTTTCCACCAGTACACCAGCCTCATTTTGACTGCCTATTCCCTTTAAATATGCTAGTTCTGCAGCCAACCTTGGAAAAGAATCTGTAACAAAAAAAAATGAGAAAAATATGGAGGAAAAAGTCAATTGGGCAAAACTAACCTAGGCATCGATGAAATCTGTGGGGATGACATCTCCTCGTGGAGCCCCACTTTTGCCAAAAAGACAAAGGCATGAATTTTTTCAGCTCTTCTTCAAGACCAATCTTGGTCATTATCATTGGATGGCATTGTTTTTTGTTTGTGTGTTTATTTTAGAACGGAGCTTATTCTGCCTTGATTTTGCAGCCAGCTGTCCTCCCCTCAATACCATGTAACATGATACAAGCTTCCAGCAGAGCTATGCACAAGTGGGATGGGCTACCTTAATAGGTAATGAGTTCACTGTTATAGAAAGGATCCCAGCAGAAGCTGGAAGGAAACAAAGCATAACTACAATAATTGCCATTTCTGTAGGCTCGTGAAGGTTTGCTCAGCACTTTCATGTACGTCATCTCCTTTGATCCTTACAACAACCCTGGCAGGGAGGCGTTGCTATTTTCCTCCATTTTACGAATGAGGAAACTGAGGCATGGAGTGGCTAATGACTTGTACAGAGTCAGGCACCTATATCTGAGTCAGAATTTGAACCCAACTCCAAATTCTGTGCTCAGTTCACTGTTACCTAGTTTATAAGTGGACAACCACTCATCAGAGATATCGTAGAATGGACCTTTGGTCCAGTAGTGGTGACACTGGACAGCTTCTGAGCTCCTTTCTGACTGTTGAGACTCTGGGTGATTTTTGTGATACCTTACAATAAATATAAAGAAAATAAATTATATTGCAATGTAATTTTCAAAATATTTTTAAAAGCAAGTTTGCAGATTCTAGGTTAAAATATAAAACCTGTTCCAGGATAAAACATAAAACGCATTATCTAGCGTTTAAAGCTCTTCCCAATGTGGCTTCCCCTTCCCATTCTATGTTCCAAATATAATGGCTTAGATGCTGTTCCTTCTAACTTTTTCATCTCCTGCCTCCTCGCCTTTGCTTTGGCTGTCCCCTATACCTGGCTTGCACTACCTACCTCCTCCTCCTCCTCCTCCTCATGACTCAGAATCTATGCCTCCCTTCCAGGTTCCACCTCCTAGAGCAGTGGTTCTCAACCTTCCTAATGCTGTGACCCTTTAATATAGTTCCTCATGTTGTGGTGACCCCCCGCCATAAAATTGTTGCTGCTTCATAGCTGTAATTTTGCTACTGTTATGAATCTATCTGAGAAGCAGGATGTATTTTCATTGTTACAAATTGAACCTAACTCACAGACTGAGAACCGCTGTCCCAGAGGAAGCCTTTCCAGCCCCTCCCCCAGACAAATATAGCTTCTCTGGGCCTCAGTTTCTTTCCACTACAAAAAGATTGAACTAAACGGCTTCTGAGACCTCTTTAGCTCTACTCCTGAAAGCTCTACACGTATGACCTTATGATTTACTCTAAGTCTTGGTCCTCCGCTTCCTAGCATGCACTTGATTCTATTTTGTTGTTGCTGTCCAGTGGTTCAGCTGTGTCCAGCTCTTCACCCAGATTCAGAGTAAGCATTTACTAAATGGTCTTTGGCCAGTGAGCCCTCCTCTCTGGGAGGCTGAGGCTGGTGGATTGCTTAAGCTCCCAAGTTCTGAGCCCCTTAGAAGGGAAGCCTCCACCTAAGGACAGATGAGCCTGGCCAAGTGGGAAATTTCTTACCCGATCAGAGTGGGGCCTGCCCAAGAATAGGCTGGGCATTTCCAGCCCGGGCAAGATAGAAGGACCCACTCTCTATTGATTTATTTTTTTATGAGACTTAGTCTTTCATGATAAATGGCCCCCTCTATGATCAACCAGATTGTAAAAAGCCATATTAAAAAGAGTTAAATGCTTAACCATTAACCAGGTACACTAGGTTGAAAACAAAACAGAAAAAGAATAAACAATAAAATCTAAAACAAATTCAAATAAATAAATGCCCTTCGGCAGACGGATTGGTTCAATGTGCAATCCTATGAAATTCTAGGGAGACGGGGAATTGTTTGTTAAAACTTTTACATTTCTACTGCTTAACTCACCATGTTCCTCCCCAAGTAGGTGTTAAATAAATGCCCTTGGGATTAAATTGAAATTCTTTCACTGTAGCTTCGCTTTCTCAGGTTCTCAGAGGTTTTTGCACTTCTGGAGTCCCCTTTTAAAATGCAAATGATTGGGAGAGGGATCGAAGCTTGAGCTGCTCTCCACTAACACCTTAGTGAGACTGGTTAACCGTAGGCACAGAGCAAGAACCAAAGAAAGATGATGCTGGGAGAGGGGCCTGAAAAAGTGACTACGAGAGACTGTCCTGCCTGCATCCACCTACCATGCTATGCTCCATGCCATCCCACCCTCCATGCTATCCCACCCTCCATGCCATCCCTGGGGATTGATCATAATCTATAGAATTTTATAACGATAGCAATAATAATGAACATCTTTAAAAATAATTATAATAAATAAATAAAATTTTAAAAATAAATAAACCTGACCATTTCTACAGTGCCTACTGTGTGCCACGTACTGGGCTAAGCATCTTACAAACATAATCTCATTTGATCTCTGGGAGGTAGGTACTATTTTGTTGTGTGGTGGTGGATGTTATTGAGTTATTTTCAGTTGTGTCCAACCCTTTGTGACCCCATTTGGGGTTTTCTTGGCAAAGATACTGGAGTGGTTTGCCATTTTCTTCTCTAGCTCATTTGACAGATGAGGAAACTAAGGCAACCAGGGTGAAGTGACTTGCCCAAGGTCACACAGCTAGTGAGACCAGATTTGACCTAAGGAAGAAGAGTCTTTCTGACTCCAACCTGATGCTCTTGCCACCTAGCTGCCATTATGATGCCCAATTCATAGTTGAAAAAAAATGGTTTGTCCAAAGTCCCATAGCTAACAAGTATCAGAGGCTAAATTTGAACTCAGGTCTTCCTGACTCTAGGTCCCACCTGCTAGGTAATAATATAATAATGCAATATATATAGGGCAATAATAGGTAATATGAAGTAATAATATAATAATGTAAGAATATAAGTTTCTTAAGGGCAGTGACTGTTGGAGATTCCCTCTATATATGCTGGGTTTTGTAACTTATACTCTTAGAGAGCTTTCTGGGACAGTGAGAAGTTTGGTGACTTGCCCAGGGTCATGCAGTCAGTATATGTCAGAGGTGAGACTTGAACCCACATGTTCCTGACGAAGGCCCAATCTCTGTGCTATGCCAGGCTTGGACTTTGGACCTTGCGTATAGTAGGCAATTAATAAGCACTTTTTGTAGATAGATTGTATTGAGTCTATGCATTCTGAGAAAGAACATGACCTGTTCCTTACTCATGAGGTATACCTGTCTCCCATGATGTGCTAACACCTTGAAAAAAAAATCCAGAAGAAAGCCAAGGGAGATGTAAAAGAAATTTTTGTAAATGCCAAGAACCTGTGGGTCTGTGTCTTGCCACTGGTTTGCCCTGTGGCCTGGCTAATTTGGATTTGGAGAGGTCAGAATGATTTTGCTTTCTCAACTGGGCAGAGACAATGTCCCTTTTGTGCACAGGCGTTCCACTCTACTGAGCTCGACATATTGTATGAGTCTGCTCCACATGCCTCGGCGCTGTTGCGGCTGGTCGTGTGTTTGTGTGTATTGAAGCCAATCTATTCCTCTTGTCTACTTTCTTTTTCATGACAGGGTAATTGGGTTTTTAATGCCTTTTTTTAAAAAAATCTAATCAAAAAGTAGAGATAACTCAACAGAAGAGAACATTTTAAAATGTCAGATTCTAAGTGCGACATGTGGCTGTTTCTGTGATAAAAATTCGGAGCTGTGACCCCCAGCATAAGTGGAAGAACTCAAATTTCTGATGAAAACCCTTATGATTAGTCTGCCAAGGCCTCTTATCTCCCTTTTTTCTTGGCTCTTCAGTACTGGCATCTCCTGGAGTAATTATGAGCATTCCTCACTCCCTTCCCCCCCAAGAAAATGGATCTCGAGCTGTGGAAGTCCCCAGGGTGGCCAGCTTGGCACTGGATTCATCCTTCAGGTACAGCATGAATGAGAGCCAGGCAAGCCCCCCACACCCAGCTCTGCCTGGGAGCTTACCTTGGTGATTTTAGGATAGAGCCGTGACTCTGAAGGAAGTGGCCCTGGGTTGGAATCCTGTTTTTGATGCCTGTTCCCTGTGTGACTTTGGGTAAGTCACCCAACCTCCTCCAGCCTCAGTCTGCTCATCTGTTATATGGGTGGGCCAGGACTAGATCATCTCTGGGATTCCTTCCGACTTCAGGGCCAAGATCTCATGAACCTAATGAGGAAAGTTATTATTTGGGAGAGCCACATGTACCACAGACCAGGCCTGGGGCAAGTGGCAGGTGACCACACCAGGGGACACACCATTGAATACAAGGTGGTGACAGAGATCCAGGGGTACTAGTGCAGGACCTCTGAGGGAGAGGCAACCATGCTTTCTATTTTTATTGATGATTCTTGCCTTTTAAGAGTATAGTTTAATGTGGTACAATGGGAAGGAAGCCAGCCTCAGAGGCAGGGTTCAAGTCTTGCCTCTGATACAAACTGGTTGTGTGAACCTGGGCGATTCTTAGTGCCCCAGGAAATTCCAAGACTAGAAATTGCTGAGAAGGTGCCAGCCTGCATTGGTATAGGGAGATTTTTAAAAAATTTATTGACTTGTTTATTTACTTTTAGTTTACAAGATTCAGTTACAGAAATCACTTGAGTTTCAGATTTTCTCCCCTTCCTTCTCTCCTCCCCACCCCCCATGGTGGTGTACAATCATGTATGGGATCTGCAAACATTTTCCCATTGTACAATAGTATGGTTGTATAGAAGCATTGTAACCAAATGGAAAAAAGAAGAAAAAAAAAAGAAAAGAAACAAAACCAAACATGGAAAAGAACAATAGCATGTGTTGCTTCAGTCTCCATTTAAACTCTGGTCTTTC
>CM053593.1:365303433-365346651 GCA_028646575.1 Pseudocheirus occidentalis
TATGCTTAAAGATATCTTTAATTTCTACCTCTGAAAATTGCCTATTCATATCCTTTGCCATTTATCAATTGGGGAATGACTTATATTCTTATAAATTTTACTAAATTTCCTGTATATTTTAGAAATTAGGCCTTTATCAGAGACACTGGTTGTAAATATTCTTTCCCAATTTCCAACTTCCCTCTTAATCTTGGTTACATTCATTTGTAACAGAAACTTTTCAATTTAATGTAATCAAGACTGTCCATTTTGCATTTTATAATGCTCTTTAACTCTTCTTTGGTCATAAAGTCTTCCCTACTCCATAAATCTGACAGGTAAACTATTCCTTGCTTCCCCAGATTATTTACAGTATCAGCCTTTATACCTAGATCGTGCACCCATTTAGACTTGACTTTGGTGTATGGCATTAGATGATGGTCTATGCCCAGTTTCTGCCATACTATATTTAGGGAGATTCTTCATTGAGAGCTCCTTATACTAGTAAAATCATGGACTGGTTCTCATCCCTTCCCATTCTTACTAATTACTGTTGCTTTTGTTTGTTTGGTTTGGTTTTTACTGAAGGACTATGAGCCATTAGGAGTCTCTAAATTCAGTGCCCTGAGACAAAGGGCCAGTCGCTCTGCCCTAGTTATGGCTTCCTTATTCATGCAGTTTTCTTCCCACCTTTCTCCCTTTGTGTTTTTTTAAGGAAGAATTGTGAGAATATGTGAGAACTGGTCTGCCATCAGTCTCAACAACTTTCATTTGTCTCTGAGGCCTTAATGTCCATTAACTAAAAAATAAAACAAATTTGGTTGTGAAGGCACTGGATGAATGAAAAAGCATTTATTCAGGGCTTAATCTAGAACAGGCACCAGGCTGTGCTGAGGATATGACCAAAAGTAAGCAAGACAGTCCTAGCCCTCATTTACATTCTAATGGAGAAAGACAACATATAGGGGTGGCTAGGTGGCACAGTGAATAGGCTCTGGAATCAGAAGGACCTGAGTTCAAATTCAGCCTCAGACACTTAACACTTACTGGCCATGTGACCTTGGGCAAGTCACTTAACCCCAATTGCCCTGCCCTCCCCCCTCCAAAAAAAAAAGAAAGAGAACATATAAAGAGGAGCAAGAAGTAAAGAGGTACTGGCTCATTGGCATGAGTTGGAGGTGTCTGTGGCTGGGAAGTACACCATGGGCTGAGAAGGGTTGGATTGGATGAAAGCTCATGAATTAGAGTTCAAGTGCCAGTAGGAGGAAGAGAAAGCCAGAGTGCAGATGGACATGAATTGGAGATGGCCATGAAGGTTATGCAGCAAATAATGGCAAAGTAAATTGAAATCTAGAATTTTCTATAATTTTTCTCTTTCACCAATTTTTTGAGTTTCTGACAAGTGCTGCTTAAAGCCAAAGACTGCTGTGAGTGAGGCAGCCTGTGCCTAGAGACTGGGGTTTGGGGGGGCAGAAGATTTGTGATGCAGGATGAAGATTTGCAAGTAATTGAAAGGTGTGACAGACTTTCCTTTCCCTTTCAAGCTTAGTTTAGGGGTAGGGTGCTTCCATTCTTTAAGTTTAAGGGACTAGAACAAGGCAGTTATAGAATCAGCTCACTCATTCCTGCTCTCTCTTCTTTTCTCACTTGCTGTGTTCTGGGCACTGTGCTAAGTGCTAGGGGTACAAAGAAAGGTTAAAAGACAATCCCTGTCCTCATGCTGCTCACAGTCTAATGGGGGAGATAGCTTGCAAACAACTACGTACACATAAAATATAGGGGATGAGCACAAAGGGAAGGCACTAGAGTTAAGAAGAATCAGGAATGACTTCCTATAGAAGTTGGGATTTTATGTGGATCTTGAAGGAAGGCTAGAAAGCTAAGAGGTAGAGATATGAAATAAAGAGGGAGAGCATTCTAAGCATGGGAAACAGCCCATGACATTGCCCAGAGTTGGAGAGGGAGTGTCGTATAAGGATCAACAAGGAGGTCAGGGTCACTGGATGGCACACTTGAAGGTACATTGTGAAATTTATTAGCTCTGGATCCCCAGTCCAGGGAAAGTAGGAAGAGTTTATATGTGTATGAGGAAAGTTAGTAGAGAGGACCATCTGGAAGAGGTAAAGGTGTGAGTGCTGGCCAGCTCCCATCCCAGAAAGTTCCTGTAACTCCTCAAATGGAGTTCTTCCTTTGCCCTAGAAGGGATAAAGCCAAGGACCTTTACTCTGGTTGCTGAGGGGCCGCAGTGCATAGAATGGGCTGAACTTGGAATCAGAAGACCCGAATTCCAATCATTCCTCAGATGCTCCTCAGCTATATGACCCTGGGCAAGTCATCTAACCTCTCCCAGCCTCAGTTTCCTCATCTGTAAAATGGGAATCCTCATATCACTTTCCTTAACAGGGTCATTGCAATAATAATAGCATAATAACATTTATATAGCACTTTAAGGTTTGTAAAGAACTTAGACATTTTGCAAACCTTGACTGTAAAGATGCCAGCTGTCACTAAAAAAAATTGCACTATGGTATTATTCATGATCCTATGGTTGATGGAAGTGATTGGAATAATGGGATGGAACTAGTTCTGGAAGATTCCACAGAGGAGCTGAATCTGTGATGAGATTTCAAAGGTGTTTGGGTTTGGGGTTTGTTTTTTTTGCTCTGTGAAGTTGATTGGTCCCACAGGCCAATCAGGGGATGTGACTACATAGTTATTCATATGACAAAGACCCCAGGGTTTTGGATGATGTTGATGAGTCATTGGTGGGACCTGGCAGCTGAAAAAGGCCACGTAAGCTGAGGCCTCTTTGATAGACTCAGAGCATCCAAGACTGAAGAGGCGATGGTTCTGTTCTCTCCTCAGGATAGACAACATCTGGAACAGCTGAGACTAATGATGGGGGGGCACATCTGTGACAAATTAGAGCGTGCCCAGAGGAGGTTAACCAAGGATGCTGAAGGGTTTAGAAAGCAGTTCCTTGTGGGTAGGGATTATTTCATTCTGTGTGTTAATATCCCCAGTACCTAACACATAACCCATGCTTAATGTATGTTAAATGAGACAGACTGACTTGGCTTGGAAACCAAGCTATGTGATGGCAGCTCTAGGAGGGGGGATGTTGAATTGGGAAAGATTTCGATGGGACAGGATCACCATTTTTTAGTATCTGAAGGACTATTAAGAAAGATTAAGGCTTGCCCAGTGTGCTTCCAGTGTGCAAAATTAGGACTAATGGACAGAAATTAGAGAGAGGGAGACTTTTGCTCATTGGAAGAATTGTCCAAAGCAAAGTGTAAGCCTTGCTAGGTAACAGTTCCTCAGTAAAGGAGATACGTCTCAGGCAAGGAGCTAGACTATGGCTTCTGAGGCACTTTAGATCTGATATGGTCCCCTTACAAACTACTGAGCTAACCAACCTCTGATTGCACCCCACTCCTCAAACTGAAAATAAATACTTAAGAGCTATGTAGTTCTACCTTAGCAGGGAGTATGGAGCATTTGAGACAGAGCAGGACAAACTTAGTCCTAGTGGTATTAAGCCTGATGTGTCATTTTGAAGGAGAGAAGGTCCTTGAGTTTGTGGAGAGGCTAGGAAGGCTATGGCTGGTGGAGAGGACAGCACAGATGAAGTGAGAGATGAGACCCTCAGCTAGAAGAGACAATGATATAACCAACATTTTTTTCATGCCTCCTATGTACAAATCATTGTGCTAGGTACTAGGAAAGCTCTGAAGCTTAGCTAAGGCACATCCCCTTCCCTCATAGTGCTTATAGTCTAATAATAGGGGAATCACTAACCCATGCCGATAATTTGTACTGCCCAGTACTACATAATAATGACTTCGGGGGGTGGGAAGAAACATTATCATTAAGCACCTACTCGATGCCAGGCTCTGCTTTATAATCATCATCTCATTTTACCCTCTGAGGTAGGTGCTATTATTATTTTATAGCTGAGGAAACCAAGGCAAACAGAGGTCAAGCCACTTGCTCGGGTGTCTGCCCTTGAACACACATCTTCCTTACTCGAGGCCCAGGGCTCTATCTATCCATTGTACCTCTTGTTTCTTCCTATGGAGGGCCAAAACAAAGTGTGATGTGACTGTTGCTGAGGTAGCAGGGAAGACTTCCTGGAAGAAGCATCATTCATAGGGAAATAGCATTCAGAGTTAGGAGAAACCTTGGAGATCACCTGCTCTAACCCCCTCATTTTATAATAGAAGATCTTCAAACCCAGTGAAGGTTGAGAAGTGACTCAACCAAAGTCACATGGAAAATAGCAGAATGAGAATTTGAATCCAGCATTCTTTACCCTTCATCATGCTGTCACTCATTTGAGTTGGACTTTAACGGGTGGGTAGGAAATTCATCAGGCATAGAGAGGAAAGGAAGGAGGAGGGAATGGTCCGAGCAAAGGAATGGAGGTGGGAAAATAGTAATGCTTCCTTTTTCTTCCAAACTCTGGTAGAACATGTACCTGGCTTCCATTTGGAACATCTCAAATGGACTTGTAACTGAGTTAGTGGTTTGTGGTCTTATCTATGCAAGAGCTCTGTCAGCTCCAGGAAGAAAGAGACATCTTCTTCTATGTCCCCCCACAGTGGCTGGCGGAGTGTCCTATACCTTGTAGGTGTTCAAAGAATGGGTGGTGGTCAGTTTGTCCGATGATAAATTATAGAAAAAGAAAGTTCTTTGCTGAATTTAAAGCGCTATATGAGAGACATGGTACAGTGGAAAGAATGCTGCGGTCACTGGTCCTGTGGAAAGAGCACTGGCTATAGTCATAGGACCTGGATTCAAATCTCACTTTGGATGCTTACTACCCATGTGTACATCACTTCCCCTCAGAGGACTCAGTTTTATCATCTGTCAAATGAGGGGATTGGACTAGATGGCCTTTGAGTTTCTTCTATATCTGTGATTGGATGAGTTGGAATCCCAATTCTGACACCTTTGTGACTTTGGACAAGTTAACCTTTCTGAGACTCAGTTTGCTCATCTGTTGGGTTAGACTAGATAATTTTTATTTAATCTGCCAGTCAGTAAGCCATGTACTGTGCTAGGTAGTGGCACTGCAGGATTAAAGGGTATGGCCTTTGGACCTTCCACTGACTGGGGAACCCTGTACCAATAACCATACAGTATTCTTTTGATACCAAAGGAAGAAGTCAAGGCTCTCCAGAATAATTATAAGCAGCAGTTTAATCAATCATTATAAATACTTACAAAACAGGGGCAGTCTTTGGTCTAAGGTGGCAGCCAGACAGTTTAGTGGGTCCCTGCAAAAGAATGCCAAAAATACCCAGGATAATTATAGAAAACAGACAAAGGGAGGAGGAGCTAGAGAGTGCATCACTCCTGATTGGTGGATATTTTTGGTTTTCTGCTTAGTAATGAGATTGAACATTAAGCCAATGTTATACCCAAACAAGTACCAGTCATATATGGGTCACAACATACTTGTTATGGCTTTCATAGATCATAGCATTTTAAGATAACGACTCAGTGTCTAAGTTATGAATCAATATCAAAGTTCTGATTTTTAACAGGTCACCATGTCTGGACTTTCACCTTTCACAAAGTTTAAGTTTTTTTGGCTTTTCATTTATTACTCTATTTTATGACTTTTCCCCAGTCAGGACTCCACAGACATAGTTACAAATTGTTCTCCAGAATAGTTGGATCTCTTCACAACTCTACCAACAGTGCATTAGTGTACCTATTTTCCCTCATCTCCTCCAGCATTTGTTATTTCTGATAGGTGTTAGGTGGTACCTCATAGTTGCTTTAATTTGCATTTCTCCAATTAATAGTGATTTAGAGTATTTTAATAGGATTACTGATATCTTTGATTCTTTCTGAAAACTGCCTGTTCATATCCCTTGACAATTTATTGATTGAGTAATGGCTCTTATATTTACAAATTTGATTTGGTTCTCTATATATTTGAAAAATGAAACCTTTATCAGAGAAACTTGCTCTAAAAAGTTTTGATATTATTTCATTGTCTATGGTACCTTTTATCAGGATGTAGTTTTCCTGAGTTTAAGAGTTTATATCTCTTAATTAGTTCTATTTTTGCTTTTGCTTTGTCTGAGATCATGATTGCTATTCCTGCCTTTTTAACTTCAGCTGTAGCCTGTTAGATTCTACTCCAGCCCCTTATTTTAACTCTTTAGGTGTCTTTCTGTTTTAAGCATTTCTCTTTTAAACAACATGTTGCTGGATTCTGGTTTCCAAGCCATTCTGCTGTCTGCTTCCATTTTATGGGTGAGCTTATCCCTTTCACATTTGTAGTTATGGTTACTAACTGTGCATTTCCCTCCATCTCATTATCTTATGTACATTCTTTCACTGTCTCTTTATCCTGTTCCTCATCAAAAGTCTATTTTGCTTCTAACCACTGCCTCCCTTAATCTACTCTCCCTTTTAACATCCCTGTCACCTTTCTCCTATCTCCTTGCCTTCTAATTTCCCTATTTGGTAGATAGATTTCTATGTACAACTGAGTGTGTGTGTATGTATACACACACGTACATGTATATGTACATATACATCTACACACATACATGTGTATATATTTATGCATGTGTATGCGTATCTATATGTATATATCTCTATCTCTTTATCTTCTTCCTTCTTTGAATCAATTCTGATGAGAATGGGGTTCAAGCATTGCCTACCCCCTCCACTAAAAATTCTTCCTTGTATGTCTATTTTGCGTGAGATAATTTTCCCTATTCTTCCCTTCCCTTCCCCCTTCTCCCAGTGCATCCCTCTTTCTCTCCTCTTCATTTTTTTGGGAGATCATTCCAACATAATTGACTCACACCTATGCCTTCTGTCTGTGTAAACTCCTTTTAACTTCCGTAATAATGATAAAGTCCTTGGGGTTACACGATCATCTTCTCATATAGGAATGTAAACAGTTTAGCTTTATTGAATCCTTTGTGATGACTCTTTCATACTCTTTCATTTACCTTTTATACTTCTTCCATCTGAATATCAGATGTTCTATTCAGCTCTGGTCTTTTCATCAGGAATGCTTGAAAGTCCTCTATTTCATTAAATATCCATTCTCCCCCCCACCTTAAGGATTATACTCAGTGTTGCTGGGTTGCTTATTCTTGATTGTACTCTTGTACTCCTAGGTGCTTTGCCTTCTGAAATATCATTTCTCAAGCTCTCTGCTCCTTTAATGTGGACGTGACTAAATGTTGTCTGATTTTGACTCCGTAGTACCTGAGCTGTTTCTTTCTGGCTGCTTGTGATATTTTCTTCTTGACCTGGGAGCTCTGGAATTTGGCTTTTGTTTTGGAATCTCTTTCAGAGTGATCAGTGGATTCTTTGAATTTCTATTTTACTCTCTGGATCTAAAATATCAGGGCAGTTTTCTTTTATAATTTATTGAAATATGACCAAAAAAAGAGCTCCTTCTCAGAATATTTTAAATATATAAAGTAAGATAGGATTTCATTAATTATCTTAAAACATAGTTATCAAAAAATTTTTAAGTTCATAGACTGGGAGCAGAGTCAAAATGGTAGATTAGAGGCAGTCATCCAGCTGAACTCTCTCAATATTCCCCTCCAAACAACTTTAAAATAATGCCTCAAATCACATTTTGGAGTGAGAGAGTCAACAAATGTTGGATTTCATTAATTATCTCAATGATATCCAATTTGCTATGCCACCAACAAATGGTCAGGGAGAGACAATTTTTCCAGTCTATGAAAACTTAGGAGGTCTGTGACATGGAACAGAAAGTTGTCTGGAGCTCATACAGAAAGTGCAGAAGCACCATCAGCTTCAGGAGCTTTAAGCCCAGAGATAGTAAGGTGGTCAAGGAACTAGTCAGAAAGAGACTACAGGGTACCCTCTGCTGGCACTGGGTGAGGCTAGAAAAATAGTGAAAAGAGAATTAACAGCTTGGTAAAATAGGACAAAAAATGCTGAAGAAAACCAAACCTTAAAAAGCAGAATTAACTTAATGGTTAAAAAAAAGCACAAAAATTTACTGAAGGAAAGAACTCCTTAAAAAAACAGACTAGACCAAAAGGAAAAAGGAAGTGCAAAAGTTCACTCATGAAAATCATTCCTTAGTTATGATTGGGCAAGTAGAAGCTAATGACTCCATGAGACATCAAGAAACAATAAAACAAAGTCAAAAGAATGGAAAAAGAAAATAAAATTAAATATCTCATAAGAAAAGAACTGACCTGGAAAATAGATCAAGGGGAGGTAAATTAAGAATTACTGGACGGCCTAAAAGCCATGGTCAAGCTGTTAATTCTCTTTTCCCTAGTTTTCTTGCATCACTCACTCTCACTTTTTTCCTCAGTTTTCCCTTTACCATGCTTATCCCTTTAAATCTTACAGGATTTCTTTTTTTTTTTTTGCCTTTTTTAGAGTGGCAATTGGGGTTAAATGACTTGCCCAAGGTCACACAGCTAGTAAGTGTTAAGTGTCTGAGGCCAGATTTGAACTCAGGTCCTCCTGACTCCAGGACCAGTGCTCTATTCACTATGCCACCTAGCCATCCCTCTTACAGGAATTCTTGTTGGGCTTGTACTTAATTAGCATTTTTCTTTGAGTCTTTGGTTATAGATGTTTTCACATTGTGGTCTCCTTATGAATTTGTCTTGATCTTCCTTGCCATTGTAGTAGCTTTTAATGGTGAAGGTCTTTTTTGTTGTTTGTTTGTTCATTTTTCCAGAATATTTCTTCACTTGAAATGTTATGTTCAAGTTGTTCACCTGTGCCTGGGAGAGCACTGTCTCAAGCATTAGGCTTTTTTTGTGCTATTCTTTTCAGAGCTAGTTCTGTGAGTCTGCAAGGTTTTGGTGCTTCCAAAGTAATGTGCTGCAAGGAGAGGTATGGTACTGTTCTCCTGGTCTGTGCTCTGGTCTTTATCTAGGAAAGGCCCCTCTTCCCCTCCAATTGCAAGGGCTAGTTAAGTGCTCCTTTCTTCCTTGGAACTGTGCCCTGGAACTGCTTATAAGTAATAGAGTTGTCAAACCATGCTAGCCTCACCCAGTGCCAGCAGAGGGTACCCTGTAGACTCTCTCTGACTAGTTGCTTGACCACCTTACTATCTCTGGGCTTAAAGCTCCTGAAGCTGATGGTGCTTCTGCACTTTCTGTATGAGCTCCAGACAACTTTCCATTCCGTGTCACAGACCTCTCCTGCAGACCTCCTAAGTTTTCATAGACTGGAAAAATTGTCTCTTCCAGACCATTTGTTGACTGTGTCACTCCCAAATGTGATTTGAGGCATTATTTTAAAGTTGTTTGGACGGGAATATTGAGAGAGTTCAGCTGGGTGACTGCCTCTAATTCCCCATTTTGACTCTGCTTCCAATCTATGAACTTAAAATTTTTTTGATAGCTATATTTTGAGATAAATATTGAAATCCTATCTTATTTTATATGTTTAAAAATATTCTGAGGAGCCCATTGGCTTCACTAGACTACCAAAAAGGTCTGGGATGTAATAAAAGGTGAAGAAATCCTGATCTATAGGTAACAGGGAGCCATGGGAGTTTATTGAGCAGGAGACTGATGTGGGTAGCTCTGAGCATTTAAAATATCACAATGACAGCTCTGTGGAGAACAGATTAGAAAGGGGAGAAATATGAGCTAGGAGGCCAATTAGGAGGACCAGCTGGGAGACCAATGAGTTCAGGTGTGAGGTGATCAACGATCCTAATTCATGCCATTATTGTTATTATTCTATATAGTTTTGGAGCTCACAAAGTTTGTGGATTAACTGAAAGATATTTGCAGAACAGAAAAGTGACTTGGCTCCTTCCAAAAATCCTCTTTCTAATGGGCTCCAACCTTTCCCCTGATGATTTTCTGAAGTTCTATTCTCATGGCCTGAGTCTAGGGGCTGGACATTTCCTTTGGGGAAGATGAATCTTATTGATACAGGGACCAATGATCTAGAGCATCCTTTGTTGCTTATGGAAACCTTGCAGTCAATTCACCCAGAGCTGAAGGGTCAGGGAGGGACCTGGGAATAGCTGCTGTCCTTGGTGCTGACACCTCATCTTTCTAGCTTAGACTGTGTCTTCTTGGGCACCCCTACCCAAAAGCTTCCTCAGCCTGGTCCTCAGAGGCTTCCCTGACCCTCTCAGCTGTCAGAAAATGGAAAGTAGATTTTTTTTTTAAGTAGAAAGGAAAAACCCAGCCATGAGGAGGTCCTCTTTGCTGTTCCAAACTCCCCAGTGCACTCCTATTGCCCCTGCCTTTTGGGGTATCCTCTGTTCACTGTGACAGCAGCTGCCATCTGTTTTCCTGCTCTTCTTATCTCCTGGTCCTGCAGTCACCTCGCTGCTTGGCTGTTTTTTGTTTTTTGGGGTTTTTTTTGCTGCAAATAGATTTGCAAAAATGGAAGGGGAGGGGAATGTGGAGCGCCCTCCTGGGAGTGGGTGGCTGACACTTGGGCAGGGTGGCATCAGCGTCTTCTCTCTGCCATCTGCTGTTCTCCTGGGGCTTCTGTCACCCTGTCCCCTGGAGACCTGGACAGCCACACTTCCTCTGTGTGTTCATCGCCTCCCACGCCTCAACAGCTCTGCCAAAGAGGCACACATGTGAAATGCTGCGTTTTGATCTCTCGAGGGTGGCAAGAAAGTTACTGCAGCCAATTCCTGTCCCTCCCTACAGGGAAGCAACAGTGTATAGTCCTAGTGCAGTGGGAAGAGCGCTATATCTGGAGTCACAGGAACTCTGGCTTTGTTACAGGCTACTTGGATGACCTTGGGCAAGTCAATTAACCACTCTGAGCATCAGTTTCCCTATCAGCAAAAGGAGAGGTTTGGTCTAAATATCCTATGAGGTCCCTCTCAGCTCTAAATCTATTATCCTATAAATTTATGGCCTGTGTGACTTTGCACAAATTCCTTCACCTCCCTGGGATTCAGTTTCCCCATATGCGAAATAAAAGGGATGGACTAGATGGTCCATAAAGCCCCTTCCAGCTCACTAAATATTTGGGAGATAACCAGGCCAGGCTTGGCACGTTGTCTTCCAGTGGGATGGAGTTTCTTTATGAAGTCAACTGGTCCATGGTGGGATATGCACCTGTGACCACAGTCTCTTTAGCTCTCCTCCAACCAAGCTGAGTTAACCATCCATATAAAATGATAATTCAAATGATAGATACAAGTTAGCACCAACTATAACTGTAACGAGATGCACATACAGAGGCAGAGGCATCACAAAAGTGAATGAGAAAAAAGAAACAGGAGCTTGAAGTGGTTTCTCCTTGTGATGTCAGCAGGCCTGGCCAACAATTTGAACCCTCACCTGTTGCTTTGAGGTAGTTCCCACTTGCTTACCTTTCTTCATAAGGGAACCAAACAAGCTGGTAAATTCTTTTTTAACTGAAGTTGCTGTTACTGTGTGTGCTGGTGATCCAGAAGTACAATAAAGGGAGGGGGTAGTGAATCTATTTTTCCACTTTGAGAATTGGTATGATACCTGCCTAAAGCACCCAGGTGCAGCCAGCTTCATGCTTGTCTCCGTACACAGAGACCCTTCATAGCTGTTCCCTTCAGTTTACCCTGAAAAAGTCTGTTATGGATCTCTCTCTCTCTCTCTCTCTCTCTCTCTCTCTCTCTCTCTCTCTCTCTCTCTCTCCCTCCCTCTCTCCCTCCCTCTCTCCCTCCCTCTCTCCCTCTCTTCCTCCCTCCTCACTTCTCCTTTCCTCATAACACTAAGGAGTCATAGGTAGGTAGATGTTGGATTCCATTTCTTGAAGTAAAGAGCATAAATTTTCAAAGTTAGATCTTTGCGAGTTAACTTTGTTAGTTGTCAGACAAGGGTTTCACCCACAGAGATCCAAATCCATCACCTCTGCTAAGCTAACAGATGATAACCATAGGAACACTGGACCATAATGCCATTGATATGGAACGAGAAGGGAACCCAAAAGTCATTTAATTCAACTGTCTCTTTTTACAGATCAGGAAACTGATGTCCAGGGGTGAAATGTCTTACTCGAAGTCTTATAGATAGGAAGTGACAGGGATAAGGTAGGATTTGAACCCAGGTCCTCTGCCTCTCAAATTCTTCTTTCTGCTATGCCACTGGTATCTTCCATGATCCTCATGAATGGTGTGGGTGGCTCTCCATTTTTCTTTTACTTGATTACTCAGTACTCATCACTGAACAAAGTTATCTTTGTAGTTGAATCTACCATAAAATTACATGTAGAATTCACATTTGTGTGGGAGACACTGTGCCCAAGGAGAGCCTTCAAAACTATATTTGGTTCTACTGAGTCAAATGCTTCTCCAAGCAGTTATTGATACATTTTATTTTGACACAAGAGATCCTTCCCAGTGAACACTGAAAGAAGCCTGCAGAAAAAGGCAAATGCTTAACTCCGTCTGATGGTGTGATTTTGACTACTAACACAAGTTACTTGTCACTGTTGTAACTTACTAATTGATAATAGAAAGGACATATGTGAGGATCTAATATTTATAGTATAGCACCAACATTGTGCATGATATCAAATGCCTTCAAAAATCAACAATCAACAGACACAACAGGATATATTTTCTCTGCCTCTCAGTCAGTTGTGTGATAATTATGGGGACTTGTAGAAAATCACTTGTTGAAGAAATTTACTCTTTCGTGCTCATGTTTTCATTCAAAATACTCCCAATATTTAGACAAATAAGTCTTGGAAAGATTTTTCTAGAGATGAGGAAGCAGAGATGTTGGTCAATAGTTGCTGATATCTTCTTGGTTACTTTTTGGAGTAAAAAAACTGAAACAAAACAAAACACCACCTCATGGCCTTTTTCTTTCATTTGGAAATTTTCCATGAATGTTGATTCTCCTTTTTTCCCCAAAGAAGTGAAAGAGAGAAACAAAAGTCCTATTTATGTTGAATATTCACAGCAACACTTTTTGAAGTAGAAAAGGAATAATGATTATTACTTGGGGAATGGTTATGACACATGGATGTAAAGGAGTACTCCTGGGCATAGTGGAGAAAGTGTTGGAGCTGGGAGTTAGGAAGAGCTAAATTCAAATGTTGCCTGTATGGATTTTGAAATATAGTGACAGTGATTTCCTTAGTATTCTTCATAGAAGACACTCCATCTCTTGACTTTGTTTTATTGTTTCTTGATGTTTCGTGGAGTCATTGACTTCCATTTGCCCAATTCTAATTGTTAAGGAATGATTTTCTTCAGTGAAATTTTGTACCTCTTTTCCCATTTGGCCTATTTTGCTTTTCAGGGAGTTCTTTTCTTCTGTGGATTTCTGTGTTTCTTTTACTATTATACCAATTCTGTTTTTAAGGTGCTTTAGTCTAATGTTTTTGCCTCTTTTACCAAGCTACTGATTTTCTTTTCATAATTTTCTTGCATCACTCTAATTTCTTTTTTCAATTTTTCCTCTTATTCTTATATTCTTACCTATTTAAGTTTTACAGGAATTCTTTGAGACTTTGGTTGTAGTTTTTTTGTTTACATCGTTGTCTTCTGAGTTTGTGTCTTGGCCTTCCCTGTCATTGTAGTAGCTTTTTATTGTGAAGTTCTTTTGTTGTTTCTTCATTTCCCCAGACTATTTCTTCACTTGGAACTTTATGTTCAAGCTGGACTCTGTTCAGTTGGGGATGAGGAGTCACTGTCTCAAGTTTTAGGCTTTTTTGGTGCTGTTCTTTTCAGAGATAGGTCTGGGGGATCTGTAAGTTTTTGATGCTTCTAAGGTGGTGTGATGTGGGAAGTGGTATGATCACTACTCTCCTGGTCTATATTCTGGTCTTTATCCAGGAAGGACTCCTGCTCCCCTGCAGCTAGAAGGACTAGTGTTCCTTTTGGCCCAGGAACCAGGTCTCCTGTAATCACAATTGCTAGTTCTACTCTTTGGCTTGGAACTGTAACCATTACCCCTGGTTCCTTGTGACTGACCACAAGTGCTCTTCTCCACCTGGGAACTGTGACCCAGAACCTCTCCTGCTGACCTCCTAAGTTGTCCAAGTTTGGAAAAATATCTTACCCCAACCTTTTGTTGGTTCTGGTACTCCAAAATTTGATTTGAAGTGTTATTTGAAAGTTGTTTGGAGAAGAGTATTGGGAGAGTTTGGCTGGGTTACTGCCTCTGATCTGTCATCTTGGCTCCATCCTGTCCAGTTTAGAAACTGGTAATCCAGACATCATCTTCTGCCTGAAGCTTTTTGGATACACCCAACTGCTAGGGCCCTCCTTCCCAAACTACTTTTTATTTAACTGCCTTGGACATATTTACATCTATTCACTTTATAATAATGCAACATATTTACATATGTATTCATCATCTCTGTTAGAGTGTAAGTTCCTTGGAGTAGGTATTCTTTCACTGAATTTGCTTCCCTAGTACCTAGAACAAATCTAGCACATAGTGGTCTCTTAATACATGCTTATTGATTGATTGAAAGGAGGGAAGACTATCCTCATAGCTTTGGGGTAAAGTTTGATCATTCTAATTGCAGTGTTTAGTTTCAATTTGTTGTGTTTACATTGTTGTTGTCATGGTTTATTTTGTTTCCCTGATTCTGCTTAATTTACTTTGCATCAGTCCATGTAAGTCTTCTAGTGCTTCCCTGTATTCTTCATGTTCCTAATGTCTGATAGAATAATAATATTCAATCACTTTCATATACCATGATTTATTTAACCATGGATAAACCACGGATCCAAACCTAGAAGGGATATCAGAAACCATCTATCCCAACTCTCTTATTCAATAGATGAGGAAATTAAGATTAAATGACTTGCTTAGATCACACAGGGGTTAAATACCAAAAATGGATCTGAACCTAGGTCCTTTTATTTCTACACCTGTGTTCTTACCACTAGACCATGCTGATGAGTATCTATTTTATTTCTAATTCCTTACTTCTATAAAGCACATGCCTACCAGGGGGCTCTCTGGGTCAACGGAAATGAACATTTTAGTCACTTTCTTAGTATAATTCTCTCCTTGAGTTAGTTCAATTATGTCTGACTCTTGGTGACCCCTAAACTCAATTTACACATAAATCAAGACATCACCCTATGATGCCATTGGTTATCTTCAAAAACGAAGGATAAACAACCACAGAACAGATAATTCCCTATTGTTTTCCAGAATGATTAAACAAATTCCTAACTCATCTTTCCACAGCCCCTCCAACATCAAGTCTTCTCATCTTTCATCATCTTTCCCAGTTTGCTGGGTCTCGCATGAAACCTCAAGATTATTTCCATTTGCATTCCTCTTATTAGTGCTTAATGGGTACTCTTTCATATGGTTGCTAATGGTTTGTGATTCTTTTGAGAACTGTTTATTTGGACATTCATCTGTTTAGGAGTGTTGTTAGTCCTATATATCTTGGACATAAGGTTCTCGTCAGAGATTTAAGTTGCAAAGTGCCATTTCTCCCAAAGGATAGACAGCTGCCCTTCTCATCCTGGATGCACTGAATTCAATCATTTAAAAGTTTTCTCATTCCACGTCATCAACATTATCATCAGTCCAAAGTTGGAAAAGACTTAAAAAACCCTCTCAGTCTAATTCACCTTATTTTACTTAGTGACATGAAGGGACTTTTCCCTGTAGACATTATGTAGCTAAGCTAGACTGGAAACAAAATCCTTTGTCTCCAACTCCAGTCTTCTTTTTACCACTTTGCAATGCCTCCTTTTACCCTTTGTGCCTCAGTTTCCTTTATAAATTGGGGAAAGAATATTTACTCTAACCACTTTATAAAGCTGTTTCAAGAAAAGCCTTGTGACATTAAAGACATGTGGGGAACTCAGGGAGAGGTGAGTCCCTAGACCACCTTTGCCATATCCTAACCTCCCTCCCCCCATGTCAGGTCCCCATGTGGGGCTTGTGAAAGACCCATAACATAGGAGCCTTTTCCTTGAATCCTTTTTAGACGCTGTAGGCCCTGTCTGTGTGCAGAGAGCCCTTTGCAGGTAATTGTGCCAAAGCCTCTATCCGTGAGAGAGCATCTGGCCAGGGGGTTAATGGAAGCTGAAACATTTCTTCTGGTTTCTAAACTAATCTAGCCAAGGTGTTTAAAATATCTGTCAGGAAAAAACGGATGGCACCCTGAGGGCATTTTTTCTCTGCAGTCTCTTTTTTCTTTTTTCCTTTTGCTTCTGTGATGCTGCTAGGTTCCTGCCTTCTCAAAACTACCTGCTGGCACAAAAACTCACTTGAAATGAAGAGGGAGCTTTGTGCCTTTCTTCCACTCTTGACAAGGAATGAACAAACCTCTTGTTTGGCTGGTTCAAGCCTTCCTGGCCTTGTCAAGGCTATGATGGTGGTGGGGAGTGCATGGGGGAAAGAGGAAACATACAAAGAATGAAATCCTGCATAGACAAATTCAGAATAGCCTCTAAAATTATAGTACTTGGGACACTCTTCCTTCTTTCTCATCTGTGGGCCTTCCCAGGTAACTACTTCAGGTTCAAGGTGCTCTACAGTTTTCAGTCACTCAAATCTTAGCTCATAAGCCCCCACCAGTGTGTTTCAGAAGATAATATACTTGTTATTAAGTGTGAAATTGACACAAAATTAGGAGGGATAGCTAATGCAATAGCACCTTATGCATTATAAAACACTTTTACATGTGTCATCTAAAATTTACAGCAATCCTGTGAGGTAAGTAGAAAAACCATAATTAACCCCACTTTATAGATGAGGAAATAAGACAATCAGAGGGGTTGTGACTTGCTCAGGTTCATAGAACTAGGAGATTATAGTTATCATTGTCTTTTCCCCCCATAAGATCATTCAGGATTGCATTATCAGAATTTAGATTTATATTGCCCCCACCCCTGCATTTCTCTTGAATAATATTTCCTTTTAGAATCTTAGATAATGCCTATCATTTCTTTTAATGTGTGCAGAACCATCTCTTCTAAACCCGAGGGTATATATTTGCCCAGTATATATATATATATCCTTGGTTATTGCAAACTCCAAGATGACATGATTACTTTCTCCCAAAGTTCACATCACATTTCTCTTTTTTGTTTGTTTTGTTGTTGTTGTTTGACCACTTAGTTTTTCTTTGTTGATTAGAATTTAGTCCACAATAACAGTTTGCTTGATCACTCTCTTTATCTATTGAAAGATAAATTATCGGTTGTGAGACTCTGGAAAAGTCACTTAAAAAAATAAATGGCCTCAGTTTCCCCAATTTTATAATAGGGATAATAATAGCACCTACACCTCAAAATTGCTGTGAGGATTAAAGGAGATAATATTTGTACTTACACACTGCCTGACATATAGTAGGTACTCAATAAATGCTTTTTTTCCTTTCCCTTTTAAAATGTTTGTTGGATTAGGTAGAAGTTAATTAGGATCCTCTGTTTTAGTGAAATGACACACACAAGAATATGGATAATTGATGTCTACCATGTTACTTTGTATACTGCTTTGTGATAGTTTTGTAATTGGTTTCAGGAAAGCATCATCCACACCCTCTGTCTGATCAGGTGATCTATAGAATACTCTCATAATGATATCTCTTCTGTTTAAAAAGTAAATTTAGGTTCATATCCCAGTTCTGACACTTAATCTAGCCTTGTGATTAGGGCCAAGTCACTTAATTTCCCTGAGCTTCACTTTCTTCACCTGTATTATGGGAAGATGAATACTTTTCATTGATCACCTCACAGGATTGTCATCAGGAAAATGCTTTGTAAAATTTAGAGCATTATATAAACATGAGCTATTATTATCACATGACTTTTCCTTCTTTGTTCATCACTCAAATGATATCCAAAGTACTCTCACTTTCAAATTTATGGATTTCATCTGGTGATTCAGCTTCTTAGCATTTATTTCTTCCTTGCTACCTCTTCTTTCAGATCTATTTCTTTTGAATAACGATTATCCACTTATTAGTGAATTTCAGTCATCATCCTACCAAGTCTTAGTGAAACCTCCAGTCTGTTGCTTGGTCTCTCTGCCTCAAGTCTATCTCCACTTCAATCCATCCTCCATTCAGCTGTCAAATTCATCTACCTAAAGCATAGATCTGACATGACCATTACCACCCCTTATTCAATAAACTCCAGTGGCTCCCTATCACCTCCAGAACCAATTCTAAAATTGTTTTGTGTTCAAAGTTCTTCACCACTGGTTTTCCCTCTACCTCTTCAGTCTCCTCGTAATAACACTCGGCTTCCTCATTTTTCACACGAGAAACTCCATCTCCCAATTCCAGGCATTTTTACTGACTGGCCCTCATGCCTAAATTTCTCTCCCTCCTCATCTTTGACTCTGGGTTTCTCTGACATTCTTCAAGTCCCACACAAAACCCCAACTTCCACCAAAAGCATTTCCGTAACCCCCTTAATGCTAGTGCCTTCTCTCTCTTGATGATTTCCATAGTTGTTTGTGTGTTGTCTCTTCTGTTAGATTGGAAGCTCCTTGAAGGCAGGGAATGTCTTTTGCCTTTTTATGGGATACCCCCTGTGCTTGACACAGTGCCTGCCTCATAATAGATGCTTGATAAATGTTTATTTATTAACAGAAGCCTATGAAGTTGTATTTAGTTCATTGTATTAAAATCCCCAATTCACTATGTTCCCAATATGCTGTACATTGGTACATAGATATTTGAAGCCATAAATCCTGTTCCTACCTCTCTTCCCAGCTATTTCCCTCTTGTAAATTATTGCATCCTCCTCCACCATTTTCCTTCTTCTTATGTCCTATCCCTAGTGCCCCATTTCTTTATCCTTCCTCCTGTATTTTTGCTTTATAGCTTTCTTGATTAAAGAACCAGGTCTCTAGCCAAACATATTCCATCTCACTCCATCATTCTAATATCTAAAGTCAGAGTCCAGAAAAAGAAATCTCATTCTTGGATACCATCTAGCCCACTGTTTACTTCTCATATCTTCTTCCAAGTTCCTAAACAAAGTGAGCAGGAGAAACAAAACCATGTTACCTGTGCATGTCCATATGTAACTCCCAGTTTTCCCCCAGGACATCAGATTACTAACTAGACTTTCTGTTGTGTAGCTATGATAGCCATACAACACAGTGACTTGTACAGAGTTAGCTCTCTGTCAGTATTCATGAGATTCATGAAGGTCATGAAGGTCTAGGGGTACTGGTTTCAACTCACATTTGGACAGATCATTCTAATGAGTAATGTTGTCTGTCCATTGAAACAGACTGCTTCAGGAAATAGTGAGTTCTTTGTCTCTTGAAGTATTATAATAGAAGCTAGAAGGCAATATGTCAGACATGTTGTAATGAGCAGTATGACATTGGAAGACAGGAAATATGGGATACTAAGGTCTCTTCAGACTCAAGTTTCTCTGATTCAGTGTTTGAAACTGGTGAAACCTAGGGTTACTGCCTGAGTGACAACCCTGGACAAATCCCTTAGTCTCCCTGGGACTCAGTCTTCCCATCTATAAAATGGACAGATGGGACTAGATGGCTTCTAGGCCCTTCTGGCTCTAAGTCTAGGAGCCTTTGTGTGACCTTGTGTAAGTTACTTATCTCTTGAAGCCTCAGTTTCCTCATCTGTAAAATGAAAGGATTGGGTTAGATGTTCCCTGAGGTCTTTTCTGCTCAATATCTGTGATTCCATGATAGTCCAGGACTTGAAATATAGGCATCTTGATGGCACAATGCACAGAGAATAGGACTTTGAGTCAGGAAGACCTCAATTGAAATTCAATCTCAGATAGCTGTATGACCCTAGGCAAGTCATTTCACCCCAATCACCTTTAGTTTCTCCATCTGGGAAATGGGGGTAATAACAGGTCCTACCTGCCAGGGTTGTAAGAATCAAATAAAATAATATTTGCCAAGTGCTTTGCAAACCTTAAAGCATGAGATGAATGTTTGCTCTTATACTTATTATACTTCATGTATAATACAAGCTCAGGCTTCCTGAGAAGACATTATCTTATTCAGGAGGCTTCACCATTAAAACTGTTTCCTTCCCTCTGTATTTACTACGTAACAGTGGGTAGCTTGATTTGGTGTTTGTGGGGGTGGAATTTCGGGTGACTATTTATAAAGAGTGACATTTCTGTTTGCATCTTGGTTGGAAACTGGTCCTAATGAGACCAAGAATAGGTATTTGATGCCCTCGTGGGGTGATCAGTTGGATTTGCTTTGTGCCATGTCACAGACCTCTTAGTTTTGCCCTCTGTCCCCTGGCATGTAGCAGGTATCAATAAATGCTTGTTGACTGAATGTTAGATGGATGGGGAAGGGGAGGGGCGTACTAAATGACAATTACATAGACACTTTATTTGCATGATTTCATTTGAGCTTAATATAAGTTCTGTGAGATAGGGTCTTATGGGCATTAATATCCCCATTTTACAGATAATAAACCCAAATTTCAGATTAAAATGATTTATCTGTGGTCAGATGCCTAATATGCGCTAGTGGTAAGATTTGAATCCAGTTCTCCCTGGCTACAACTCTAGTTCTTTAGCCATTTGACCATACTGTCTTAGATGACTTCTAAATTCCCTCCTTAGTTGAAATCCTATGATGTATGACGGTGCTTAAGTGACTTGTCTAGAATTATACAGCCAGGAAGTGTCTGAGGCAGAATTTGAACTCTTGTCTTCCTGACTCTATCCATTGTGCTACCTAGTGTCCTATTGTGTTTGTCACTGAGATTACGAAGAAAAATCAAAATCAGTCTTTGGTCGTCAAGGAGTTTTCATTTTCCTAATTCTAAATCCAACTTCCTCAAATGAGTGGAAGTAGAATAGGCTTGTTGCCAGTCACATATGTAAGGAGGACTTGTTTCTGTCCACATATATGTAATAAAGTCAAAATTGTAGCTAGGCAGGAAGACGACAGAGATTCTATGCCCTTGGCTTAATGGGACAGATAACTCTCTCCCCTCCTACTGATTCACATAGAAGAAGGAGTTTTGACATTGAAAAATGGTGGGGGTGGGGTGATGGGGGGGTGAATTGGACTTAGGACTTGAGGACTCTTGGGATTTTGTTGGAAGGGTAAACTCTAAAACTGGACTTCAGCCACATGCACTTTAGTAACTGAGAATTAAACAAGGAACTACAAGGAATTTCTAACTCTAATTCAGAGTGATGCTTCTAAGAGAATTTTTTTCTTTGGTGACCAGGAAGGTAGAAGTAAAGAGGAAGATTTAAGCCTGAAGGTACTTGTTAACTGTAGTGGCTCCATCTCCATATTCTAATAGCCTTGGTCTGGGATGAGGAATCTCCTTCTATCCATTTCTGCTAAAGCTTGGAGAAATAGGCATATTCTCTTATTAGGAGAAAGTCACTGAAGGTGCTTGTTTTTCTTTCTATTCAAATTACTAGATGTGTTGGAACTTTTTCCTTTTAAAAGGACTACAGTGTCTGCCTCAGTTTCTCCAATTGTAAAATGGGGATCATGATAGTACCTACATTCAGGGTTGTTATGAGGATCAAGGGAAATAATACTTGTGCTTGGCAAGTTGCCTGGCACGTAGTAGGTGCTCAATAAATGCTTGTTCCTCCTCCCCTTTAAAATGTTTGTTGGATTAGATAGAAATCTAAGGATTTGGGTTCAGATCCTGGCTTAGTCACTTATACTTATAAAATCATAGGATTTAAACCTTCTAAGCTTTAAGCTAAAAGACCAGTGGCCAAAGCTTATCAATCCTCCACTCCTCCCAGGCCCAGGACTTTAGCTAAAATTTGAAATTAGACTGAAACTCAATAATCTCATGTTCATGAAACTGGGCCTGGCAGTGAACAACAGTGACCATGGAAATATCAGAATAATAGCCAAACCAAAACAGAAACTAAGCATCTGACTGAAACTATTCATCTAGTAGTTAGTATATGCCATGCAAGACCAGTGGAGAAGCAGAAGCAGTGTAATTACATTAAGAGAAGACTGGTGGCATAGCACCATGGAAGTGTGAGCTGCCCCTCCGTGGATGTGCTTTGGCTACCCAGGTTCCCTATATGTGTGTCTGCCCACATATCTGCCTGGTCAGATATATTTCCCTTACATATCTTCCAAGCATGTTATTTACATGTTCCCAGGTCCCACAGATTGTATGTGGTTTTGTGGGACTGTGTGTGTATGTATTTACCCTGGCTTTATTGGAGGAAGATTTTATCACTACTTTTCTTATCACATTTTTTTCCCTTTACTAAATCCCTTCACTATGAAGTAATCATCACCTCTGACTGACTAGAAAAAGTAAACATATTGGTAGGGGCTCATAAGTTTTGAATTTGGCTAGATGTAGACCTGCAGAACACCTTCAAATTGGACTAGCTTTGTCTAAGGGCTCACTGTGAGAATTTGAGACTGCTTCTTAGTGTGTTAGGAAATACAAGTCATAGCATGTATTCAGGTCACAAGAATGTCACCTCCAGGCACGAGGGACACATAATTAATATAGAAGGCACCAAAAAGTTGTCTCCCTCTTGCCAAAGCCTAGCCTTATTCTTCTGTCACCCCCAACTGACTATCCAGGCAGCGGTCCTTCCCCTTTCCCTTCAACAAGATCGCTACAATTACAACCTTCTTCGAGCCACCGCATTTAAGGAAATGCCAATAATTAGCGATGGTTATCACAGTAATTAAAACTCCCAGGGAACAACTTGGCCAATATCCATCTGGATCAGTCAGAGCCAAGTTGGTCTGTGAGCTGAAGTTGTAATGAAAACTCGCCTGCCTCTGGGAAGCAGGACGCTAAAAGGATATGAAGAGAAATTTTATACCTCTTGCCCCTTCCCCAAAGCTGTCCAACTCTGGTCTTGTCTTTTTCTCATTAAATGCCATTTTCAAGGCTGGCTGCTTTGCCTGCCTTATCACAATACAGCACACATGAGAAGGAGATTATGGCTTTTGCAGGAATGTGCAAGGGGTTGGTGATTTTTTTTTCCCTTCCAGAAATGTGAACATTTTAGAAACCCTGGTTGCTAGGCGGGATGGCACTGTTGGGAAGAGCAGAATGGGGATTAATTCCCACCAAGGGCTTTTCCTGCCAAAATTTGCTACTGTCACAGCCAAATGTTTATTTTGGGAATCGGGCTGAGCGTCTCAGGGTAGACACACCTGTTTGTGTTGCATAGTGCCTAGGGGAAACCAGCTGGAAATTTCAGGTTGGAGAGACAGAGGATAAAAACATATGTTATTGTGGAGCTGATACGGGAGAGAGCCACACAGGCCGCATTCAGCTCCAGGGGCTTCAGGGACTAGTCTAGCTAGGACATGCTCCTATGCTTCCCCTCTCCACCCCAGCCTTGATATACCCATAGGAAGCACTTTCTAAAATACTGGCCTTGAATCTTATATTGTGCATCAGGCGGATTCTGAAATATAGTCTATCTGTCCTTGCTTCACTGGGGAGTGGAGAAAGATTACTGGCTCCTACACTCCCCCAAAGACCCCATCCCTTACAGTCCACGAGTTTGGCATAGGTAGAAGAGATGGCTACCCACACTGGATGATCCAGGGGAGGTACTGTGGTGACCTTGAAGGGTCATTTGGATCCTTGTCATTGGAATCACACTGACAGGTTACATGGCAAAGAAGGGCATTGTGTCTTGAAGACTGCCATTAAGGTCTGACCTCCCAGTACAAGGGCTCATCAGAGTGACTATGCACACCTTGGGCTCCGGGGAGATGAGCTTCAAGACAGATAGTCCCTGAATCTCAAATGATTCCTCAGGCTTTCTCTTGTTCAGAGCCATAACTGGGGTGGGATAACCAGGGCTTTGTCCAGGGGTGCAGAAATTTAGAAAACATTGATAGCATCTGTACTTCTTCAATATGCAGAACCAACTGAGCTTACTGCCTACTTAGGAAGAATGCTCATTAAAATTTAAAACGCCTGAATGTTTTTCCTTCAATCACTTTGCCCCAGTGGCCACATCTCAGTTGAGCTCCTCTGCATTCTCAATCTGTCCTGTCCTGTTCCCTTTCCCAGTAATGTTCCCACAGTAGTTTACTCATGGAAGCCAGTATCCATCCATCCATCCATCCATCCATCCATCCATCCATCCATCTATCCATCTATCTATCTGTACATCTCCTTATCACATACAGGGCAATACTGTATCCCAGGAGTCCCCAAGGTCAATCTAGGCTACACACATCAGTTACTTACACTGGGCACAATTTATGGTACTTGCTCAGGGGACCAGAAGAATGAGTTATGGTGCTATGCTTGTCTAAAATAGTGGATTCCATCCAGAGTCATTTATTAAGCTCCCACCATGTGCCAAGCACTGTGCTAGGCTCTGGAGATACAGACAAAAGTGAGACCGTCTTCCTCAAGGAACTAATTTTTTTTGGAGGAAACGCCACACATGAATACAAAATATCTACAAGGCAAACACGGTAATTTGGCATGTGTGGGGAGGCATTGACCAACTGGGAAAATCAGCAAGGACTTCATGGAGGAGGTGACCCTTGAACTGAATTTTGAAGGAGCTGGAGATTCTGAGCAGCAGAGGCAGAGAAAGAAAGTGCATTTCAGTACTCTTCAGCTTGTGAATAAGTATGGAGGCAAGAGATGGAGCTTATTGTGTGAAGGCTAGCAATAAAGTCAAACTGGCTAGACAGTGTGACGAGGAAAATGTGGAAGAGGTATGAGAAAGTAGGCCACACCCCAATTGTGAAAGGGAGCCCTGTTGTTCCTTGAGCAGAGGGAGGAAGGGGTTAGACCTGTGCTTTAGAATGCCATTGGCAGCTTCCTGGAAGATGGATTGGTGACTGAGGGACCGAAGGCTAAGGGCCCATTGAAGAGATTATCACAGTTGTCCAGTTAAGAGATGGTGAGTGTCTTAGCTAGGCTGGTGACCCTAGTACTGGAGAGAAGATATACAAACAATTGAACAGGACTTGTTAGGATCTTACAACCATTGAGTTGGAGCTAAAAGTAACCTTTAGATCCCAACCTCCCCAGTTTACAGATGAAGAAAGCTGGACCCAGAGAAGTGAATCAAGTTGGCCCAAAATCACATAGGTAATAAGGGCTTGGTAGGACTGGGATTTGACCTAAGGTCTTCTGCCTCCAAATAGGGCACTGATCTGACTTCATCATGTTGGTCTGATAGAGGTATTTGTACTGGACATCACCAGGACGTAGAATTAGAACTGGGCTATCACAATAACCTCCTAACTGGCTTCCCATCCTCAAGTCTCTGCATTCAATCCACCTTCCACTAAACTGCCATGATTTGTAGGATGCTTAGGTCTGACTATATTGCCCCATGCCCCTACCCATTGAGTTCTAATGGCTTCCTGCTTCCTTCAAGAACAAATAAAAAGTCCTCTATTTAACATTTAAAGCTCTTCATCACCCTCCTTTCCATCCTTCTTCCACTTTTCTCTCTGACATGAACTCTATGATCCAGCATCGCTGACCTGCTTGTCAGTTTCTCTGATACATGTCATTGTCATCACTGAGCCTTCGTACATGCCTCCCCTCCATTCCTAGAGAGGCTAACCTCTGCCTTAGAGTTTCCCTGACTTCCTCAAGACCCAGATGAAATCCCACCTTCTAAAGGAGATCTTTCTAGTACGCCCAGCTGCTTATTTCTTCCCCTTTCAGGTTACATCTTCCTTCTACTCTGTAGGTATCTTATGTGTCCATAGTTATTAATATGTTTTCTCTCCCATTAGAACATAAGCTCCTTGAGGGCAGGAATTGTTCTCACCCTTTTGGGGTGTCCCTAGTGCTTTATCACGAGTGATTGATTTGTTCTGCAGCCTACCCTTATGATATGTTTCCTCAATTGACTCTTCTTGGTTGGTCAATACCCATCTCTCCCAGAATTGTCATGTATACTTCCTCCCTTTCCTCTCTTTTATTTCCTTCCCTATAATAATTTGGTTTGTCAATTTGTTTAATTAAAATAATGCAAACAAGGCAATATTTTGGGAAGGAAAGGGACATTTCCTGTTTGGGAAAGGAGGAATAAAATGAAGCCAACCCCAATCTTCTCCAGTACCTCCATCCATCATCCACTGCCCTTTATCCCTTACACAGAGATTGCTGGGGTCAAAATTCATTCTGGCAAATGCCCAGCTGGGGCTTGGGACTGTCAGCCAATCAACAGATATTGACTGAGCACCCATGATTTGTTGACACCCCCAGCGAGGTGCCAGCCAGGTTCCACAACTTGGCACAGATGGAAGGAATTGGTTTTATTACTGGCTGGGGAGATGAGGCATAGACACATATATCAACATTGTAGAATTGATGTGGCAAGCCCCAGGAGTTCAGAGCAGGGAGAGCTAACTCTGGCATGGAGTGGGCCCAGAAATAACCTCCTAAGGACCCTGGGATTTAGCCAGGCTTTAATGGAAGGGTGGGAGGAAAGGTAGGCTGGAGGGAGGGTACAAGGAAATGGGTCGTCTTTCTTTCCTCCTTCTGATTGTGGGTGAATTGTAGAGGAGAAGAGCTCAACTCTGCACCTCCCACTATCCCTGGATCTGGAATTGGGTGCTTACTTTAGCCTGGCTCTTTTTCGTTAGACTGGAAACTCCTCAAGAGCAAGGAATAAATAAAGACCTTCTCTTTCTCTGTGTTCTCCTCTCCCCCTCTTCTCTACATGTTCTCCTTTTCATTCTAACACTGCACCATCCACAGTATTGCACGGCTAACAGGCTGATTATGGACTTGGCAGTTAGTTAAGAAGTATTTGCTAATCCAATTTCATTCATTTGCTTATTTGTTCATATGGCTACTAAATGGGAACTCTTATTGTTATTAAGAGAGTTTGAATTTCTAGAAGAGGAAAGTCCTAATCTAGAGGAAGTATGGACAGAGCTGGCTTCAGAACCAGGAAGAACTAGGTTCAAGTCCTAGGCACCTCCCTGGGCAAATCACTTAACCTCTCACCAGAGGTGTCAAACTTGGGGTCCTCAACACTACAAAGAACAGCCTGAACCAGATGGAAATGTAATTGAGAAATACTTAACAAAATAAACAAAAATACAATCCAGCACACATAATGTTAATATGTAGTTTTCTAAGTCAGTTGATGCCTGCAGGGAACTTTACGTATCATTTAGTGGCCCAGGTTCTATTTGAGTTTGACAATGCCCACTAAGATTATAAACTACAGAGAAGATGCCAACCTGTACTGGGAGAGGGACTTTCCTCATCCTGGATTTCTCTAGAGGAATAAAATTGCAAGTCTAGATGATCTTCTCTTCTTCTTCCTCCTCCTCCTCCCCCCTCCCCCTTTTCCTCCTCCTTGTCTTCTTCCTCTTCCCCCCCTCCTCTCCCTCCTCCTCCTTCTCCTCCTCTCCCTTCTCTTTCCTTTTCCAGATATAGTGAGAGATACAGGCAGAGTATGAACACCCAGCTCATCTGCTAGTCAAATGCCCAAGGGAAGAGCCAAGTAAACCTGTAACCAAGTGTCTGTGCTGGACATATGTCTCCTGAGCCATTGAAATCTCTAAGGAAGTTTAAATATCTTTTAAAGAAAAGAATCAGCCACACTCCTGAGTTTGGGGGAGGATGAGTGGGAGGGGGCACTGACTGATACTCCTCCTGTCTCAGGAGGCAACTCAAATTGGAATAAAACCAATTAGAAAATCACAAGCTCTGTGGTCCAGAAATCAAGGTAGGCAGGCCCCATCTTCCACCTGCTTTGCTGCTGTCTGGAGCCTTGGGGAAATTCTTTGGTCTGGTCTTTTGGAACAAGGTCTTTTGCCTTTGGGTAACTGGCTTCCAAATGGACCCCACTGGGCACTCCAGATGGCGGCCTCGGCTTGTCCAGGCTGCTTTCTGGCCAGCTTATTTCCCTGTGCCCTCTTTCTCCTTCCTTATTCAGGCTTCATCCCACTGCAGGGAACATTGCTGCAAAGCCCTGGTGCATTAGCAGGCATTGAAAGCCCGTGGCCCTGATCTCATTTGTTCCCTTGCGTTCTAATTGGTGGTTAGGGCTGCAATTTTGGCCACCTAATGTTTTGGGTCCTTTCAAGGGTGCTTTCTAAATTGATTTTTCTCAGCTAGTTCTTCAAGATGAGTTTCCAAATAACATGATTCAATCACACTGGGAGAGCATTCAGCAGGCTGTGATGCCCTCTCTTGACAAACCAATCACAGATAGATCTCAGATGAATGAGAGCTAAAGTGGGCAGCTGAGTGGTTCAGTGGGTAGAGCACTGGACCTGGAGTCAAGAAGACTTGAGTTAAAATCCTGCTTCAGACATTTACTAGCTGTGTGACCCTGGGCAAGTCATTTATCTTTGTTTCGGTTTCCTCATGAGTCACATGAGCTGGAGAAGAAAATGGCAAATTGCTCCAGTATCTCTGTTAAGAAAACCCCAAATGGGATCACAGAGAGTCTGACAAGACTGAAACAATTGAACAACAACAAAAGAGTTAGAGTCATAGGTATGAGATGTTGTCCTGGGTCAGGATGGGGACATAGGGGGCATCCAAGGGCACTATGGACATGTGTGTGGGCATATGGAGGATAGCCGACTTTTATTTATTTATTTTTCTGGCTTTTATTTTTGGAGGGGGGGAGGCAGGGCAATTACGGTTAAGTGATTTGCCCAAGGTCACATGGCTAGTTTTTGTGTTAAGTGTCTGAGGCCAGCTTTGAACTCAGGTCCCCCTGACTCCAGGGCCAGTGCTCTATTCACTGTGCCACCTAGTCGCCCTGAGAGCCTACTTTTACCTGAGATTAGGAGGCAAAGGGACCAGATTCCTCGGACACTGCCTTAGTACTCTGGTTTTCTGGGAATTTGCCTGACTTACTTGAGGAGAACGTCATTGCTTTTAAAGCAAATTTATGCAAAGGAAGAGAAGGAGGAGGAGGAGGAGGAGAAGGAGGAAGAGGAGGAGGAGGAGGAGGAGGAGGAGGAGGAGGAAGAGGAGAGTGGTGATGATGATGAAGATAGTTTGGCCTGCGAAGTAAAAAAGGGGACATGACTGTAGAGATGCGCATAAATCACAGTAATAACTGACATTTTTTCTGTTTGTATTTGGTTGGGGGGAGGGGGAAGAAGAACTGAACCTGTGATTTCATTGTGTAGGCAGCTATGGGCAACAATGGATGGAGTGCTAGGTCTGGAGTCAGAAAGAACCCGAGTTCGAATCCTTCCCCAGATACTTTACTAACTGAGTGAACCTAGGCAAGTCACTTAACCTCCATTTGCCCCAATTTCCTCATATGCAAAATGTGGATAATAACAGTTCCTACCTCCCGGGGATATCATGAGGATCACATGAGATGGTATTTGTAAAACGCTTTTCAAACCTTCAAAATGCTTTATATAAATGTGGTTCAATCATTTTTCAGTTTTGTCCAACTCCTCGTGACCCCTATTTGGAGTTTTCTTGGCAGAGACACTGGTTCACCATTTTCATTTGACAGATGAGGAAACTGAGGCAAACAGGTTGAAGTGACTTGCCCAGGGTCACACAGCTAGTAAGTAAATGAGGTCAGAGTTGCACTCAGGTCTTGCCCAAGTGCTCTATCCACTGAGCCACCTAGCCAACTGCCATAGAAGTGCCGTTATGGTGATAATGGGAGAACCACTAGTGAGAAAACTCCTTTCCCCAGTACAGATCAACACAAGTTCTGTAACTTAGAATCAGAAAATGTAAGATATTTAAATGAGTTAATGAAGCAATTATTAAGTACTTACTGTATGCAAAGCCCTGTGTTGAGTTCTGGTGAACACAAATAGAAATATTAGATCCTCCTGTTCTCAAGGAGCCAGTTCTAACAGGCAGGGCCCATTTTATTGCTGCCTGTCAAGCACAACTCCTGAAATCTAGTAGGGGCTTAATCATTGCATAATTATTGAATAAAATGAAGGGAAGGGAAGGGAAGGGAAGGAAGAAGGAGGGAAAGAGGAGAGAGATAACACGTCAGAAGCATGGAGAGGAATCCTCTGAAGTGACCCAGGCTGTACCAGGGAGCTGCTGGCTCTGGCAGACCTGCCAACCTGGCAAGGCTTAGAAGATGCCCCAGGCAACAGGTTGTGCCTGCCGTCTAAGGACCAGCCTTGGGGCAGAGAGACTCATCTTCTCCTGCATCTGGCGGCTTATTTAGGCTCCTCAACTCCCTTAGTGCATCCACGGAGCTGCAGAGGGGTGGCAATCTGTATTAGAGAAGAGAGCATCCATCCCTATGAAAACAGATCCTTGGAGGGTTCCATGCAATATGGCAGGTTTAGGGAAGCAGCCGGGCATCATGGCCAGCTGTGGACTGAGAAAGACCAGTCCTCGGGGTCTGCCTCTGGTTCCTACTGGACCAGTCCTCCACCTAACCTCTCCCTGTCCCAGGCAGTTCTCTGACACTATAGATTACATACAGGCAGCCAACCTGCATCGATGGAGGGAGTTTCCACACCGGGGATTCTCTTCATGGATGAAGTAACAACATTTACTAGTGCTTGCTTAGCGTTTGCAGATTTACAAGGCGCTCAACACACATTTTCTCATCTGATCCTTACAGCATCCCTGGCAGGTGGGCGCTGTTACCACTCCCACTCTACTGATGAGGGAACTGAAGAAGACATAGTAAAGTGACTCATCCAGGGTCATGCAGCTAGGACGTATCTGGGAGAGGATTCAAACTCAGGTCTTCCTGACTCCAAGTCTGATGCTCTATTCCCCATGCCACCCATATGCCACAGGTCTAGGCTAAAATGAAAACAGTGGGACTGGGGGGAAAGAGGGGACCTCCTGGTATCACCCACTGCAAACATGTCTTGTTCCTAGGTCTGGAAGAGGTCTGGGGCATGGTTTTACAAAGCACTGCCGAAATACATCCTGCCACTGAAGATCCCGGGCCAAGCCAGTGAACCCCACTTCAGACTCCCCCCTATAGAGCCTCCCATGAGTGACCCAAGGAGCATTGGCACCAGTCGATCCTACACCTGGGCCCGAGGGAAAGGTAGGTTCTCCTCCACCTCTAAACACTTCTCCCTGCTCCCTAGTTGATGTGCCTCTGTATCAAAGTACAATATAGGAAGGTGGAAAGAGCCTGGGATTTAGAGCCTAAGGATCTGAGTTCTAATTCCTCCTCTTTTAATTCCTAACTGTGTGACCTTGAGCGATCCCTTAGCCTCCTGGGGCCTCAGGTTCCTTCTCTGTAAAATGATGTTGTTTGGGCTTGGGGCCTCTAAAGGCCCGTTTAGCTCCAGATCAATGATCCTCTATTTCCAAAGGTCCTTTGCAGGCCTGTGACCCCAGGGTCCTATGACTGGGTTGGCTTCTCTCTGAGCAGAGAAGTGAGGCCCTACCAGGGGAGATTGTTACATTCATTCTCAGTCATCATATTGGATGTTTTGCTTAACTTAGTTGTTGTTACAAGGGAGAGTTCAATGGAGGGTTGAAGGAATGGGAAAAATAGGGGGGCAGGAAATGATGTAGAAATAAAAGGAATTGTAAGGGGGATAGGGAGGGATAAAAGAGAGGGCAGACTTGGGGGGTAATCAGTATGGGATGGGAGGTAGGGGAGAGATGGGGAGAAAATTTGGAACTCAAAATTGTGTGGAAATGAATGTTGAAAACTAAAAGTAAATAAATAAATTCTGCGGGAAAAAAGAAATAAAAGGAATGATAGTTTAAAGAAAATACTAAAAAATGAAGGTTAGATGACATCTAAAAGCTAATGGACAAAGTCAGACTCTCTGAGATTTCCCCTTGGCTTCTTCTCTCCTCCCTCCTGCTCCCCCCACCCCCAGGTCTCAAGTCCCTCCCTTTGCTGCCCGGTCATCTGGCATGGGGAGGCAGGCTCTAATTGCCAGCAGAAAACAGGCTAGAAGGATTGTCTGTGACAGTCAGAGGGGCCCGGCTGGGAGCCAGAGAAGGCAGCTTGGCTCCCATCACTCTAATAAGCATTGATCTGGGGAGTGGAGGTGACTAGACCTCAGACAGCTGCATGGATTTCTGGAGAAATACAGCCTCCATCATTTGGGGATTTGGAGGGGTTTTCATGTTTTTCATGAAATATAAAAAATGAGTCTCGTCAAAGAGACCTGTAGCTTCATTTTCTTTCTGCTCAATAACTCTGTCTGAGGGTTATGCCTAATTGAAGGGTCCCCTGCTGCTGACAAGTACACTGATTTTTTTATGCCTATCCCCACTATCCCTCTCCATGTCAGCTTAGTGGTGCTTGCTGGGACATCCTGCCCCAGGTGCCTCTCCCTGTAGCCTCCCAGACAGCCACATACCATTCATCCATTGGATCATAAGCTCATAGATCGAGAGCCATCTAGTCCAGCACTCTTATTTTACAGATGAGGAAACTGAGACCCAACAAGGCAACATGATTTGCCTTAAGAGCTGCTGCTTGTCTTAGACTCAGAAGTACTAGGTTCAAGTGTGGACTTTGGTATTCGCTAGCCACGTGACCTTTGGCAAGTCAGCTTTGTAAGTCACAGTTTTCCTGTTCTGTGAAGCGGATAGAATGTTTGCATTGCTTCGCAGGGCTTTTGTGAGACCCCAGTGAGATGTCTGGAAAGCAATGTGTAAACTTTAAAAGGCTGTGCTTAAATTTGTATTAACCTTATTTTTATCATCATGTTTTGATGGAATTTGCATAGAAACAATTCTGGGGAAAGACCCCTTCATTGTTATGTATGTTTAATATTTGACAGCCTGTTGCACAGGTGGATAAAATATAGCTGTGTTTTATTACTTAAATAAAAGTATTAGGAGGTCAGCTTATCCTCTGTAGACTCACTGAAAACATCTTTGGCATGAGTTAAGTAACATGCAGAGTAGCAGAGATGACCTGAACCTTGTCCTGTTCCCACAGGTTTGTAATTTCTTCTGTTAGATCTCTATATTTTGAAAGCTTTTCATTTCGTGTAGCTTGGAGATTCTCAGTGTTTGGTACAATGATATCTATTTAAAAATTCCATTCTTAAATGTTGATAGATCAGGGTTTTATATGAGCAGTTGTGGGCAACAATTCTCTCTCTCAAGACACTTCTTGATTTCTCCAGGATGGTCTGAGATTTTATGAGGAAGATGCTATTTGTTAGTTTATAGTGGTTAAGGTGTCCCGAAAGTCTTAGTGTCACTTTAAGCTTTAATGCCTTCAGAAGTATAACTACTACAAACTCTAAAAGTATCATTTAGGGGTAGCTAGGTGGCACAGTGAATAGAGCACCCGCCCTGGAGTCAGGAGGATCTGAGTTCAAATCAGGCCTCAGACACTTGACACACTTACTAGCCATGTGACTGTGGGCAAGTCACTTAATCCCAATTGCCCTCCAAAAAAGCAAAAAAAAATATCATTTGAAAATTTAATTATTTAAATTTATTTTATATTTGTTTAGTTTTGTGAGTTTTGAAAACTAAATTTTCATTTCAACAAGATGAGGCATCTTGTCATCATGCAATGTGCCTGCAACAGTTTCAGGATGACATTCTTAGATTCATAGATGGTTGGTCACCTTGGTCACCTGATCTACCACCATTAGACTGACTCTTGTGGAGGTCACATCAAAACCTCATTCTTTGGTTGAGCTCAAGGCCAGGATTACAAATGCAGTCCTTTCAATTATTGAGAAGCAGCCTGATGGAAGTTTTTAGAAAGCTTGAAAATCAGCTGGAGCAAAATATAGCACAAAATAATAGTTATGTTGAATTTTAATAAGAAACATATCAACATTTCAAAATTTCACATAATTAGCCTTTCAATTTTTTTGTAAGTTTGTAGAATTTATACTTCTTATGTTAATTTTTTTATTTTCAGTTACAAATTCTCTTCCCCCCTCCAGACCCTCTCCCACCTATTGAGAAGGCAAACAGCGTAATACCCATTATACAGGCAATACACTTCCAAAGTCTTTAAAGCTTAAAACTAGACAAACTTTTGGGACTACCTGTAAAATTCCAGCCACCTCATTATGTCCCTCTAGATATCTGGTAGGTAATACATTTTTCATCCTGTGTGACGTATTAGATTCCACTGCATAATCCTAAGGAAGGATAATAATCTAACCTTGATCAATAAATCTACATTGATTCAGGTTAATCTTTTTTTGCAATTTCTGATGGTGGTGACCTGATCCTGAATTGCCGTGAGTAACCCCATGATTTTTATAGACAAATATGCATGATTCAGCCATTTGTATGATGCTTCTCTGTTGCAGTATTGTTGGTTGAGTTTTCTGTGGTTGTCACCCATAAAGGGTCTTTTGACTCTGCTCTTGGATCACAGCAATGTCATAGGCTCCATCTGGAGATAAAACATTTTCAACACATCCAGTGCTATATACCTGTAGTTAGCCTCTATTGTTTCCTAAGTAAGGTCTTTTTGTTCCAAAAGCATTTCTATATATTCTTAACCTGTTTATCATGTCCTTAGAGAGCCTCTGTCAATCCATCTTTTTAGCAAGAAAATATTTGACTTTCTATAGCTGCCATGGGGTCATGAGCCCTGTTGTTCATTAACATGGTATATTGGTTTTAGTTTGGATGCATTCTAGAGACCCATCGTCTTTCATTGTGCCAGGCCAAAAGCATACAGTAAGACTGGTATTGGGTAGGTGTTAATGACTCCAGATGTGTTTTCCCCATTAAGCTTTGACTTTAGGATGCTAATCTGTCTCTTAACATAACCAGCTTCAGCTTCTCTTTGATACTCTGCTACTTAGTGTGACTGACCTGGAAAAAACCTTGGCATGTGTCCTGTATTACCTTAATCCATTGGTTAATTTAACCTTCAGGTTCAAGCTCAAAGCCTTCAGTCTCTCCAGTCTTCCTTGAAACACTGTGATTGCCCAAATGACATTTTTATATCTTTGGAGAAAGTTTTTAGAAGACGAAAGAGCTGTTTAATGTGCCTTCAGGGGAGCCTTAAAACTTGATACCATTCAAATATATTAAGTAATTAAGATGACATTTTGGGAAGATTCCCTCTTTGGCTTGAAAGCCTTTCTCAGTTCTATTTTGAGAATGGTGATGGTGGATTTAGTGCTTGGCAGAAACACATTGTCTCTCTGAAAGATGGCACATTTTGTATCAATTGTTCTTGATGTTATGATATTGGCCCCATGTTTTAAATAGAGCATAATTTTCCACACATATATCAGACCCTCCAAAAGAGCCATAGCTAGATTTTTCATGCCCAGGGGAAGCAGTATAAAAAGCATTCTAAAAATAAACTCAGTTTGGAGGTAAGGGAGACTGAGATCCTAGCACATGCATAGAGGCCACTCTATGAAGGCTGGGTGACACTCACCTAGGATATTGCAATTTAAATAATTATCCTTGTGAACTGGGTGCTTACATTTAGTTGTTTGTCTCAGCCTATAGTATTTCTTTGTCATATATTTAATTTTCTTTTGTTTACTCATATTTTCATTCCCAGTTTCTGTATTGGGACATTGTACTCGGGTCAGCCTCTAGTCCTTTGCTGTTCTGGATGAGATGGCTAATACCCCACCTTCTACACAAATCCTAGCTTCTAGCTTGACTGGCTTCACTCAGGTTTTGACCTAAGCCCTTTCTCTATCTTTCTTGCATGATCCTATCCCAGGAGTTGGTTCCATCTCTTCATGAGGTCTTGATCGGTACCAAATGGCTATTGCGGATGGTGCTGGTAACCTGCTTCCTGCAAGACCCCACACTTTGCTGTTTGGCTACTGCCCTGGCCCTTTCTCTGCTGTGGCTCTGGTCAGGGCCCCTTTGGAACTGTACCCTCTGCCTCTCCTGGCTTGTTTTCTCCCAGAACCTCCACAGGCTTCTGGCAGTCTTCTCGTGTATACTAAGACCAGATAGAGATGCATATATCTATTTCTCTTTGGTTTTCTTTATTAATTGTTCTTTCTGATGAATTTTGAGACTTTTCTGAAGTGTTTCTTAAAATTAATATCATATTAAAACCAAATTATGTGCTTCTTTCAATCCTATAACATTTAAAAGTAATAATTTATATGCCTCATATCAAACCTTTACAAAAATAATAAGATCAGTAGCTAAAAAGTTTAGGTCAGTACTCCACTATATGTTATCATGGGACTTTCCTTAAACTAGAATAAGTTTAATTTTTTCTACCTTACTGAAAGAATCTAAAAAAAATTGTCTACACATGCTAAATTTCAGCACCTTCAATCAGTTAGTCAACCATCAAACATTTCTGAAGTTCCTATTATGTACCAGGCATTGTGCTTGGTGCCAGGGACAAATTCCTGCCCTTAAGGAGAGACAACATGTACAGACACAGGTGAATACCACACACACATACACACACACACACACACATACACACACACACACACACCAAGAGTAGCCTTGCAGGGAAAGGCCCCAGCAGGTCAGAGGATTTGGAAATACGAAGGGGGTACTTAAGTTGAGGCTTGAAGACCAGGGATTCTAAGAAGAGGAGGTGAGGAGAGTACTCCAGGCATGGATGGTCTGTGAAATGGCAGAGAGACAAAGTGGGAGTATTATAAATGAAAGCCCTCAAGTAAGCCAGTATGGCAGGATGTCAGTGTGTGGAGGAAAGACTGGGAAGTGGGTTGGGGGCCTGGTCCCCCTGCTTTGCTTATGCCTTTCCTCAAGGCACTTAAATTCATTCCATTGAAGTAGAAGAAAGAGGTATTGACATATACATAAATAATTCTAATACTGAGTAAGGTGTGAGTGGTATAGGAGAGACCTGGGCAAAGTGCCCTAGAACACTTTCAGGAGGGAGGGACCCTTTCATGTGGGCTAACATAGGGTATAATGTTATGAAGGGAGGGACAGGTGAGCTGAACTAGGATGGAAAAGAAAGAGAAGGGAAGGAGAAATAGAAGGGGAAGGAAGGAAGGAAGGAAAGAAGGAAGGAAGGAAAGAAGGAAAGAAGGAAAGAAGGAAAGAAGGGAAGGAGTAAGGAAGGAAGAGAAGGAGAGAGGGAGGGAGGAAGGGATGAAGGGAGGAAAGGATGAAGGGAGGGATGGAGGGAGGGAGGGAGGGAGAAGGAGAAACAGAGGGCCTTATAAAGTACTTACTCTATGCCAGGCACCATCCAGCCATGGAGGAAAGCCTATATGCAGGCACAGAAATGGGAAATAACAGGACTTCAACGAATACCATGTAGTCCATGGAGAGTACAGGAAAGGGTGAAATATGAAATCAGACAGAAGAAGGAGGTTGGAGCCAGGTTGGGAAGGTCTTTGGATGCCAGGCTAATTAATTTGTATATTTTTCTAGAGTCAGAAGGTGGCCCTATAGGAGTAATGACATTACAAGGGTTAGGGTAAGCCTCCTGCAGAGGACATCAGAACAGATGCCTTGTAGTGTGTAGGCAGGGGTGTGCTGATAAATGTTTAACAACCAGTTCTCTAGGGGAAAAAACCAAAAAACATGTGCTTTCAACTCGCTTTTAAGCTTAATCTGCATTACTAATATTTTCTCCATTAATTTCTTAAGTCTAGACAACCAATAAAACAGTCCTGATTTAACTGTTACCAATTTTAGCATTTACCAGTCTCTGAGGTATAAACGATCACACTGAAAATTTAACAATTAGCTATCTGGTTTGAGCTGGTTCTAGCACACCCCCGTATGTAGGGGAAATCCACCCTGTTTATCCCTCTATATCCCCCTCCTCAATCAGACCTAAAGCCCTGAAACTCCAATCCAGAGGACGAGTCCCTTGGGGATACGCTATCTCACCCAGGCACAGCAATGTTAGATGTTGGCCTCCCTTTCCTCTCAAGATGCTACAAATCTGGGCAGTTTCATCCTATGAGATCAGAGCCCTGAGCCCATGAGGCAGCTGCTGCTTGGCCCTGCCCATTTCTGGGCAGGTGCCAAGTAGGGGGATGGGGGGAATGAAGGAATCACCTTGCCAGAGCTGGACCAGAGAGGCACAGATGGACAGTCATCTGGCCTTTTAATTATGTGTAAGAAGAGGCTAGCATACAACAGATTCAGAATTATCTCACCATCTATTAGGAGGGTTTACATGGTGGGAAGGGCAGAGACAGGGGCAGTTCACATCTTATTTCTTCCAAAGCAAAGGGTTTAGAATTGAACTCAGGGGTCTTTAGAACCAGAAGAAGCACTGAGAGGGAACAGAGTAACACCTTCTGTGCTTCTGTCCAAGAAAAGACTCCAGGGTTGCAGGAAGAGTGACATTCCTAGTTTTTGTACCTGGGAAAGGTAAAATTGATGAGGCCTTCACTGCTTTCAGGAGGTGAGATGTGAGGGCAGAGATGCTGGTATACCAGAAGGCCAGAAGCAGGGGATACAAAGTGGATTATAAGAGGGTTGTAGTTTATTTAGAATGCAGTTACTCTAGAAGGGAGTATTATGGAGAAAATAACTCTCTAGTAACTCCCTAACTTGCCTTTTTTTGTGTACTGAGTTTATTTGCTTCTATGTTGCCAAAGGACTAAAGGTGCTTTCTAAATTCTAAATTCTGCCTTAGTCATGCCCCTGGTTAGAGGGCTCTGAAAGATCTTGGGGGGACCCCAGGCTGAGATAGTGGGAGACAGAAACAGAACCTTCCCTTCCACCTGAAATATCGTTCCTATTCCTCTATGTGCCACCATTTTTCATTTTGGTGTTCTGATGTCCTGGCTCACAACTCATCTCCTCTAGGATGCCATCCCAGATTAAACCCACTTGATAAAAAGCATTCATCAGCATAATATGAATACAAGCACTGTCTTTGGAGACAGAGGACCTGGGTTCATGTACTGCCTCTGATACTACTTTACTGAGCTTAGGCAAATCACTTGTCCTTGCTGAGTCTCAGTTTCCCCATCCATATAATGAAAAGGGTGGGACTAGAAGACCATTAGGTTCCTTTCCAGGTCTAGAGCTATGATCCCCATAAGGTATTTTGCTAGCTCTATGTAAGCTTGGAGAGCAGGGACTATCCATTTTTATCTTTGCCTCCCCAGCACCCAACATGATGCCTGGCACACAGAAGGTGCTTAATAATTACTTGTGATTAATTAATTGATGTTGGCCCAGTCTTGTACTAGGGCAGCGGTTCTCAACCTGTGGGTCACGACCCCTTTGGGGGTCAAACGACCCTTTCACAGAGGTTACAGGGGTTGCCTAAGACCATAAGACAACACATATTTCTGATGGTCTTAGGAACCTAGACATTGCTCCTCTATCCATCTCCAGGCAGGTCTGCCCACATGCAGATATACCCACATATGAGTATTAAAGGGTTGCAGCATTAGGAAGGTTGAGAACCACTGTACTAGGGGCTGTGGGGGATATTGTGAAGTCTAAATATCACAAATATCTAAATTGTCCCCTCAAGAAATTTAAAATCTCCCAGGTAAGACAAAGGTAAGGACTGGACCTATGATTTTATGAGAATAGAGAACTCTCAGCAAAGAACTCCCTCTACCAATGCAGGTTGGCACCTTCTCTATAATTTATGGTCTTAGAAAGTTGTACTGAGAGGTGAAAAACATGTCCAAGGTTACAAGTATGTGTCAAAGACAGAAAACAAATCACAAAATATTATGTGGTTTAGATGATTAAGTGATGTAGGCAGTATTGTCCATTAGGAGTTCACTTGAGGGGATAGACCCTGGACTGGCGTGGTAGAGGAAATATGTCATAGAGAGATACTTGGTCGGGTGTTGCCCACCTGTAAGAACAGGAATGTAGTCGGCTCTCTGAAGTCAGGGACTGTTTTATTTTTGTCTGTGTCCCCAGTACTTAGCACAGAGCCTGGCAAAGGGTAGGGTGCTTTATAAATGTTGATTATTTGATTGATTCCAGCTCTGGTTTCAGCCCCTGAGGTTTTGGATCAGAGAAACTAGGAAAGTGATGATACTTGAAAGACATAAGGAATTCTGAGATGGGAGGCAGTTTGGGTTCTAGAATTCTAAATAATTCTAACATATATATTATATAAAATAATTCTAAATAAGTGGAGCCTCTAGTCCTTTTGTGCTTGTTCTAATTCACAGACATCACTCCTATCCATACCTGTATACAGTAAAAGCTTAATAGTTTCTTAATTATATCTTAATATTTCCTTAATAGGAAATTCCTGCTGATTTGTTGTCCCAGTTATGATTCTGTTAATCACATATGCCGGCATTGGCTGTGGAACCTGGACAACTGAATGGTCTATAGAGCTGAAGAGAAATGGAGAGGGCATTCTAGATGGGAAAAGCAGCATGAGCAAAGGTGTAGAGGTGGGACTGAGAGAGGAAAAGTTTGTAAATCCAAACTGGCGGGCAAGAAGGATTTATGTTATTGAACAGCCAGTGATAAGGTCATATTATGGAGGATCTAGAATGCCTGGCTAAGGAAGCAGTTTGAGATAGTGCACAGAATGCTGATTCTGGAGTCAGAGGTCCTGGGTTCAAATCTTACCTCTGACACTACCTGCATGGCCTTAGACAAGTCACTACACTTTCATTAAGTGGATCTCCGTTTAACCCTCTGTAACATAAGGCATTTGGATTAGATAACCTTTCTCAGTCTAACTCTCTAAGCCCAGTCTGACCTTTTCTTTGTGGACGGTGAGGAGACATTGATGACTTGAGAGTAAGGAGGGGACAAGATGAAAGTGATGTTTTATAGAAGGATGTCAGCGTGGCTGTGAGTGTCACAGGCTGGAGAGGGGAAGACAGGAATCAAGGAGATTAGCTAGAAGGCTGTAGCAGGACTGTGTCATCTGTCATCTGTCGGTCAGTCAGTTAACATTATTAAGGGGCGGCTAGGTGGCGCAGTGAATAGAGCACCGGCCCTGGAGTCAGGAGTACCTGAGTTCAAATCCGGCCTCAGACACACAACACACACACACACACACACACACACACACACACACACACACACACAAAACTAGCTGTGTGATTTTGGGCAAGTCATTTAACCCCAACTGCCCTCCCCCCAAAAAAGCAAAAAAAACCCCAATCATTTATTAAGTGCCTACTGTTTGCCAGACACTCTGCTCAGTACTTTACTTATCTTCTCTCATTTATGCCTCACAACAACCCTGAGAGGTGAATGCTATTATTATTCCTATTTTTATAGGTGAGGAAATTCAGAAGTTAAGTGACTCATCCAGAGTCATATAGCTGGTGAGTGTCTGAGGCCGGATTTGAACTCAGGTCTTCCTGACTCTAGCCACTGAGCCACCCATCTACCACATTCTAATGGGGGAGACAATATGTGAATATCTGGGTACATATAAGCTATATTAGTGAGCAAATGGAAGGAAATCTTAAAGGGGGAAATATTAACAACCAGGGAGGCCCAGGAAAGGTCTCCTACAGAAGCCAGGGAAAAACCTTCTCTCTGTGACTTCCTGCGAGCACTGACGGCCCCACAGGTGATAAGGGCCTGTCTTGGAGTGGGAGTAGTCAGAATGGGGAGGATGGACTAGATTCCAACTACATTTTACATGAAGAATCCACCAGAACTTGGTGATGAGACAAGAGGCTTGTGGGGGGGGGGGAGTCAGGGATGAGGCTGAGGCTTCACACTAGAGAGATGAGGAGAATGATGATGGTTGACAGAAAGAAAGGAGTCTTGAGGGGGAGGCACTTTGAGGAGCTGAATAAATTTGGTTTTAGATAAGTTTGAGGTGAAATCATGTCAGAGACAGCGCTTGGAGATTTTTGGTGAGAGAGGGGGGAAGGAGGGAGAGGAGAGGAAGAGAGGGAGAGAGAGAATGAAAGACAGAGAATGAAAAATGGGGGAGAGAAGGATCCTGGAGCTGAGGGTTCAACCTCAGAGGCCAGCCCCTTCACTTTACAAATGGGGAAACTGAGGCCTGGGGAGATGAAGTGACTTGCCCAGGGTCACAGAGATGACTCCAAACTCATTGCCATGATAGCATAGCAGCTTCTGTAGAGAGTCAGCATAGAAGCATGGAAAGAGCAGAGTACAATCATGGGTTTGAATCCTGGTTCAAACCCTTGGGCAACTTTGGGCAGCTCACCTAACTTCTCTGGGCCTCAGTTTCCTCATCTGTAAAACTGAAGTTGAGTTAGAAGGCTCCCTTCACCTTGTGGGGGCGGGCAGGGAGGAGGGGGAGGGACAGAAGACAATAGCCCCCAGCCCACCCCTCCACCTGTGGTTTCCACCAGACAGTATCCAGGAGGGGACAGAGAGGAGACCGGAGACAGGCAGTTCCAGGGAAGGGCAACCCAAGTAGAAGCAGGCAGAAGACTGCTTAGGGAGGAGCATTGGCCCCCAGGCCCCTGCCCCACCTGAAGCACTCACAGGCCTGTGGCCTCTCAGTGGTGAGTAGACACTGCTCTGAAGGAATGACCGAGCCTCACTGGTGCAGCCCATAGGCAGATGGCCATTCCCCAAGGAGAGTGGGAGGACTGAGCATCACCAGAGTGGGCCTGCTGGGCAGGGCTGTCCCATGTGCTCCCAGCTGCGCCTCTTCCAGAGCCTTCTGGCTGTTGGAATTCCCTGTGGTAGCCACAAGCTCCCTAGCCCAGGCCGTGCAGGCCAAGGCCGATATTGCATTTGAGATTTTTGAATTCAGGATCCTGAGATTTAAGTCAGAACTCAAACCCAGATCCTTGGCCTCACAACCCAGTGCTCTTTTCATTAAAGTGCTTCCCCTTTAAAAAAATCAAGTATCTTTGAATATCTCAGTAGAAGAACCTCAGCACTTAGCTGGGGGGATCTCAGTGGCCCTCTTACCCATGCCATACACTGAAGGAATCGTTCCTGTAATGTACTGATGACTGATTGTCCAGCCAGGAACCTGCCATTTTTCTCTACCATGAAAAGAACCCCCTGACCCACCATCAAATAGAGCATACGTTCTTCCAGATGTCATGGACTGGGAGTAGGGAACCTGCAGCCACATGTGAAGGGCCACACTTGAGGATCTAGAGGGACACATGTAGCCTTGAGGCTGTAGGCTCCCCACTCCTGTGACATGGGCTGTTATTTTTTTTCTTCTAGGAGTCACTGATCCAAGTTGCCCACTCTCCCTCTTCCAGTTCTCCCTGATATCACTGATATCTTATTGTCAGATAACTAGTGAGGGTTCAGGTCAAAGTCTACAGTCAGGAAATATGGGATATGTGACTTTGGACAAGTCCTTTATCTCTCTCAGTGATGACTTTCCTATAAAATGACTTATAGACGTATGACTTATAGACTAATGACTTATAAACTTTATCTATAAAATGAGGGGGTTGGGCTGGATAAGTGCAGAGGCCTCTTCCAGTTCTCAATCTAGAATCTTACGGAGCTCAGGATGCAGCAGTTATGAGCATTGGAGAAAGTGTTTTTAAGGGTAGTTGGTATCCACCTCTTTTAGAGGTGGATACCAAC
>CM053593.1:365347151-365384011 GCA_028646575.1 Pseudocheirus occidentalis
TGACATCTTTAAATATTGATAATAGTAGTAGTAATAAAAGTAACAGCAGCAACTGATAATTATTCCAGACTATGTCACCTACATCTGGCGATCATCTTTACCCAGTCTCCTTTCCTCCCCCTATCCTCTAGAGCCCTAGACTACACCCTCAAGACTGTCCTGGGCTCTGGTAGGTGAGCTTTTGCATTATCTTGTTCAGATCCAAGCCTCCACCTCACTTTCCAGCTGCCAGCTCCAAACTATGACACTGTAGCACAGCCAGTCTCCTTCCATTAGGTTCCTTTATGGCTTATCTTCTTCCACTGGAATGCAATCTCCTTGAGGACAGGGACTGCCTTGCTTGCTTGTATTCATATGCTCAATGCTTAGCATGTGGTGAGCACTTAATGAATATTTGCTCTAGCCATCCATCCAGCCATCCATCCATTTGTCCCTCTATCCATCCATCCATCCATCTACATCTATAGGCACATCTGTCTGTCTATCCATATGTTCCTCTATCTGTCCATTAATCCTCCTTTCTATTTATCTATGTGGCCTTTGGCAAATCACTTAATCCTCCTGGGCTTCAGTTTTCCCATCTGCAAAATTAGGTGATTGGACTAGAATGATCTCCAAGGTCCCTCCAAGGTCCCTCCCAGCTCTGAATCCTGTGAACCTATGATCTCGTTTCCAAAGTGTATTACATCCATTATCTCATTTCAACCAGACTAGAAGCTCCCCTAGGATGTGAATGGTATCTTCTGTTTCTGCTATGATTCCCTCCCTAGTGTATCTTACTGTGGTCTGTTCATTCAGTGAATAGATGTTGGCTTTCAAATTCGAGCTGACATGATCATATCCTCTGCAAAATAAGATTTGTTGTAGCTTTCATTACTCTCTTTCCTAATTTTTGCTCTGTGTATGCACCTATAGCCCCTGGAACTATAATTAAAACCCTTCTAACCCCAAATGTCCAATGATCATCCAAGATTCCCAGTTATCACCCCTGTCCTTGAAAAGATTTGAGCCAGAAAGCAGAAAGTTTAGCTAACAGGGAAAAGAAAAACTGTACCTTGTCTGGTGGCTTGTAGATATCTGAGAGGGGATGCTGTTGGTTCTGAGAGGGGATGCTACTGGTCCTCCTTATTGAGCCAGAGGACCCGAAGAAGAAATGAGCCTTCATGACCCCTCCTAAGTCAAGTGCACACAGTATGACTGCATTGGTTCATGGGAACTTGAAGGCACCACAGACATTCTCTAGCCTAACTTCCATTTTATAGAAAGGGAAACAGGATTGTGGAAGTTAAAGGAAAAGCAGACCTGGGATTTGACCAGGTTCTCTGACTCCAACTCAGGACTCTTTCTCCTATTTGATTTGAATTCCCAGGATGCCTGGCATGTGTGCCCCTATTGGAATACAAAACACAAATTCCAAAATCAAGTTGGGTTATTGCTATGATTATTTTAAATATCTTCTGTGTCTGGATTCGATTATAGCTCTTTACTATTAGGAGTTTATCAGGAGTCTGAGCACATGACTGGGAACATCACAGAAAATTATTTAATAAAAGTCTCTTAGCATTTTCTGGGACCTGGGGCTGGTCCTGTGATTAAGATACTGGCCTCAATACTGGCTGTGCCAGGCAGCTGGATTAAGAGACCTCAGGGTTCATCGCTGTGGTTCTATGAATATTTTATCTCTGAAAAAAAGTCATCTTCTTAACACAGAATAAAGTTGCAAATTCTCTTTGCACCAGATGATAGGGGAAAACTCAGAAGCAGATTGAGTCCAAGGTCACCTTGGCTGCACAGTGTCACTGTGAGTCTTGTGGTGAATTCCCATTTTTGGGACTCACCCGGAGCAGAGCACTATGGGGTGCAGAGGACAGGCAGCTGCCCTGTTTCCCTGGTTCCCAGCAGTGAGACTAAGCCTCTGGCCACCTGACCCAGGAATCTAGAGATGGACTTTGGAGTCCCATAGTCCTCCTTTTGACCTTTCCCCATCACTCTTCTACAAGTTCTTGGAAGAGCTTTCTTTGCTGTCTTCTTCTGCTCCCTTCTTTTGTGGGCCCCCTGGCAGCCTCGCTGGCTTGGTGAGTGGAGGGGGTATGTTGTGACATACCATCCCCCGCTTTCAAAGACTCAATGAGAACAAAAGCCTCCATTGTGCCAAGTGACAGCACCCTCACGGAAAGACTTGGCGGAGCCCCGCGCCTTCAATGCCCACCTCCACCATCAGCCAGACATTTCATCGCCATCACTTGGGAAAGTGACTTAGGGGAACGAGGGGGTGATTACAAAATGGTGATTGATTCATCTGTTTGAAAAGAAAAAAGAAAATGGTTCGAGAATCATGCATTGGCATATGTGGGTGGGGAGTCCTCAATTTAGTCAGAAGACTCGATTTCTGATCCTGACCTTTGTGATCTTGGCCCAATCACTTCCCACTCTGGACCTCAGTGTCCTCAAGCAAACTGGACTAACTGACCTTGATAGTCTCTTTTACCTCTAAATCCTTGGAATCTGACTTTGAATCCTCCATGGGCTTCTCCTTACTATACTCACAACTTTGGGAAGGTGTCCTTTCCCTCCCCCCCCCCACATACTCCGGGCCTGTTTTCTCAACAATAAATTGAAGGGACTTGACTAGGTGGTCTATCTCAAAATCTGTGATGCTACAGCTCTGATGTAGAACCCTAATTCTGCTGCATACTAGGCTTGTAACCTTGCCAAGTGGCTTTTCTCTAGTCCTCAGTTTCCTCATTGATAAACCAAGGGATTGAAACAGATAATCCCTAAGGTCTCTTCCAGATTGAAATTGATAAATCTGTCTTCCCATGAACCTTGTATCCCAGGTTGGTCAGTAGCAAAGAAACATGTAGTGTCAAGGCTTCAGGTCTGGTCTCGGTGACCCTCATTTGGTTTTTATTATATATATTCTGAGGGACCATTGGCAAACATAGATATTCAAATATAGAAATATGGACAAGGGAAATTGTGCGGAAAACCTTCTATTTTTTGCTACCTAGTTTAAAAAAAATACTGTGTGCATTCATTTTAATGAGATAGGGCTCCAAACCATCCTCTGTTTCCCGGCAGTCAGTTCCTTCATTTGGCAGAGAAGGAATCTGAGCACCCCCACCCACCTAGCACCTCCCCCGCCCCAGGAGTTCCCAGCTGAGCCAGGACCAGAAGCGCGAGGTGGAGAGAAAGCTCTGGATGTGGAGTTGGAGGGCCAGGATTCAAATCCTGACTCTACCACTTACAGCTTGTGTAACCTTTGACAAGTCAGCGAAATGAGAAGGTTGGACTAACTTGCCTCTGTGTTCCAGCTCTGGATCTGTGAGCTTGGGCCTCAGTTTCATCATCTGTAAAATGAGAGGCTTGGGATAGGTGACCCTGAAAGTCCTTTCAAGCTCTAGAGCTGTGGTCCTTTGTGCACAGAGCTCAGGTCCCCTGATCCCTAGGCCAGTCCTGGTAATGAACTCTATAGACAGTCACTGACTCAGCAAGGGTGGGTAGAAGATGGGCTGCTCTCTTCCCTCGAGGAGCATTTGGTGTGGTCAGGAGAGAGGAGGACCCCTCACAGAGAACTAGAGTCTATATAACAGTCAACAAGTGCTGAACGTGCTTATTAGATACACAGGTGTGTTTTACCTGAGACATCCCCATTCTCACTCCAGGCTCCTCATAACCCAGGCTGTAGGAGGGCAGCCTGCGGTCTGGAGCTAGGAATAGAGAAAAGTGAATAAAGCTTCTTAGGCTGCTAGAAGATGCAGTGGATAGAGCATTGGACAGAGATCAGGAAAACATGAGCTCAAATCCTGAACTGGCCTGGTGACTTTGAACCCCTCACATGACATGATAGCTGTGAAGTGCTTTTCAAACCTTAAGCCGCTGCGTAAATGCTGACTGGCTCTAGGATTACTTAGGGATTGTCCTCCTTCTATTTTCTTTTCACCTGTAGATTCCTTCCTCATCCTCAAATGTATTTTTTCAACATAATTTATATATTTATAGTTTATATATTTATAATGTAGCATATCATATTATAAATATATTAATAATATGATAGCACATTATAGCATGTTATATATAGTATAGCATATAATACCATAGCCAATCATAAATACAAAGTTTTATAATATCATATAAATATAGTTATAATATGCTATTATAAATATATTTCTATTTAGAACATAATATATACCAAACACAAAGTATATTCACATATATGTTGTAGAACAGGGGGGATAAAAGAAGATGAAACTTAAACTCCAGTTATATCTTCTGTACAGTTGGCTTTTCTTTTGATAGTTACATAATAACTTTGACCTGTAGCTTTCAAATCTGGCTGGCCTGTCTGGGCTCTTTTCTCGCCTTCTACTCATCCTTTAAAGCCCAATTTATATGCCATTTTTGCCTCTTCCAGCCATGATAATTACTCTGTCTAGTATAACCCCCCTAGATTTGAAGCTCAGTGAGAGTAGAGACTACATGGTGTTTCAACTTCATATCTCATTTAGCCCCTAATACAGAGTTCCGCATATAGTAGGCATTTAATGTTTGTGGAGGAGGGGAAGGAAGAAGGAAGGAAGGAAGGAAGGAAGGAAGGAAGGAAGGAAGAAAGAAAGAAAGAAAGAAAGAAAGAAAGAAAGAAAGAAAGAAAGAAAGAAAGAAAGAAAGAAAGAAAGAAAGAAAGAAAGAAGGAAGGAGGGAGGATATTATTTTGGAAAGAACATTAACTGAAGTCAGGGGATCTGAGTTCAGATCTCTCAATTACATCCTATATAACCTTGAGCAAATCACATAACCTCGTGGAGCCTCCATTTTCTCATCTCTGAAATGAAAGGGTTTGCCTGGATGACATCCGAGGTCCTTTCCAGCAAGAGATCTGTGAGCCTATAAATCACAGTGATCTTAAAACCTCATCTGTAAAATGGGCCGTAGTTACCTCATCTGTAAAATGGAGGCATGAGGGGCTGAGGTGGGTCCAGCATACGGCTGAGGTCTCTTCAAGCTCCAGATACTGCAGAAGAGACAAGGATGGTAGGCAGATAGACAGGATGGCTCAAGTCCTCCCTCTTGCCACCCTCTCACTCTTTTATGAAAGTGCCAAATGGAATAATATATACATTTTATGTAAATGAAAATAAAATTTGAGAAATCTCTGGCCCCTTTGAGAATTGCAGTCCCCTGGGGATGGTGCAGAACTTGGACTGAGATTTGCTGCTTTGGAGGAAGGAGGGAGCTGGAGGGAAAGACTGCCGCCATCTTAATTAACATATCAAAGGTGTGTTTGGCAGCAGCTACTCAGACACTTTCCCTCTTCCCTGGTTCACACTAACAAATGTTCACATTCCTGCTTGTGATGTGACTGGCACCAGACCACAGCCCCTCTTGGGGGCCTTCATCAGATGCCAGTTGAGGGAAGGTGGTGGCTGCAGCCTAGAATATTGACATGCCAGTATCAGCCCTCAGAGGCCCTTGGAGAAGGATTCCTTGGCACTGGCCTGGTTGGGGGAGTTCAGCCAAGTTGCTGTTCTTCCCAGCTCTCAAGTCAGCCCACGTCCTTCTACCTTGGCCAGGGCCTTGGGTTAATCTCGGCTTTTGGCAGGAGGGATCTTCTATTCCTAGCTTAGTTAGTAGCTGGCATTAGCATGAGTAAGGTCAAACATTCAATGCCTGACAAGGCCACCTTCATTTTGCTCTTTTCTTTGGCTATAGACTGCGCCCCTGACATTTTGGATTATAGCATCATTGAGATCAAAGATTTCGATCTGGAAAGGCCCTAAAAAGTCATTAAATCCAATCTCCTCTTTTTATAGATGAGGAAATGGAGGACCAGGGAGAGGGAATGATTTGTCTATTGTCACACAGATAGTATCTGACACAGAATTTGAACCCTGATTTTCCTTACTCCCTATCCATTATACTGTGTTGCCCCTCAGAAGACACTTGCCCAAGATCCCGCAGGTGTCATATATAGAAGAGCTGAAATTTGAAGCCAGAATCTCTGACTTTAAATCCAGTCCTTGTCTTAGTCACAGGATAGTCATGTTTGATTCAGAAGTGTCAGTTTTTTTAAATGCACATTTTCTCCAAAGACTAAAAAGGTCACAGATTCTAGGACTCAGTGTCAAGGAGCCCAAGGATTTGATCTAAGTGGTTTTGCTCAAGTCTTCCCAATACCTGAGCATTTGCTCATGATGGAGTATGGGTGTGGCAAGGGCCATACTTCTAAGTAGTCATCAGATGTGCACTGCTTGAATGCCAGGGCTGTTGGGCATTAACTAAGAGAAAAAGGGATGCCTACCTGGGGGAGGAAAGCAGGGGCTTAGGAAATGTCTGTGACAAGGAGAAAAGGCATAATAATAGGGAGTTTGGTGAGCTTGAGAGGGATGACTAGTTCTGTTTTCAGCAAATGTATCAAGCCTCATATTAGGCAACTGGAAAATACGGAAGTAGGAAGAGAAAAGTAGAGAAAGCGCAAGTCCTAGACTGGAAGAGTTTACAAATGAATATTTTTTAAACAACAACAAAGGAACAAGCAAGACACAAATCTGATGTGGAGGAGAGGGCGCTGAACTTGGAGCTAGGAAATGAGAAAAGAAGGGTAAAAAGCAAGAGAGAAAGAAAAAAGAAAAGAGGGAGGGAAGAGAGGAGTATAATACAATGACCAAAGTACTGACATTGGAGTCAGATCCAGGACAGTCTCAAAGCGCTAATGATGAAGCGTGCTATGGCTTCCAGAGAAAGAGCTGATGTTGACTGAATACCGGCTGAAGCGCGCTATCTTTCACTGCCCTGCTTCCTTTTATTTGGGTCTTCTTGTACAAAATGACTAATATGGAAGTGTTTTACATAATTGCACGTATCTAACCTATAGCTGATTGCTTAACATCTCAGGCAGGGGGGAGGAGAAGGAATGAGGAAGGGATAGAATTTAGAACTCAAAACTTTAAATAAAAAATGTGTTTTTTAAAAATATGAGTCAAAGCACCTGGGTTCAAAACCTGCCCAATGCTTACCACCTATGGGACTCCTGTACAAAATACTTAACCTCCCTGGGCCTCAGTTTCCTCTTCTGTAAAATGAAAGGGTAGTCTATGAGGTTCCTTCAAGATCTACAAGTATTATCCTATGAATCCTTCCTGTAACACTTACTACCTGTGTGACTCTGGGTAAGTCTCTGAAACCTTCTAAGCATCAGTTTCCTCATTTGCAAAATGGGTATAATTATATGTATACTATCTCTTGCAATGATAGAATTTTGTAAAAGTTAAAGCATTAACTTCATTAATTAAAGATATTTAAAGGCAATAGAAAACAGTTTGCTACAACTGATAGAATCAGAAAGACTTGGATTCTAAGACCTATTTCTGACCACGTGACCTTAGGCACCCTCTCCATGCCCTGAGAAAATGCTCTTAGACTGTACGTTGCAGAGCAGATTCTGATCTTGAGCTTTAGAGAGGATTCCCCTTGACAGAAATTTCCTGTCCTAGTGAAACCACGTCTAGTCCTGCCCCCTTGCCCACTCCCCCAATACATCAGTAAGGTCAAAGTGCTGAGGGGAAATGCTAGTTACAGGAGAAACCAAAAGTGCTGGGGCTCCTCAGGGGAAACCTTCTGGCCAGGGCGAGCATTAATCGGTGAGAGGTGGTAGAAATAAAATGGAAGAGGTTAAGATTTCTTGAAAATTTCCATAAGCCTTAGGAGAAATCATCACAAGGCAGATTTTCTTTAAGAAATGAAACAAAGAAATCCCTTCCCCTCCCTCCCACAACAAACTAATTTTCCTCTGCTCTTTGAGGTAATTGCTATACACTAGAAATGCTTGCCCGATGTCCTCGGCATGAGAGCTAATTGACAAGCCCCACCCCAGGGATGGAGACAGCAACCTCCTGCACTCTGAGGCCTAATTGCCTGCTGCTTCCTCCTCCGCTGTCCCTGCTCCTCATCTTGTTATGTGGCTGTGGCTCGGGGGCTTTCCCAACCATCATCCCTGAGGAGCAGAAGGGCCTCATTATCTGCTGCATCTGGGATAGGTGCACATCTGGGCACAACTGCCCCCTCTTATTAAGACGAGTGAAAATGACAATCCCTCCCCTGTTGAGTGGTATGTCTAGGCAGCCAGGCTGGGACTTGGGGAGTCCACACTTATGGGTCCACATACATGGTCAGGTCTTTGAAGACACTGAACCTAGGAAGGACTGTTGGCCAACGAGTGGGTGCCAGAGGACAGCCTGGGTCAGGCGGTCCTCCTTTCTGAAGTCTCAAAGTAATAGAAAGGCTGGCACGACCCCTCATTAAATGAGTCAAACCCACTCATTTTTTAAAAATCCTTATTTTTTTAATTAACAGGCTTTTGTTTTCTTTCCCTCCCATCCATCGAAGCACTAATTAAAAGGGGAAAAAGGGGAAATAAAATATGTATAGTCAAGAAAAATCAGTCCCAACTTTGGCCATGTCCAAAAATGTATGTCTCATTCTTGATCTGAAATCAATTACCTCCCTGTTAGAAGGTGGGTAATGGGCTTCCCCATCAGTCCTCTAGAATTAGTGACCCACTGTTTTACAGATGAGGACACTGAGTCTGAGGAAAGTCAAGCAGGTAGTAAGTGTCGGAGCCCAGATTTGAACCTGGGTCCTGTGGCTTTGAATCACTATACTGCACTGTCTAACTGTGTGGTCCTGTCATGTGACGCCTCCTGTTGTTTTAACTTCTTCTGATTTAGGTTAGGCTCTGACACAGAATCCTAAGGTTACAGTTACAAGGAACTTAAGAGGATCTCAAGTCTACCTCCTGTCCCCATTTTACAGATGCAAAGACTAAAGGAAGTCTAAGTAACTTGTAGTCCCCCAGCCAGAACTCTGCCTCCAATGCCTGTGTCCTTTCCACTGTGACCTGCTTCATGAAGTCACAGTCTGGTTCCCAAGCAAAACCTCCCAAGCGGTGCTGACCCAATTCCATTTGTTGTCTCTTGCCTGGGGACCTCCTGGCTATCACAGAGTCACTTTTGACCTCTGCTAGCTTGGGCAGTAGTGTGGGTTTCCTGATGCCATGCAGCAAGCATGGAGTATATAGCATTCGAGGCTATTTAAAGGGAAGTGAGAGTCTATGGTCTGGATTTCCCAGATTGGGGGCAGGGAGGGGCAAAACAGCCTCCCTACACCAGCTAGGGGCAACCCCAGGAATTGTCCACACTGCAGGGGCTCACTTAAGGGGCTCAGACTGCTGTGGTTTCAGAATCTCCCTCCGATCTTGGAAAAGGCACATTGTCTACCCCCAACCTCAGTCATTTCTGAATATATGTCCCCTACCTTCTTAAGAAAAGGACCTCCTCACCTCCAACCAAGAGAAAAGGACCCAAGATAGAGGGAGGAAGCCCAGAAGAAAGATCCATGGACCAGCGGAATTATGAGACATCCCCTGCCTAAAGGACATGGTGTACTTCCCATAAAAGCAAAAGGACAGCTTGGTGGACAAAGGTTTCTTTTGTTTTATTCCTGCTAGAAAGCCTCAGTGAACATCTTCAAGGGAGAAATGACAGGGAGAGGACATAGCAATGATGTGACATTAACCCCCTGCCCCCTTCCCTGAACGAGAGCCCTTCCCCCAAGCTAGCCTGGCGTCTCCTTCTGCTGGAGCCCTGCCTATGCTCCTCCCCATCCCGATCCACTTCTCCTCCCTCCTAGAAAGGGCATTCCCACCTCCCACCACAGACTCTCCCAGTATCTCTGTAGGTCTTGTACCACTTGTTTATTATTTAGGAAGTAAATGAACGATTTCTGAGACTGGGTATTATGCCTTTATCAATTTCCCTGGTGCAGTAGAAAGCGCTCTGGTTTGAGGATTCAAATCCCTCAATACTCCTGGGACCTTAGGCAAATCATTTCACTTCCATGGGTCTCAGTTTCCCATCTGTAAAATGAAAGGATTGGACTAGACAACCTCTGAGGTCCCTTCTGATCCTAGACCTAAGAGTCTGTGATTCCTGTCCAAACTGAAAGAAAGATTTGAGATTCGAACTCCCCTTGAAAGATGAGTGAGATTGACTCAGGTGGGAACCATGTGAAAGGTCATTCCAAGAGAGGGGAAGGGGAAAAGAGGAAAAGGCATTTATTAAGCACCTGCTATATGCCTGGCACATGCTAAGTGCTTTACATACATTATCTCCTTGGAGAGGTGAGAGGTCCAGGCACGAGAAGGAATGTACATGATGTTTAGACAACAGTGGGTAGTCTGAAGGGAGGGGTTTAAACTGGGAAAACAGGAAGACAGAAGACCAGAGACATAGGTAGGAGCCAGATTGTAGTGGGGAACCTAGAATATACTGTCGAAGAATCCATGAACTTAGACCATCAAGCTGAGGCTTACATTTGCCAATAGGTAATAGGGAGTTATTGAAGGGTTTTGAGCAGAGGAGCAACCAGGTCAAAGTAATATTGTCAATGAGGGGTTAGACTAGCTGACTTCTGACTGGTCCTTGCAATTCTGAATCAATGATCCTAGCTGTGTGACCCTGGTCAGGCCATTTCACTTCTCTGGGTTTCAGTTTCCTTGTCTGTAAAATTAAGGAGTTGGACTAATTAGGTCCCTTCCAGTTCCAGAGCTGATGAGCTCTTAAGGGCTCTAAGGGACAGAGCAGAGCCTTGGCAGGTCTGCATTCCATAGCTCCCTCCTTAGACTCTCTTCCCACTCCATTGCCTGGATAAGATTTGCTGGAGTTACTTTCTTCCAGCTTCCTACCATGGGGTGCTAAGAGGAGCCACCAGCCAGCCTAGGGAAGGCACCTTCCAGACTGAGCACCCATGGAAGCAGTAACAGGCTGGGCTGAGCCAGCCGAGTTTCCCAGGGAGGTCCCGTGGCACCCAGCTTGCAGAAGCCTCCTCCCTTTTGGTGGGTAAACAGAGATGGCCTCAGCTGACCCAGCCAGACTTTGGCAAGCGGCTCAGTCTGTCTTTCAGATGTTGACAGAGCTGTCCAGGAAGCTTGGGTCATAGACTCTTGTCATTGTGTTTTTCTCTGTGTGCTACTGGCTGTTTCCCAGTGGGCTATCATCAGTGAAGATTATTGTGACCTTGTAGCCAAAGGGGCTTCTCTAAAAGCCCCCCACTCTGACTCAGGTCTAACCAGCTCCCCTCTTCAGCCTCCTCACTTTCCAGAGAATATAGATTGTGCACATGTTGCTCCCATTTTGATTGGCTAACCACTAACATTCATGGAATGTCAGAACTGGAATTGACTTTGAACACTATGGACTCTATTACCAACTCTCTATATAAGAGGAAACTGAACTCCAAGGAAGGAAAATGAATTTGCCCAAGGCCAAGCAGGGAGCTAGTAGCCTAGTCAGTACTGGACTCCCACAGACAGGAAAAGTGAGAAAGAGATTTCTCATCTTCAGGCAATTCAGTCCGCAAAGGTAAGAGCTCAGGACAGGCAAAGGATCACTTCCAACTTGGAAAGGTCTGTGTTCTTTTTGGAATGGACACTCCCTCCTGTGACCAAAAGACTAACTAATCCCCTAATGGCCAATGATCTGGTGATGAGTGTCTGAATTTTTTTTAAATTTATTGACTTGTTTATTTACTTTTAGGTTACAAGATTCAGTTCCAGAGTCACTTGAGTTTCAGATTTTTCTCCCCTTCCTCCCCTGAGTGTCTGAATTTAACTCAAAAGACAGACACACAGTCCTCTATCAGGTCTCAGTTCAAAGCCTTTGTACTTGGACGGGACTTGTCAGAACTTCTGTTCTATCAGCATAACCTTGAGGAACCCAGGTTCTCCTCCCCACTGAGTCTACATTGGAATAAGGGCTCTTCCCAAGAAGCTAAAGTCAGTACCTACTATTCCTGAAGTCCTCTGCCCTTTAGGCTAACTTGAATCCTGAACTTTGAGTCAGGGACACTTGACTTCAAATCCCACCTTAGATACTTACTGACTGTGTGATACTGGAAATGATCTCACCTCTCTGAGTCTCAGTTTCCTCATCTATAAAATGGATGTGATCAAATCTACAGCATTTACCTCAATAGGTGGTGGTGGGGAGCAAATAAGATCAAGCATCTGGAAACCTTAACGTTCATGACATAAATGTAAGTTATTATTATTGGTCATTTTTGTTCTCCTTGTCCTCTTGTCCATTCAAAGTGGATCAGATAGAAATGGTCCTGGGACAAATTACCACCCCTACTGCTTTTTTGTGTCCAGTGTTCAGTAAACTACAGCACAGGTGGAGGAAATGATTGCTTTTTATAATTGAATAAAAGCACTGGACTATGAGCTTATTTCAATCAATCACCTGATAAATAATCATTTATTAAGCACCTACTATGCATCAGGCATTGTGCCAAGCACTGGGGATACAAAAAGAGGCAAAAGACAGACCTTGCCCTCAAGGAGCTTATAATCTAATGGGGGAGACAACATGCAAGCAAATATGTACAGAGCAAGTTATATACAAGATAAATAGGAAATAGGAGAGAGAAGGCACTAGAAGTAAGAGGGATTGGAAAAGATTTCTGAGGCCTTATTTTCTGTAGGATCATGGAAAGCAACTTTGAGACAGGTTCAGGAGCAAACAGGATGATGGGGATGATATGCATCTGCTCCCACATAGTTTTGATCTCTTCCAGTCAACAGGACTCTATGTTTTGAGAGTTTCTCATTACACATAGTTTATAGTTTATATCCATGTTGACTTCCACTAAAAACATCATCCTTAAGTTACTTAACACAGGTCAGTGAACCACTGCAAGCATGATTTCATTTCTGATAATGCTTCTATTCCAAGAGTCCATTTGTTAAATTCTCAAGAGTATTTTGGAGTTTGCATTTCTATTATGGGAATTTATCATCTCCTAGTTTATAAGGAGCAGCAAGTTCCTGGTGTGTAATTCTGATCATGTCTTTCTTTTTAAGTATCTGATAGGTATTAAGTCTTCTCAGACTGAGGTGATATGTTGCATGATTTCTGCTGTTTCCTTATAAAACCTAAATTTAAAAAATACTTATAGTAGTTATTACTAGCTAAGAAGAACAAGTCTTAAGAGCCTAGTTCCAGTCACAGTCCATTCTCTCTGCCTCTCTGTTAACCAGTCCTTCTTCTAACCTCCCTTCTGAGACACTCATTCCCAGTCCCCACCTACTTCCTCTTCTTGTCCTTGACTCACACTGACTTGCCTATGTGCCTGTCTCTCCCACCATTGCTTTCAAATATGAGTTTCTCCAGTTAGCCAGTCTTCTGATTGTCTGCCAAAGAACCAGTCCTGGTCAGCTCATCAGACTGTACTTCTCAGTCAGAACCTACCTCTGTCTTCTCTACAGCATCAGCTCCCTAAAGGTATACAATAAGGAGATGGAGAGCAGGGTAGAGACTTTGGGAGAGACTTCTTGGGGTCAAAATTGAGATAACTTGCCTTCCTTCAGACTCCAGTATCATATTCTATAAAAGAAATGATCTGGAACACAAGTAGAATGAAGAATGGTCCTGAGAACAGGAAGGAGTGTCAGATTAGATCTTAGGGAGAGTCAGCCATGTATTGGACTTACCTCTCCGGCTAGAGCCTGGGACAGAAATTTGGGGAAGGAAGTAAAGGCAGAAAGTGGCCTAGTACAAAGGATGGTTAAAAATTAGACACATCCAAGAACCATAATGAGCAATTCCAGGGCCCTAAATGAACACCATAAAGCAGATAGGGAATCCTAGGATCTTCCTCATGGGGAAGAGAGGGAGACACAGAGAGCAAAGGGAAAGCACACTACCTAGTAACTCCTATTTTAATAGTTATTCTTGTTAACCAGGTGGAGTAAGTTCAGTTGTTTCTACCTGCTGTGCTGGCCACTGATAGGACAGATGTTACCGCTGTCCTTTTAAATTTGACACCCTAGGTCAAAGCACTGGCCATCCCATCCTAGTTACATCTCTGGTTCACAAATAAATCATGTTTTTCCTGGCTCTGGTTTGTGCAAAACCCAAATACAGCTTATACTAATGCTCTTAGTAAGAAAATAACAGTAGAAGTGACGCTAATAATTCACATTTCTACATCACTGAGATACATCACATGGTGATTTTATCTTCAGCAACCTTAGAGACAATGGGGTATGGTAGGAGGAGTGTTGGGCTTAACATTAGGAGAGACTTGGGTTCAAATCTCTGCTCTCAGTTTCATTTTCCTTGTCTAGAAAGTGAGATGTTTGAACTAGATGGTTTTTGAGATCCTATGTTATATACAAACTCTCTGGGCCTCAGTTTCCTCATGTGTAAAATTAGGAGTTGGATTAGATTGCCCCTAAAGTACCTCCTGCCTTTAAATCTCAGATCCTAAATCATTTAACTTGCTATTTTTCTTTTCTTTTTTAAAAAATTAATATAAATTTTGTATTTGTTTTCTTGTTTACAACATTCATTTCCATGAGATTTTTGAGTTACAGATTTTCTCCCTGTCTTTCCCCTACCCCAGCCCCGAAACAGCAATCCCACTGTAAAGCCCCTCACCTGATCTGCTCTCTAACTTGCTGGTAGAGCAGGGAGGGTCTCCCTACCCCAGCCCCTATATGTCTTAATTCCTAGTTGCATGTATTGCAGAGCTTTAAATTCTAGATTCTTTAGATTCCTCCCTTGTCACCCACCCCCACTGGAAGGACAAGCAATGCTATTTTTTCTTTAAAGTGACAGTTTTTACTAGGTCCCTTCTCTGAGGTCCCTTCCGGGTCATCATCTATGATTCTAAGGTATATGGACTTCAGTTTCCCTGTGTGTAAAATAAGGGTTCAGACCAGATGGGCTCTGAGGTCCCTCCCAGATGTACATTTATGATCCTGTCATGATAGGCTCATTTTATGTAATTATGTTTTGGTGCATTCTATCACTAGATGGCACTAGGTAGATCACTGGGGTTAGAGTCAACAAGACCTGAGTTTGAATCCTGTCACTGTCACTTACTATCTGTATGACCCTGAGCAGGTCACTTAAACTCTCTCAGCCTCAGTCATCTGTAAGATGGGTATCATAGGCTCCTAGGATTGTTGTGTGGATCAAATGAAATCACACAGGCATAGTAAACCTGAAAGTGCCATATCAGGGCTAGTTATTATCATCATGATTATTATTTTCCTTTCTAAGTAATCTCATTTTAGAGGCACAGCCTCTTGTCCTGGACAGCATATATGCTCACCATTATAGAATTACTTTTCATAAATATACCTATTTTAATGCATGGCAGCTAGGAGACGTTGCAGTGGATAGAGCATCAGGTCCAGAGTCAGGAAGATTCTTCTTCCCGAGTTCAAATCTGACCTCAGACACTTACTAGCTGTGTGACCCTAGGAAAATTGCTTAACTCTGCCTCAGTTTCTTCATCTGCAAAATAATCTGGAGAAGGAAATGAGAAATCGCTCCAGTATCTTTGCCAAGAAAACCACAAATGGGATCATGAAGACATGACCCAATAAAAACCAAACAACAAGAACAGTTTTTAATGCTGGAAAACTCTTTCCCTATGATGGGGTAGAGGTATTAATTTAGGGTTCCCTAAGAACAGATCAAAAGTACCAGTGAGTGAAGAGGTATGAATGTATTGTAGTTATCCCAGCTCTATCCTGAACCACCAAGTAAGCATCATGGGCAGTGAAGCAGAGCCTATCTTAAGACCAAGGAGTTATGAATTAGGAGTCAGGAACCCTGAGTTTCAGTCTGGGCCTGGGTCATTCAGCGGCTATGTGGCCTTGGAAAAGTCTCTTCATTTCTCATGCCCTGTTCAGACCCTGTCTGTAGTGCTATGCCCTTCTCTAGGTTGCATGTTTCTGAAAAGGTATTGAAAAGCCAAAAAAGCCATGTCTACTCAATCCCTTTGGGCCTATTTTACTCATCTGGAGAATGAAAGTATTGGATTAAATGAACCCAAAGCTCCTTTGTATCAAATGATACAGGGCTCACCTGGGTGACTATAAATGGATGATATCCTCAATAGAGATAGGGAAGTTTGGTTACAAGATAGGTCTAGAAACATGTAATGAGTCAAGTCAGTAAAGACTTATCAAGCACCTACTATATACCAGGCACTGGGAATAATAGTAACCTTAAATTCATGCTGAGTTAGGAAAGGGTCATAGGGTTAGACCTGGAAGGCAAATGAGTCAATCCCCTCATTTTACATATAAGGATAACAAGGCCCAAAGAATCCCTTGCCAAGCACTCTCTGAAGCAGAATTTGAACCAGAATCTTCTTGACTCCAAATCCAAGACTCAAACCACCATGCCATCTAGAGGTGGTTCCTTCCTAAAGTTGCCTTCTCTCTACCAACAGACCTGCCTCTTCCTTCTCCCCTGACTCAGCCTCTAAGCTTCCCATCCCTGCAGCATCTGTGAGCTCAGTTGGACCGCTAGAGACAAGGGATTGCTGGCAGAAGTTCCTGTGGCTGTGTGTTTGGGGAACCAAGGAAGAAGCTAGAAATAACTCAGGTCAACAATCCTCTAACCTGGCTGGATTCAGGCTCCTACTGTGTGAGCTGTGTATGATAGTGGTGGTGGTGCTGAAGGGGACAGCTCCCTAGTAGGACACTGCCCATAATGCCACTATCTTTCTTAACCTCTTCTTCTCCCCTTGAGATGGACAGGGGTTAATTAGGAAATATCTGAGTCCCTGAGGCTTTGCTATTCTTTCTATTGCATTTTTTTCTGTCTTATTTTTCAGCCTGTGAAATTTTCCACCATCTGCTTTGCTTTGGCGGCATGTTTGCTGAAAATATCTCAGTGCTTCCCTAATTCCCATAATTTCTGGTGGGGTGGGGGGTGGAAACACTGAGGCATGGTGTCAACATGTTAACTACTTCTGGAGCTCTCAAGCTCTTGTCCCTGGACTGGGCTGGCCACCTCAAGTTCAGGCAGAGCCTGGAAATGGTCTTTAGCCTGCTTTCCAGCTGCAGCTCAGGTCCAAAGTATGTTCAGAATTGTCAAGGGTGCTTCACTGTGATGGATGAGAATCTGAGCTTAAAGTAGAATCAGAAGATGGTTAAAAGCTTGAGGAGCCCTTTGAGGTCAACCAGTCCAACTTTCTTATTTTTTTGCATTTTTAAACATTTTAATAGATGCCTTGGGTTCACACACTGTTTCATTTCTGAGTTTCCCCTCCCCTGGCTAGTAAGCCTCCCCTTGTCACAAAGATAGGTTTAAAACATCATTCAGCAAAATCAGCCAAGGTTGGCACACCAGCTGCAGCTGAGGGTGTATGTGACACCTTGTACCTGCTGTCGGTTACCTCTCCACAAGAAGGAGAAGGAGCCTTTGGAAAAACTTCCTCATAGGTCTCTCCTTCCAGGCTCTCCCCTCCCCAATCCATCTTCCACACAGTTGTTCAACTGATGGTCCTAAAACAGATGTGATCATGTCAGGCCTTTACTTATGGATCTAGACCTGACCCTCTTTCACCCATTTTACAACTGAGAAAACTGAGGCCCAGGGAAATAAAATCATTTGCCCAAGGTCACTTGGAGTAATTATCATGGATAGGATTTGGACTTACTCCAGAACCAAAGCTCCTTCCACTGCCTGACCATTATACTTCATTTAGCTTTACGTTTCCTAACCCCTTCTTTTTGTAGTGGATGGAACTAATACCCATGGAGGGAAAGTGCTTTGCCAAGGGTCACACAGAACACAAGAGGCAGAGCTAGAACTAGGTTTCTTGATGCCCAGACTAGGCCACTTATCCTTGTACTGCCCTGGGTGCTAACACTTCATTGGGCCATTCCTTTACTCGTCCAGGGTTAGTATTACTCCTATGAGGGAGGCAGCTGGATAAGGCCTGATGGCAAGATTTGGAGATCCACAACCTGGGTTGTGATCCTGGCTCTCTTACTTCCTAGCTGTGAGACTTTGGGCAAGTCTCTTCCTTCCTCTGGGCCTCAGTTTCCCTTTCTGTAAGATGAATGACAGGTGACCTCTTTAGAGATCTTAGACTTCTGAGCCCCTTCTAGCTCTCAGTCTGTGATATCTAAGCCCCTTCGAATTCCAAATCCAATGATTACATTCTAGTCCTGTTGTCCCTGGTCTTTGTTTGAGTCAGTCAGGAGCGACTTTCTTTTAAAAAAAAAGATTTTTTTTTCTCCCCCTCTGAGTACTAAGACTCAGAGTTTCCATGGTGACAGTCAAGCTGATAATCCATTTAAGAGAAAACCAGGCACATAGAACTGGCCTGTCCCCAAAAAAGGGACTGCTGATACTTGGCCCAGGTGGTGTTTTCCTAGCTAACACCAGGAGAAAGCCAAGGCAGGAGGAAGTATGGGTCAGTGGTTAGTGCTTGGGGTTACAGACTAGTTCTGAATTGTGGGCTTCTGTCTTCAGCAGCCAGCCAGCATTGGCTGGGGTAGCACTGTTACTTCCCCCCTGTTGGTGGAGAAAATCCCCAGAGTTTCAGGCCTTTGGGCAGAGTTCTGAGGAGTGTGGCCACCACATCTCTTCTGCCCCCTCCCACAATCTTCTCCTAACCCTGCAAGCCCAAGTGGACCATAGGGCAGGTCCATCTGGGTGACATCATTTCTATCACAAAGCAAATTTATATGGTGCTGTAAGGGTGTCAAAAGTACTTTAAATCAGCACCAATTGTTCTATATGCATGACCCAGTGCTTAGCACTGGAGGTCCAATCAACCACCAAGCATTTGCTGAGCACCAGCTCTTGCACCAAGTACCATTGGGCTAGGAGCCTATAGAGACAAAGATAAAACAGCCCCTGCCCACAAGGAGCTTACATTCCATGGTGGAAATAATCTGTACACAAATAAACAGATACAAAATGGAAAAATAATATTAGGTGGTTTGTGAGGGCACCAGCAGCAGTCCTGGGGGATAGGGGTCATCATCACTTCCATTTTACAAATGAGGAAAAACTGAGATCCAGAGAATGGAAGTGACTTGCTCAGGGTCACACAACTAGAATCACAGAACCAGAGTTTTGGAACCAAAAGTGATGTTAGTTCACCCTCATTTTACAGATGAAGAAGCTGAGACTCAGTGACTCAAGGGTGTGAAGTGACTTCCCCACGGTTAGGATCATGGCATTATAGAGTTAGAATTAAAAGGAACATTAGAGACCATTTAGTCCAACTTCATCTTACAGATGAAGTAGCTGAGGGTGAGGGAGGTTAAGTGACTCACCCAGGACCACATAGCTACTGGAATCTGAAGTAGGATTCAAACTCAGGTCTTCTTTACCAGGTCTCCCAGCCCTCTGTCCTGCTGATTTGAAACTCAAATAGAAATGGGGAGGGAAGGCACTAAACCACATATAAGGATCCCTGCCAGGGGCATATTGATTTAGAAAACCACACACTAACATTATTTATGTTCTATTGTATTTTTATTTTGTTAAATATTTCCCAATTGCATTTTAACCTAGTTCAAGCTTCACTATCCATTAACCCAAGCTGCCTCTTACTTGGAAAGCAATAGAGACCATTCCTTTCCTTTTCCAATCTGAAAAATAAGCATGGACCCCATCCAAGATCTCATTGCTTTGTAATCCCAGTCTGATACTTTGGGGAATGAGAGAGGAGAGAGAGAGAGAGAGAGAGAGAGGACAGACAGACAGAATGGGGTGAGGGAAGAAGAGAGAGGGAGAAAGGGAGAGAAGCAAACAAGAGACAGACATATAAGAGACAGAGACAGACAAAAGATAGAGATACAGGAGGGGGAGGGAGAGACAGAGAGGAGGAAGGGAGGAAGTGACAGAAAGACAGAGTGGGGAGAAAGGAGAGAGAGAGAGAGAGAGAGAGAGAGAGAGAGAGAGAATATAATTTGTTGAAGATGAAGAGCAGAGGCCAAAAGATTTATGAGCCTAAAAGCTTTGTTAATAGACCTAGAAGATTTATGAGCTGGACTGCAGAGGGAGGGAGCAACAACAGTGCAGTAGACGGGCAGATTAGGCCAGCTTGGGTTTCATGGGGACGTTTCTGGAATATGGGTTCCCCCAACCCCCTCTCTGAAGGAAGCCAGGAGTATTTGGGGAACTGTGTGAGTGTTGGGCTTCCATCCAGGAACTCCCATCCCTCTGGCAGATTATAAGCGCCTTTTTCCCCTACTGACACTGATGCTTCAGCACTGGGCATAGATACTGCAAACTTTTCTTTTCTTTCCTTTCTTTCTCTTTTCAGTTTGTTTCTTTAGCAGAATTTATTAGGGTAGATTAGAAATGGGATTTGGGGGCCCTTGCTGCAAAGCCTTCTAAGCTCCAGCCTGATCCCAGCTTGAAATCCCTGCCACAATGAGAGAAGATGCAGCAGAGGGGGGCTGATGGGAAAGCAAGAGCATTTTCTGACAGCTGGTACCCTCCTCTCTGAGACCTTTGTGAGTGAAATGTCCCCTGGAGGCAAAGGCACCTGCAAGGTCCAGGAGCTTCAATGGAAGTCATGCTGCCCCCCCTTCCACCCTGCTCTCTGCCTTTAAAACAAAACCAAGCCAAAAACACCCCAAAACCACACAGAAAAAAGTAACCTTTTCTCATTACAACTTGCACTCCAAATCAAAAGTGATCAGTACTTTCTATATAAATGTATCTATGGTTCAGTGATCCTGGCCTCCCCTAACCTTATGCTTCACATTATATATTTTTATTTTTGTTTAGACTTGTGATTTCTTCAGTATGTGGGAATTCCCTATTTGGGAAATTCAGATATGAGATTTGTCAGAAACAATAGAATTAGAGAATTATTTGAGAGCAATGAGGTTGTTAGACAGTGAAGTAGATGGAGTCCTGAGCTTGAATCCAGAAAGCCCTGACTTCCAGTCCAGTCTCAGACACTAGCTGTGGGACCCTGGACAAGTCACTTCTGTCTACCTATGAAATGGGGATAATAATAGCATCTGTCTCTCAAGGTTGTTGCAGGGATCAAATGAGATCATATTTCTAACTGTGCCAAGTGCTGGGGATACAAGGAAAGGTGAAGGATGGTCTCTGCACCCCAGGAGCTCACCATTCCTTTCCAGTTCTGAAACCAAATGATGCCTAAGGCTGCCCAGCTAGAAAGGGCTGTCTATGGGCTTTTCTGCTGTAGCTACATGTGCATCTAAGTGTCTCTACCTTTTTGCCTGTCATTAAGAGGTGACAGAACCCAGCCACAATAGTGAAAACCTCTCCTACCCCCACCCCTAGAGCAGAGATAAGTAGGTGAATGGACTTCCTCTCCACACATGAGTTGTTGTTTTTTCCTTTGGGGAGATTTCTGTAGAGTTTTCCTGAAAAGGGAAGGTTGTGTTGCTGCAAGACAATTTTGTTATCAGATAGCAAGCTGTCTAACCCAACAACTACTTGGCTGGGGCCATCTTGGTGGTTCCATCTCGGGGCGCCCTGGCAAAAACCCAGGCAGCAGCACTTATTGTTATAGTTACAGCAGGAGCCATTGCTGTCCTTGCCCATGCTCTAACCTTGGAGTCAGGAGACACAAGTTCTCAAGCTGGCCCCCAAATGTTCTTGGGCAGGACATTTCCCTGCTCCGTACATGTCTGTGAAATGGAGATGAGGACAGTACCAACCTCATGAGGAGATTCATATAAAAGGATGTCTGCAAAGTTATTTGCAAAGTTTAAATTGTTATTTAATGTTAAACACATGATTTCACTGTTGGGGGGAAGTCATGGGTAGGGGCTCTCTCTCTACAAGGAAGGTCAACACCTCCTCTGTGACTTCGAGTTATCTCACCACTAAGAGGTTAAGTGACTTGCCCAGGATCACACCGCCAACTGTGTCAAAGGTGACACTTGAAACCAGATTTCATAGCTCTAAGGCCAGTTTTCTGCCACATTGACTGACTCAGCCTCATGTATGTATATATGTGTGTATGAGTGTGTGTATATGTGTATGTGACATATACCTATAGGTGTATATGTATATATGTATGTATGTGTATGTACATATACACAGCTATATGTATGCATGTACATATAGACCTATATGTCATTATAATTATTATTATTTTGGATTGGACCTGATATGTGTGTGTGTATGTGTGTGTGTGTATAGAGAGCTCCCAAGTGAGGAAATTCCCTCTACCAAAGCAGGTTGGCACCTTCTCTGCAGCTTCTCTCTTAGAGAGTTGCCTAAGGGACATAGAGGCTAAGGGACTTGCCCAGAGTCACCCAGATAGTAAGTGTCAAAGATGGAATTTGAATCCAGATTTTCCTGTGTCTGAGACCAGCTCTCCCCACTGAGCCACACTGCCTCATGTTTGGAGAAGGAATGTGAAGTAAATCTGGGGAAGGGAGGTTGATGCTGTTATATGTCACAGGCAGGAAATGAGTCTAAATCTTCCCTTCTTGAAGACCAGCTCTCAATCTCCCACCTTCTGCTTCTTCTTTTCATTGTTTTCTGTGAAATACTGTGCCTACCTAAGTCCCAGGGCAGTTGTGAGGATCAGATGAGATCTTCAATGTGTAAGGGCCTTGGAAAATGGAAAATCCTCATGAACAATTCCTAAGGCTCCTTTTTGCTTTAAAGAAATGAGCAATTCACTGATTCTCCTAAGTAAAAGAAACAAGAATTATTATGAAAATATGAAAGTCTCCCTTCAAAGCCTTCTCTTACTAGACAAGTAAACACAGGCTCTCAGAGGCACCAGCAGGTTCTAAGCTTTCCATCATGAACCAATGTCTGTTGTTTGGGGACCAGACCAGCTACATCTAGAGAAACTCATCACCAGGGTGCCCATAGGGTAAGGATATTTTTTTTCTTTTTTACCATGGTACTCTTGAAGACTACTGAGCCACAGAGGGGTAGAGACCTGCTCTGGTGAAAAAAAGGAACACCTATTCTGATGAAATCATAGAACCTTGGACTACTGAAGTACCACTCTTACAAAGAAACACAACTAGGCTGTGGCAATCGAAGCTTTTCCCCAGGGCATAGAAATGCAGAGGGTGAAAGTATCCTTGGATTCTTTCAGCTGATCAAAACAAATAAGCCTAGGACTCAGCAAAAATGATTAGTTAAAATAGGAAACTACCAAATGGCATCCTTCCTCTCCTCTCCACAACAGCTTCACCCCAACTGAGCTCCTCCCAACCCCCATCCCACCTTATTCCTTCTCTTCTTCGTGGTGATCCCCCTTTGTCCTGTGGTCTCTGCCATGATCTCTGTCTCCTCACAATAAGAAATTGTAGCCCAACATCCCCTTGCTGGATTGACCATCTTAAAAAATTAATTTGGTGTGTTGCCTTTGGGAACATTTCATGTTGCCTTGGGAACATTTCATGCCACTTGCTTCAGGTGCCCAAATGAATAGTTAAAATTTCTACAGCAGGGTTTGATACCCATAATGAGGACCTAGAGTTTCTCTAAGATGCCTCCTGCATCCTCAAAGAAAGATTTAACTCTGTCCATGTTCATTTTCTCTCAATAGAATGTGAACTCCGTGAAGGCAGGGGGTGATTCATTTCTGCCTTTGTACCACCAGAGCCTTGCACAATGCCTGATAGGTGCTTTTTATAATAGACAATACATGAATGCATGAATACCTCGAATCGAATGAGTGTGCCAAATGGTCTTGTAATTATTGCTTTCTAGTATATTTTGAAATCTAATTGAGTGTATCATAGGTTCATAAAATTAAAACTGGCAGGGTGTTAGAGATGGTCTCTTTCTGAGTACATTTGAACTAGAGGACCTCAGAGAGCCCCCCAGCCCTGAAGTCTGTGGTTCTCTCTGAAAATGCAGGTAGAATGAATGAGGGGGCAACCCTGGTGTGGGTTGGAGTGAGGGCTAGTGGGAAGCTCTTATTCAGTGCCTTTTAGGTGATGACAAAATGAAAGCTGAGATCACTGAGAGGCTGCCTCCTAATTATCCAAAAGCCTGGGCCTCTGGTAGAAAGAGGGTGCAAAATGACAACAAACATGGCCCCCCAAAAAAGAGATGAGAAGACAGGTCCTCCCCCTCATTGGCAGATGCAGAAGTCTATAGGCTAAGAACATTGCATGCCTTATCAGGTTTTTTCCCCTATGCTTTAATTGATTTTTCTGGGTTTTCCTCTCCTTTTTCTTTCCAGAAAGTCTTTGTTATGTGAGATGGCTTTATAGGCAAAGGAATAACAAAAGTTATCACAAAAATATGTATTGTAAATGCAAGGTTATAAAGTGAGACTTTGGGGAGTGGAACAGAGTATGGACCTATTCCTCCACCCCCCCTTAAACACCTGGGTCAAGTAAAAGGCTGGATCTCTTCACTGGACCTCAGCTTCTTTATGTAGACAGTAGCAATAGAATGTAAGCTCCCTGAGGGCAGAGATTGTTCATTGTCATTTCTGTATCTTTAGCATGCAGTACCATGCTGAGCATTTAGGAGGTGTTTAGTAAATGCTCACTGATTGGTTTTTTCTTTGCATCCCAATAGTGCCTGGTATACAGCAGGTGCTTAACAAGTGGGTGTTGCTTGATTGATTAGCTCCTGACACTTTCTGCCTATTTCTTAGGGTGTCGAGAGATTAAAGGAGACAGTGTCATTTAAACACTTTGTAACCGGTAAGCCTTTTACAAATATCTGGTGGTATCATTGAGTTAGGGAGACAGGCCTGACAGTGAGGAAAGTAGCTAAGGAATCGTGTAAGTAGGACGTGATGGGGTATCACAATGACTGGCATCCACAAACGCTTCTAACCAGGGCTGTTCCCACAGGGTCCCCAGAGACAAAGCCTTAACAACCTCCCTCCCCCATTCCAGCCCATTATCCCTTTGACACTGAGGATGTTTTTCCTTCAGGCCGATCACAATCTCTCTTGCCTCTAATTGGAGCTGATCTTTGCCTCTTGCTGAGTCCCCTAGGGATGTCAAGAGCAACTACTTACCCTTCCCCCATGCAGACTCCCTTCTGGTAAGGAAGCTGATCCACTGGCCTAGTGTGAGCCCACTGGGCACAAGGATAAACATTCTCAGTTTGTGTTTGTCTCTTCCAGTGGTTTCCAGCGATAGTGACAGTGACTCCACCTTGAGCTCTTCAAGCCTGGAAGATAGCGGGACCAAGAGCTTGAAAGGTAGCAAATGCAGAACTGAATCAGGTAAGGAGATAGGCAGGTAGCCCTGCAGAGAGGCTGAGCTCCGAGAAACCTTGGGGCTGGTAGGAGCCAGGTCTAGGCTGTCGGGGGAAGACTACAGCAGAGTGTCTCTGAACATAGCTCTCTGGGGTGCACTTAAGCAAATATTCACACATCATTAACTGAATCTGGGAAGGCAAAGCTCAAAGTGGTAGGGGCTGATTTGTAGAATCAGACCTGGAAGAGACCCCAGAGGCCATCCAGTTCAGTCTGAACCGTTCCAGAACAGCGATTCTCTCTGCAATATCCCAGGCAAGTGGTTACTCAGCCTGTGCTTGAAGACTTTCAGTGATGGGGAACTCACCCCTCTGAAAAAAAATGCTATGTTTGGAGTCAGAGGACCTGGGGCAGACCCCTCCCTCCCAAGGGATTCAGCCAAGGACATTCATTGAAAGAGTGACATCTTCTGCATGGCTTCTTCTGAAATTACCACATCAAAGGTGCATATCTCTTGGCACTTCAGAGTTTCAAAAAAATGTACTTTTCTTCATTTGCTCATTATAACCCTTCTACAGGAGGGCAGAGAAAGTAAAAAGGGGGGGTTAGATTAGCCCCTAGTTCTAGAGCCAGAATGGACCTTAGAGGCCTTCTGGGCCATTCCCTTTAATTTTACAGAGAAGGAAACTGAGGCACAGACACATAAAGTGACTTTGTATCATGGGATCATAGGTTCAGACTGTAAAGGGCCTTAAAGACCTTCTGGTCCAACAGAGTAGAAAACCAAGGCTCATAAAGGAGATGTGACTTGCCTAGGTATTCAGTATATCCCTGACCCGCCCTTGTCCTGCTCTCCACATACCCCTCTGTCTGTCTTCCTAAGCTGCCTTGGGCTGGAAAAATGATGTTTTCTTGGATTTCTCAATCACAATTCAGTCTGGTGAATTTTCTAAGCTGTTGTGGAGATGTATTGGGTGAGCTAGGCAAAAGTGCTTCATCACACTCTGCCATCTTGAGTGCATCCCTCCAAAAACAAGATTTGAACTAGATGGTTTCTGGGGTCCCTCCCAGCTCTAGGCGTATGATCCTATGAGCCAGGAGTAAGTACTACCTTGGTACAGTCATATTTCTTATTTTGAGTTGGTTAGGTAGATCCACCTTGGGCCCATCTATCTGAGTCTTAAAGGAGCCCAGTGTCATGGTAGATGGGAATGGTGGATCTGTTTTCCTTCACCATGCTCCTCCAGGGAAGTAGGGCAGATAACATTGGGGCAGATACAAAAGCTTCATTAGGACCTTTATGGGTCAAAACTCAAGAGGTGGAAGGGCCCCTGGTTCAATTTTCCTCTGAGGTTTAAGATTGGAAGGAATTGCCCTACTCCCCAAGAGGTTTCCTGCGCCACTCCCTCCTGGAGCTGTTAACCCCCTTAGGTTAACTTATCTCATACATACATCTACATGGGCCAGTTGACTTCCCAGTTAGAGTGTAAGCTCCATGAAGGCAAGGATTATTTTTGCTGTTTTCTTTGTATCCTTGGTACTTACCATAATTCCTGGCACATAGTGAGCATTTAATAAAGGCTTGGTGACTCACTGAAGTAGGAAGACTCTGTTGACAGCTACTAGTAAAGGGGTAGATGAGCAGGTTAAAACCAAAGGGGCAGGTGCCACAGATACCCTAGTTCACTGTCTGTTCTCTTCTAGGTGGCAGCAGTGACCCTTCCAGAACAGCCCAAGGTCAAGCTCTGCCTTCTAGTCACCCCTCGGAGAGTGGGACCAGCCTTGGCAGCGAGGCTGGGGGAGTCCAAAGTGGCCCAGAGAGTGGCCCAGGAGAGCTGCAGGGGGATGGCTCTGACAGTGACAGTCACAAGGCTCCCAGTAAGTGAAAAGCTCTTCTTTCCCCTTTTGGGCATTTCCCTGACTCTGCTCAAGGTCCACACCTCCCTTTTTCTCTCTGACTAAAAAGGGCCTTCTCAATAGCTCATCTTTCCCGCCAACTCTTCTTCATAATCCACTGCTTACCAAAGAACATCTCCCATCATCCCAGAAATCCACATTGGTCCAACCTGGAATGAATGGGGAGGAAACAGGGCACTCAGCTGATTGGGCTTTTAAAGTCCTTCATAACCTGGCCCCAACTGATCTTTCCAGCTTGGTTATTCATTATTTCTTCCCACGTTCTGTAGCCAAAATGATCTTCTCTCTGTTCTTCACACTCACATGCCAGCTCCCATCACCATGCCTTTACACTGACTGCATCCCCATACCTAGAATGCACCCTCCCTCCCAGAATCTCTCTCTGCCTTCAAGGCATGGCCTAGGCATCACCATCTACTTGAAGCCCTTCCTGATCCTCTCCCACTGTCAGTACCCTCCCTCCCAAACTACCTCTGTTTAGCCACCTTGTATTTATTTGTATTTTTTCTCCTCATACAGGGTGTCCCAATAGACTTAGTGCCGTTTTAAGTTACTAAAAGCTTAAATCATCACTAAGACTGTTAGGACACCCTATATTTATTTCTTATATATTTTTGTTGTTGTTGTTGAGTTGTTTCAGTTATATCTGACTCTTCGTGACCCTATTTGGGGTTTTCTTAGCAAAGATACTGGAGCTGTTTACCATTCCCTTCTCCAGCTCATTTGACAGATGAGGAAATTGAGGCAAACAGTGATTTGCCCAGAGTCACACAGCCAGTAAGTATCTGAGACTGGATTAGAACCCATGAAGATGAGTCTTCCTGGTTCCAGATCCAGTAAGCTATATGCTGGGCCCACCTGTCTCTAAGTTCATTGAGAGTAGGGATGATTTCCTTCCTTGTATTTGCAACCACAGTCTCTAGCACAGTGGGTCATAGTAGGTGCTTCATAAATGCTTGTTGATTGATTTGATTGGTCTGATCATCGGTTGAAAGTAGGAGTCATCTTACTTAGGAGTCACAAAGTTGAAAACTTTCATTTTACATGGAATGGAAAAAATATTTGTCAGACACTGACTGCTCTAGGTACTGTAGTGAGTGATGAGGGTTCCAAAAAAAGAGAGTTCCTCTTCTCAAAGAGCTCATATTCTAATTGGGGGTAATGACAAGTAAAGAAAGAGCCTTGCTTATGTTTAGTTCATGGGCTGTAATTAATCACAAAGTCCAGACATCTGCTTTAATCAGCCAGTCAATCAAAAGTAAACCAGGTGTGAATAAATCCTTAACACATTTGAAAGAATTGGGGGCTCCATTGGATAAAGACAGATTCTGCTGCAAGGAAATATCTTGTGATTGGTCAAAAAAAGTTAAGTGGATGCTCTTAGGCTCCATCTAAAAATAGTAAGCAAGCCTAGTGAGGAGGACTCTTCTAAGGCACTGAGATCCCACTGACCATGCTATGGGGAAAATTGAACTAGTGGGAGACAGTACATTCAGCTAGAAGTAGAGAGAAACATGCCAGTTGAGTACCCAGAGACAGAATCGACTTGGTTAGAACCTGGTAACCATCAAAAGATCAGAGTATTTGGAGGCCCCATCCACCAGCGCTGGGAGCTGATAACACAGTCTGTGCTGAGAACTGAGAGATGCACAGAGAACAAATGAGACCCATCCAAGGAAAGGCAGCTTCGAAGGAAGTGTGACCCTTCAGGGAAGATATAAGTGGGAGGTGTGGGCTTTGCAAGAATTTACAAATCCCTGGGGACCAGCAGGTAGTCAAGGGAAACTTCATGAGGACCCTGCAGTGGGAAGGAAAGAAACTCTGGTGACTAAGCTATGAGCTACCCTTTGCCACTGATGCCTCTGTGCTTTTTCTAAGCTTGAGCTCACTCTCCACAGTAGCTTGTGAGGGAATGTACAACACCACCCCCAATTTGAGAGGGGCATTATTTTGTGGCAACTGTCTTTGCTATACTTACTTAATAAATATCCTTTTGAAAACTAATTAAGTATTAATAGTAGTGTATGTATATATTATATGTAATTATATATAATCATATTATTAAAATATTTATATAATTTTATTTATTTAAATATATTCTAAATCAATAAATATATTCTATAACAATAATCAATCATTCTTGCTGGCTAATCAATAATATTTGACATGATTATGATGATTAATATGCTGGTTGTTATTGATCAGCTATCAATAAAAATACTTGTTGATAATTATTGGTATATACTTTCTAGAGAGCTTTAAGGATTGCAACAGACTTTGTTACCTCATTTGATTCTCACAAAAAGTGATCAAAGCTAACATTTATATAGCACTTACTCTGTGCGATGCATTGTACTGAGCTCTTTACAAATCGTCATCTCACTTGATCCTCGAGACTTGAGATGGGAGATGGATGTTATTTTTATTCCCATTTCATACAAGGGGCTCATAAGCAACAGTGCTCTCATTGAAAGGGATCAAGGACCTTAGGAGCCATCAAGTTTAACCCTTTCCTTGTATGTGGAATATAAAAAGCATTTATCAAGCACCTACTATATACAGCCCAACATATCCCTTTGGGTTATCCCTAGAAGTCTGAGGGAACAGTAGACATTGACCACTAAGGACCCAACTGGCCAATGCTTGGAGGAGATAAACTCAAAGGCCCACTAAAATGGTTATGTCTAGGAGTGGGGACCAGAGAGGAGGAAAGAATAGGGATCAACAGAGGTCTGAAATAGAGAGAATGGCAGTGGAGGGACCTCAGGTCTTCTCAGGAATGAAAGAGACAGGTTTTCCAGAATATCAGTTCCTTGAGAGTAGGGATTATTTCATTCTCATCTGGATGGTTGTAATGGTAATTAATTTAAATTTGAAGACCCCTTTTTTGTTATGTCAAGTAAGCAGGTACTTAGCTCTTAGTAACTAAGGGCTAAGTACCTCTGTGAAAGAAACAGAAGTTGTGAACTGTCTCCTGCTTACTTGACATAACAAAAAAGAGGTCTTCAAATTTAAATTAATTACCATTACATTGGTGTAATAGATAGAGCATTGTACCCAGAGTTGGGAAGAACTGAGTTCCAATCCAGTCTCAGACACTTTACTGGATTTGTGACCTTGGGCAAATCAACTCTGTCTGCCTCAGTTTCCTCAACTATAAAATAATTTTATCAAAAGCACCTAACTCTAAGGATTATTGTAAGGATGAGATAAGATAATATGGGAAAGTACTAAGCCCAGGACGGGTGCATGGTTCTGTATAAATGCTTGTTTCTTTCCCTTACTTTGTATCACAAGTGAACGCATTTATCAAGCCCCAGATATTGTGTGCTAAGTACTGGAGATGCAAAGAAAGGGAAAGACAGCCCTTACTCCCAGTGCTTAGAGCAGTGTCTTAGACATAATTGCTTCCTTAATGTTTGTAATTAATTGATCATAGGACCATAAGTTTAGAAGGTACCTGAGAGTTCATCTAGTCTAGCCCTTTGATTACAGGTGGTGAAACTGAGGCTGAGAGAGGTTACATTTACTTGAGAGGGATATAGAATGTACAGCTGGAGGAATCAGGAAAGGTTTCCCATGGAGGAAGAAGTGAAAAGGCAGTGCACCCCAGGAATGGGGTAGTCAGAGCAAAGGCAAGGAGATGGAAAATGGGGTGCAGAATTCAAGGGAACAGCAAGAAGGTCAGAAGTCATAGTAGCACAGATTTAAAACTAGAAGGTGTCATGGTCATCTCTAGCCAACCCCCTCATTTTGCAAGTAAGGAAACTGAGGCCCAGAGGGGTTAGGTGACTTTCCCCAGGCCACACTGGTAGCAGTAGTAGGTCTGGGTGAGATTTGGCTTCGACAGAACCAGGTTTCCTTAAGTCCTAACCCAGAACTCGGGTGCCTTACTGAAGCATCTCAAATGCTGGCCACCTTGACTAGCTGGGAGGATATTATTCACTAGGTGACTTCCCAGGTTCCTGTCATCTTTGATGTCAAAGATCTTAATACTCAAGGGGAGCTTCTGTTTCCTCAGGGTTTCCCAAGAGATCCCTTGTCCCTGCAGGTAAATTGCAAAGCAGGAGTAGCCCTGGAGGTTTGACAGCAGAGAGCATTCTCTCAGAAACACTTCTATTCAACGCCCATTTTTTCTCTCTTCTCATTGAAGGATAAAAAGAAAGAAAAAATCTCTGCTTTCAGAAAACCAATGAGCTCTTTGTAGAATTGGCTTAGTAGAACTCTTTCTGAGCTCTGACAGGTTCATTTATGCAGCAGGAGCCTGGCTGGGAGTGGCGGGGATGGTTACTTCTAAGAGCAATTCTGTTCCCATTCTGGCATGTGGGGCTCAGCTGGACACACACCCCCCACTCAGGACAGTCAATGTCATAGGGTCTAAAGCCAGAAGGCACCTCAAAGGCCATATAGGACAATGCTGTAGACCAGCAGGTTCTAGGGCTGGAACACACCTCTGAGGCCATCAAGTCCAGCCCCCTTAATTTTACAGATGAGGAAACTGAGGTCAGTGATGTGAAGTGACTCTTGCCCAGGCTCTTCCTAGCTAGTGAGTGAAATCCAGAGTACTATTAGAACTAAAGTCTTCCTGCCTCCAAGTCTAGTGCTGAGCCCAGCAGCATACTGCCTCCTAACCCAGCCCCCTCATTTTACAGGTGAGACAGCTGAGGCCGAAGCAGTTAAGGGACTTACCCCAAATCATACAGATAATAAGTGGCAGAGCTAGATTTTGAATTTGGGTTCAATAACAATCATTTCTGCCTTTCTGGTCCAGCACTTGCTAGAGGGCAGGGGTTGAAGTGTATGTTAATAGTGGGTCTTTTTTACTATTGACCTTTTGTCTTTTTTCTTCTTCCCAAAGGCAAGAGACATACCTGGATGAGCCCACGGTGCTGATGCAGACAAAGGAACCATCTCGGCTTTGGTCAGGGACCCCCACAGACTGGACTTTTCTGTGGCACACACAGACACAGACACACACGCAGACACAGAGACACACAGATGCACAGACACAGATGCACAGATACACAGACACACACAGAGACAGACACACAGACACAGAGACAGACACAGAGACAGACACACACGCAGACGCAGACACAGATACACACACAGACACACACACAGTCACAGAGACAGACACACAGATGCACAGACACAGACACACAAACACAGACACACAGACACAGACACACACACACAGAGACAGACACACAGATACACACAGACACACAAACACAGACACACAGACACAGATACACACACACACAGACACACACACAGTCACAGAGACAGACACACAGATACACAGACACAGACACACAAACACAGACACACAGACACAGATACACAGACACACAGACACACAGACACAGACACACAAACACAGACACACAGACACAGATACACACACAGACACAGATACACACACACACACACACACACACACACACACACACACTGTTCCCGGCCCTTTGGCACCTATGAACTTTTTGTTTACCAAGCTGCCTTGAGGATTTGTCCCAAACTGGAACAGGATCAGCCTTCCCTACAGCCCTCACAGGCCCTGGCCATCCTCTATATGACTGTATCCCCCCCAGTCCTGTACTCACTTCAGACAGCTACTACCCACTCCCAAGGAAACTGAGCTGATTCCAAGGATGGACAGCTGGAAGAGGAAAGTGGGGCCAGCTGCCCTGGGCTCCTCTCCTCTTTCCCTGCTGGCCACTGGGGACTGGATTGTCTTTTGACTGAGGAGCCCCTGTCTGGGAGCTGGTGGTGCTGGGTCTTCTGGAGTAGAATAGGGGGTTAATAGGAATGGGGGTAGCTAGACCATAGATAGACCATTGCCTTCACTGTCCTTTTATCTCCATCCCACTTGGGAAGGGAGCTCTGCCTGAAGATTCAGTCTATCTCTTTATGTTCTTTTTACTCACTTCTCCCCCTCCTACCCCTGAATGAGCCCTCAAACCCTCTGCCCAGAATGAAAAGACTTTCAGACCAACTCAGTGAAGAGACGGTTCCAACCACTGATTTTGGAGGTGGGCCAAGGGCAACACCTGCCTCTTTAGGGTAAGGAAAACACGTCTGAGTGCTAGTGATAAAGTCAATGAACTTGGTCCAGAGAATGAGGAGAGGGTCCAGGTGAGACTGGATTCACCAGATTTTCCCTTTAGTAAGGGGCTAGAGGCTGCTCCCCACCCCCACTCTCTGGGCTGCCAATGAGAGCTCTCTTTGAAGCTCCCTCCCCACCCTTGGTCAGGTTGATTAAAATTCCTCAGCTCCCCTTTCCTGCATCAAGTTTCCTGATTAGTCTCCCTTCAGCCAGAGTCAAAGACAACCACTGGGTGTCTGGCAGCTCTCAGGAATGAATAGCAGAGATTTCTCCTCCTCAATAGCCAGCCTTGGGCTTATTCTCTTGCCAAGACACGTGGGTCCCAGAAGCCATCAGTTCATTTTCTTCAGAAGATTCAGCTTGGCATGGAAAATGCCAGATTCACAGGGGCTGGCAAACTCTTTCGGAAAAATCCACCCCAATGATGTGTCTTTGGGGGTGGGTGGTTTGGATTTTTTCCCCTTCTTTGTTTGAATTAATGTCAGCAGATTGTCTGTTTCCTCTTGTCCCCCTCTGAGTACTGGGTTCAAGGACTGCCACCCTACCTATAGGCTGGCCTCAGGGGTCCTGAGCTTTCCTCCTCTTGTTGGAACAATGGATCTGGGGACAGAAATTTGCTGTTTCGCTGTGATAAGGTATTTTTCAGGAAGAAAACAATAAAAAACTAGAATTTGCATCAAGCCACTTGTTGTCTCTCTAAAAGAAGAAAGTTTATTTCCCTGAGTTGTAAGACATGTGTCTGCTGCTGCCTGGTGCCCTATGCTTACATCAGGGGTTCTTTATCTTTTCTGTGTTCTAGACCCCTTGCACAGACAGTCTGGTGAAGCCTATCAACTCTTTCTCAAAATCATGTTCTTAAATTCATAAAATGGGATTGTAGGGAAACTATGTTAAATCGTAGCTATCAAAATATTTTAAAAAGAAAGATCACAGGCCTCCAGTTTAAATATCTGCTGATAGATCATAGGATTCCAGATTTTTAGTTCAGAGAAACCTGAGAAGTTTCTGATTTTATAGAGGAGGAAATAAAGCCCCACAAGGCTTGAGAAATTGACCAAAGTCACACAGACTAAGAACCAGGATTCAAACTCAGGTCCTCTGAGTTCAGATTCAGCTTGTTGGGCTTGGCTGGAGTTTACATTCTGTTGGTGAAGGCATAGAATCTGAGATTTAGAGCTGGGAGGAAACTTCAGAGACCATTCAGTCCAGCTCTGATGAGCAAATTGAGGCCCACAGGGAAAGGAAATTGCCCAGGTTCACTTGCCCAGGATTGGAACCCAGGAGTTCCTGACTAAATCCAGCTATCTCTATCCACTACACTACCTACTAGGATACAGTAACGAACCTGCTGGATTCTGCTCCCCCACTGGGCAATCACTTATCATGTGAATTTGAACAAGTCTCAGTTTACTGGACCTTAGCCTTCTCAACAAAGACAGCTAGGTGACTCAGTGAAGTCAGGAAGACTCATCTCCCTGAGTTCAAGTCCAGCCTCAGACACTAGCTCTATGACCCTGGACAAGACACTTAACCCTGTTTGCCTCAGTTATCTCATCTGTCAAATGAAGAAGGAAACGACAAACCACTCCAGTATCTTTGCCAAGAAAACCCCAAGTGGGGTCGTGAAGAGTCAGACAGGACTGAATCAACTGAACAACAACAACAGTGTGTCAGGTACTGTGCTACAGATACAAATAACAAGAAATATCATTTCTGTCCCTCAAAGAGCTTAAAATCTAATGGGGAGGGGGGAAATGAGACAAAAGGGAGCTAAAAAAGGGGAGGGGCAAGTATGAGGGAGGAAAGGAAAGCGCTTTAACATGAGGGCATGTGGTATTGAAGTCCAAAAGCTCAGAAATGGAGCCAGGAGGAGAATGAAGGTTGAGCAACCTAGGACCCCCCCCAAAAATGGAGATCCCAAGAAGGAACTCACCAGTGGGAAGAAGGGGACCAGTATAGCAGAGGGATGTTTCAAGATGACAAAGTCCCAGGTGCTGAGGGAAATGTCAGTGTGAGGTCACAGGTGAGGCATGATCACAAAATCTAGAAAGCAGATGTAGGAGGGGGGTGATTAGTCAAAATTAGTCAAGTCAGGTCAAATAAGGTCAAGTGCAGAGGTTCAGTGAAGCCCTCAGCACTGGACAGGCTCTTTGATGCTGAATGTTGTTCCATAAGGGCTCACAGGTCTTTTCCTGTGAAAAGATACCAGAAAGGTTCCAAAAAGATCTTGACAGCACAGTTTCTATCTGATAAGATAATTGTTAATAGGGATAAATAGAAGGTCCTACATTTGGAGTTGAAAAATCCACTGGCTAAGTGTAAGATGGGGGAGATAATAATAACTCCATTGAAAACGATGAGGAATGAGATAATCCCATTCCCCTGTGAATAATCTACAGAACATGCAGCACAAAAGAATAAGATGGCAGTAGAATGGCAGACTCTCTGGGACTGCTTCTACCTGAACTCCCAAAATGAGTAGAATGAGATGATTTGGAGCATCAGTCAGAATAACTGGTGCTTTGAGTTTGAAGGTTTGTGAAATGCTTGGTAGACATGATCTCACGGGGTGATGATGTAGCTAAACAATTTGTGGGGAAAAAGACTGGGGAGGCAGGTTTGGTGGATGGCAAGCTCAAGGTGAGGCAACAATGCAACATACTCTGCTCCAGTCTAAACCAAACAGCAGTTAGTATGATTTTAAACTGTATTAAGAGAGACACAACACCAAGGACAAGGTAAATGATGGTCCTGCTGTGCTCTACCTTGGACAGCTCCAATTGGGATATGTACCTTCTTTTAGGAAGGACTTTGGTACACAACAGCACACACAGAGGAGGGCTGGAGATCGGGCTGGTGAAGGGACTGCAACCATGCCCTATGAGCATGAATTGAAGGAACTGGGAATGTTTAGTCTGGAGAAGAAAAGCCTCAGAATGGGCAGAAAGGGCATCAGAACTGATTGTTAAATTTTCAGTATAAGCATTTACACATCAGAAATCTGGCAAATGCTTTGAATCAGGGTTTGATTTACTATTTTGTTGGTTATCTAAACTTAAGAAAGTAATGGATAAAAATGTTAATAACAGATTAAACTCCCCAGGCTCTAGTTTCCTCTTCTGTAAAGTGAAGGGAATTATGGGATCCTGTTTCTGAAGCTAGAAAGGATCTTCAAAGTTATTTAACCCAAACCCCTCTTTTGGCAGAGAAGGAAACATGCCCAGGGAGGTTATAACTTTTTTATTTTGCTTTTTTTGGAGGGCAGTCGGGGTTAAGTGACTTGCCCAAGGTCACATGGCTAGTTTTTGTGTTAAGTGTCTGAGGCCGGATTTGAACTCAGGTCCTCCTAACTCCAGGGCCAGTGCTCTATTCACTGCACCACCTAGCCGCCCCCGGAGGTTATAACTTGCTTGCAAGTCACAAACCTAGTAAGGGAACTGGGACTTGACTGGGAACTGGGTCAGATTCCTAGGCTGTTATATCTAGGGCTGAAGGGACCTTAGACTTTGCCTTTATGCAAAGGAAACTGACCAAATGGGTTCAGTGACCTGCTCCGGGTCACATAGGTAGGGTCAGCAACAACACTCCACTCCAATGCCAGTACTCTTTCCGTTAGACCTCAATGTCTCTTTTTTTAAAATTTAGTTTTTATTTGTTTTCTTCTTTACATTATTCATTTTCATTACATTTTTTGAATTACACATTTTCTCCCCGTCTTGCTCCTGCCCCAACCCCATAACAGCAATCCCACTGTAAAGCCCCTCCCCTGCTCTGCTCTCCTATTTTCTAGTAGGGCAGGAGGGGTCTCCCTATCCCAGCCCCTATA
>CM053593.1:365384511-365402995 GCA_028646575.1 Pseudocheirus occidentalis
CCCTGGCCTGGCAGAAGGAATGTTAATAAAGGATTTACTGCTTCCATACCCTTCCTCAGCAACCTGTGCAATATGAGAAGCTCATGTGACCTGAGGGAGTTGGTGTGCTGTGTTGGAAAGAGCTTGGCATCTGGAATCAGAAGACCTGAGTTCAAATACTGACCAGTTCTGCTGCTGATTACCCCTGAGAACAAATCACGACTTAGCTTCCTTAAATTAGATGACCCATGAGAGCCCAGCTTCCAGCTCTAGAGCTAAGGTTTCAAGTCACTTCTCTTCCCAGAGACTCAGTTTCTCCCTCTGTAAAATGAGGGACTTGGATTTTATGGCCCCTGGATCCTATGAATCTGTGTGATGTTGGCAAAGTTCCTAAGCTTCCTGTGCCTCAATTTTCTGACCTGTAAAATGGGCCTCTAAAGGCCCTTCTAGCTCAGGATCAAGGACCTTTTCTTCATCCTTGTTGCTCTTCAGGTTCCTCATCTTAACCTCTTTGTCTGAGTGACAGATGTGCTCTCTACCAGTCAGATAACAAGCATTTATTATGGCCTTCCATACAGGCTAGGGACAGTACTGAGGGGTAGGGTTACAAAGAGGGCAAATTCACTGTCCCCACCTGTTCTCAAATGGCTTACAGTCTAATGGGACAACATGTAAAATAACTAGGTAGATTCAAAGTAGATGGAAAGTATTCTCAGAGATTACCTGAGGAAGGGGGAAGAAACAGGAATCCATCAAGCAACATTTATTAAGTGCCTATTCTGTGCCAGGGGCAGCTGGTTGACACACTAGAAGTCAGGGAGACCTGAGTTCAAGTCTGGTCTCAGGCACGTACTAGTTGTGTGAACCTGAGCAAGTCACTTCACCCTGTTTGCCTCAGTTTCCTCATCCATAAAGTGAGCTAGAGAAGGAAATAGCAAAGCACTCCAATAGCTTGGCCAAGAGAACTCCAAATAGGGTCACAAAGAGTTGGACACAACTGGAACAACTGAACAATAACAACATCAATGTACCAGGCACTCTGCTAAGGTCTCAGGATACAAATGAAGGCAAATGCTCTGTCTCTGCCCTCAAGAGGCTTCCAGTCTAATGGGAAATTAAACATGCAAGCAACCCTGAGCATATAAGGTAGGCAGAGAATAGATGGGAGGTCATTTCAGAGGGAGGAGTACCAGCAGGGGGGTTGGGGGGAGATGATTACCTCCTGCAGAAGAACATTTTTAACCTAGAGTCTTGAAGGAAGCCAAGGAAATGTAAGAGGCAGAGATAAGGAGGAAAGAGAATGTTGCTGACCTGGGGGACCCTAGGGGACATCCAATCCTAGGGACATCCCATCCATCCCCTGCCATCATCCCTCAATATTCCTCCTTCCTGCCTCCCTCCTGCCAACCTGCCCTTCATCCAGAGGCCCAATCCTAAAGGGCCTGGCTCTCTGTTAGAGAGCAGCTGACAATTAAGTCTGACTCAGGTATTAGCAGAGAATGGCTTAAGGGCTTAAGGCAGAAGTTGGCAAGCCCTGGCACAGGTGCCATAGGAGGCTTACAGACCAATCCTCATTGGCATTTGTGCAAGCTGCCACAGCTGGGTCCACCTCCCTGCCCCAGGATTGTTAACTTGCCAGGAAAGCCAAGAGTAAGCCCTAGGCAGGCACCCCCTCCCATGTAGGGGAACTTAATTGACATCTGGGTTTGAGGCCTGAGCTGCTGCATGACTCAGTAGCTGTCTACGTTACCCGGGCAAGGCATGGGTCCTCTCTAAGCCTCATCTGTAAAATGGATTTAAATATATTTACACTAGTTCATAGGGTTGTTGTGCACAATGGGAAAATAAGCCATGTGAATGTGAGCTGTTGTCTCCCCATCCCCTTCCTTCCTTCCCTGGAAGACATCATGATACAATGGAAAGGTTCTGAGATATGTAGTCACGGGACTTGGATTCAAATCCTTTTCACTCCCTATGTAACCATAGGCAAGACCATTAACCTCTCGGGGCCTCTATTTCCTCATCTATAAAAAAAAGGGGGTTGATTTAGCCAGCCACTAAGGCCTCTTCCAGCTCTAGACCTAGAATCCTAGATTTAGCCCCTCTAGTCAGGATGAAAACAGGAAAAAATGAAGTCAGAATACCTGAATTTTGATACAACTTAACTTCTCCAAAGAAGAATATGTTAATATATATTTACACACACACACACACACACACACACACATACACACACACATTATATATATATATATTTGGAGGGGAGCTGTGAGATCATTTTCCTAGAGAGCTCCAGATGAGGAATTTTCTCATTTTCTCATTTGCTTAGCTAAACTCTGCAACTAATAAGGTTTAGAGAGTTACCTGGGACACTGAGGAAGCAAATGACCTGCCCAAGGTCACACAACTGTAACTCATCAGAGAGGAGACTCAAACCCAAGTATCCCTTACTCCATGGCCATTTCTTCATCCTCTATTCCACAGTGCTGCCTTTCAGGGGTATATATAAGATAGGGGGCTCTTTAAAAATTAAAAAAAAATTCCAAACTTCAGAGGAATAAATTTCTAAAGGTAGAAATTTTTATTTTTTTATATTTTGGGTACACTATAAGGCCACTTCTTAGATTGGAAATAAATTCCAATTAGGCTGTAAACTCCTGGAGAGTGGAGACACTGTCCTATTCATCTTTATGTTGAGGGCTAGAGCACAGTGCCTCATATAGAGGAGAAGCTCAGAAAATGTTGTCGGGAGAAATGAGTAATAGAGCTATCTGAGGGGCCGCAGAGACCTTCCCAGCATCCTTCCACATCCTGAATGAGCCTAAACACTTGAAAGTGGATTCTTTTGGGTGGCTACGAGTGAGAGAGCATATGATGGAAGGAGCTGTCTCAGGTACTTAACTGTTTCGATTAGTCAGTCAGTCAGTCAACAAGTATTCATTGAGCACTCATGGACTGAGGGTGGTCCTAGGATTGTAGATGGAATGATGACCTTAGACCAGAGCACTCTAGAAGGTCAATCCCAATGTGGTGATGGTGGAGTTTGGATCAAAAGATCAAGGAGATCAAGGAGAACAGCCCAGGCAGAGGAATATGAACCAAGTTGGGCACTCAAAATTGTAGCTAGATAGGAGAGTTGTCTGACCTTGGAGCCTATCATTTCTGAATTTGTCTGTTTTGTTGTTCTTCAGTATTTGGTGATAAGTCACACATCTGTGTGACCTGGCCTGTTATTACTTTCTATCAGCAAGAAAAGTAAAAATACTGGGCTGATCCACATCCAGAGAAAAAACTATGGAGTTGGAATGCAAAGTGAAGCAGACTATTTTCTTGTTTTGTTTTGTTTCTCATGATTTTTCCCATTTGTTAGAATTCTTCTATACAACATGAGTAATGCAAAAATATGTTTAATAGGAACGTATGTGTAGAACCTACATCAGATTGCTTGCCATCTTGGGGAGGGAGGGAGAGAAAATTTAAAACTTATGGAAGTGAATGTTGAAAACTAAAAACTATTAACTTTTTTTAAAGCCTGGGGGAGAGTGTGGAGGAGAGGGGAGAGAGAGGGAGAGGGAGGGAGGAAGAGAGAGAGAGATAGAAGGGGAGGGAGAGAAGGAGAGAGGGAAAGGGGAAGGAGGGAGATGGGGAGGGAAGGAAGAGAGAAAAGGGAAGGGAAAGGAGAGAAGGAAAGAAAGAAAGAGAGAAAAGGGAGAGATGGAGAGGAGGGAGGGAAGGAGGGGAAGGGAGACAGACAGAGACATAGAAAGAGAACATGCAGGGATGTCTTGTTTTCTGTAAGAAAGAAAACTGGAACTCGGTAGCCATCCTCGTTGGCAGATTCTGCTTCTTCAAGACCTGCCCCAAACCACCTCACTCTAAATGATTTTCTTAGAAAAGTCATTAAATTCAAGTTTTCTTAAATATAAATCTGATTAGTTTCATGTTCTAATTCAAACTATTTAAAATTCTCTAAGTTTAATTCTGTAAGGAGGCTCTCCCATCTTGGTCCAAGGTCTTGACTTAGAGACCCAGGTAAAATATCGTTGCCTGATGCAGTGGAAAGACTGGATTTTGAGTTGAGGAATTTTGTTGCATGACCATAGGCCAGTTACTTAACCTCCTTGGGCCTCAGTTTCCCCATTTGTAAAATGAAGGAGTTGAACTTGGATAGCCTCTGAACTCCCTTCAAGCTCTAGAGTTAGGAGCTTATCAATCACTTAACCTCTCTGGGACTCAGTTTCCTCATTTGTAAAGAAGGTAGTTCAATTAGATGACTTTTGATGTTCTTTCCAGCTTCAGAGATATGATCTTATTTTACTTTATAAATTAACTATTGTAATCTGGAGTGTATAGCCACTACAGGAGAGAGAGAGAGAGAGAGAGAGAGAGAGAGAGAGAGAGAGAGAGAGAGAGCTCAGAAGGTCAATCCTTGAATCAGGCTCAAATACTCCCCCACTTGATTTCCAGAAACCAAGGAGAACCTTGAAGAGTCAGTTTCTAGCCATGAGTGACTCCAGGGTGATATTGGATGACTCTGATCAGGTCCATTCTCCTCCTTTGGCCTCAGATTCATCACCTGAAAAATGAGGGGTTTGGGCTGGATGACCCCTTAAAGTCCCTTCAGTTCCAAATCCAATGAATGATCTTATTAGAAACCAAAGACAAAAATTTAGGGATGAATGCACTGGCAAGGGAGTGAGGCCATCCAGGCCTAAGCACTTAGATTGAGACCTTAGACGTGATCTTTTCCCACCCTCTCCCTTTACTTGTGAGGAAACTGAGACCTGGGCATGTTAAGTAACCTCTCAAGATCACACAGGGGACAGAGCCAGAACTGAAAATTGGGCCTCTGACTACAGAGGCAAATTCTTTTAAAGAGCCCCTTTTGACTCTCAGCCCCCAAACCATCCTTAAAAAGATCCAAACAGAACATCAGAGCCAAGAGAAACTCTAGAATTCAGCTAGTCCCACCCCTCACTTTACAGATAGGGAAACTGAGGCCCAGAGAGGCCAAGGAACTTGTCCAAAGGACCTAAAATGACTCTCAGCAGATCCCAGGCCCCTGAGTTTCCAGCCTAGCAGATAAAAGCAGCAGGCGTGAGCAAATCCATCCCATGTTTAGCTTCCACATTTGACATTTGAGGGGAGAGAGAGAGGGGGAGTCTGTACCTTGAGGTGACTCATGGGGCTGACTCAGCCCTGAAGGAGTCTGGTTCCCCAGCATCACCCAGTTTGCATCGACTTCCTGGTAGGAGGAAATGAGGAGGTTAATTACTTTGGCAAAGAGGTTTGTAATTTAATCTGCACAAATGTGGCATGTCAGGCCTTTAATTACCCTTTTATTGTTTGCTAAACAAGGTGGGAATTCTAGAGCTGAATCTTTAATTCTCTCTGCTGTACAATTCCCCAATAATGCACTGAGTCCCCTCCTAGGTGTAGATGTTACCTGATGGGGGAGGGGAGATAGCCTGCACTTGAGGAGGTTATAATCCAATAAGAGAGATTAAATAGACAATATTAAGCCCCTGTTCCATAGACTTCAAGGTTTGTGAAAGTGCTTTTCAGAACCACCTTAAGGGTTTGGCCAACTAGGTGTCATTGTTCTCCTCTCACAGCTGAGGAACTGGAGCTCAGAAAGGTGGGATCGCCTCCTCAGGGTCATTCACTCCAATATTTTTGATTTGGAGTCTAAGATCATAGATGTGGAGCAGGAAAGGCCTTCCAAAGCCATAGAGTTCAACCCATTCATTTTACAGACCAGGAAAATGAGACCCAGGGAGATTCTGACCTACTCAAGTAAGCATCAGAAGTGGGATTCTAACCTGGGTCCTCTGAGACATAACCAGTCATTATTCTTTACCATTAGAGATCCTGGCTTAGAATTCCAGCTCAACCACTTACTACCTGAGTAACCCTAGACATTTCACTCAAATCTCTGGGTCTCAGTTTCCTCATCTAGAAAGAATTAAAAGAAGGACCCTGGACTTGATGACCTCTGGGGGTCCCTTAAAGCTCTAAATTTCTGATCTTATAATTAAACCTGTGATTAATTTTTCCAGGATTCCATCAGTATAGGTTCTTCATTCAAGCAGGTTGCAACCCCTCTGTAACTTAGAGGATCTCCAAGAGCTGGGAAGAAAGGAAGGAAAGGAAGGAAGGAAGGAAGGAAGGAAGGAAAGAAGGAAGGAAGGAAGGAAAGAAGGAAGGAAGGAAGGAAGGAAGGAAGGAAGGAAGGAAGGAAGGAAGGAAGGAAAGGTCATCCTCCTATGGCCAACCTTGTGATGAACTTTTGACCACACACTTTGTTGCTGTAGAGCCCAAGGAACCCAGGTTTCCCAAATCCTGGTCTCATCTCTTTCCATGATAGCACAAATTTGCTTTAAAGCCTTTGCAACCCACCCTCTCCTTTAGATCCCCAGTCAGACCTTTGTTAGGTTAGTGAGAGAAAGGTTCTCAGTAACCCATCCCCAGCTGCCTACAGTATCCAATCCAAATCAATCCAACCAGTGTTTATTTCGTAAGTGCTGAGATCATGGAAAGACTTCATCCAGATGCTGGTAACACAGAAACAAAGGAAAAGACTGTCCCCGCTTGCCAAGGTTCTACATCTTGCTGGAATGATATAAAGAAAATTATATAGATAGTTATTAGAAGAGGAAGAGAACACATCAGCCAGGAAAGGCTGCCTGTAAGAAGTAGCCCATGAACAGAGCCTAGAAGAAAGCTGAGAATTCTCCCAATAGAGAAGAGGGGGAGAGAAAGCAGACAAAGGCAGAGAGTCTGGAGAGTGAGAGTACCCAGCTCGGGGAAACATTGAATGAGTCAACTGATCTGGATTTACATATAAGAAGCCTGGAAAGGGAAGCTGGAGACAGACTGTGATAGGGATCCAGCTAGGGAGTGTGGGTAAATTCTCTCTGTTGGCTCTCTTGCCAGAAGCAGGGAAGGGTAGATACTCCTTAGTCCCCATCTATTAGTAACCACCTCTTCAGAGGGCAGATTCCAGAACCATCTGCTGGATGTTTTCCTGTCTCCAGACTCTGCCTTTGGACAAGCCATCCCCCCACTCCCTTAGACTGTACTTGGAGTCAGGAAGATCTTGGTCCAAGTCCTGTCTCAGACACTTGACAGCTGAGTGACATAGTATGTAATTTAACCTCTTTGTGCCTCAGCTTCCTGATCTGTAAAATAAAGAGAATATACCCAGTCACCTTCAAAGATCCTTTCTGTCTCCAAGTCTATGATCTTGTTTTTAGTAAGTCTCTTCTTTCTTTTTCATTCATTGTTATAAAAGATGGTTACTGGGTCAGGAAAGAGGAAGAATGTGTTGGGAAAACAAGGTAATAGGAAAACAAAAACTATAAATAAAGGTGTTTGTTGTTTGTTTGTTTTTAAATAAAAGAAGTGGGACAGTAAAAAGAAAACTCATTTTTGGAGGTGGAAGAATCCAAATCCTGACTCTTCCATGTACAAGGTCTGTGGTCTTAGGGAAGTCCCTTTGTATCTGTGGGCCTCTGTTTCTCTATTTCTAAAATGAACTAGATTCTCTCTAAGATGCCAGTCATTTAGATCATAATGATAAATGTAAAGAGATTATTTCATTGGCCCTCAGGTCAACCCCGGGAATTAACACTACAAGCATTATTATTTCTATTTTCCAGATTTTTACAGCAAGTTTCTCTGACAAAGGTTTCATTTCTCAAATACATAGAGGACAGAGTAAAATCTGTAAGAATATGAGTCACTCCCCAATTGATAAATGGTCAAAGGATACAAACAGGCAGTTTTCAGAGGAAGAAATTAAAGCTATCTATAGTCATATGAAAAAAATGCTATAAATCACTATTGATTAGATAAAATCAAATTAAAACAACTCTGATGTACCACATCACACCTATAAAATTGGCTAATATTACCAAAAGAAAGTAAAATGATAGATGTTGGAGAAAATTTGGGAAGTTTGGAACACTAATGAATTTTTGGTGGAGTAGTGAACTTATCCAACCATTTTAGAGAGCAATTTGGAACTATGCCCAAAGGGCTACAAAAAAGTGCATACCCTTTGCTCCAATAATACCACTACTAGGTTTGTATCCCAGAGAGTTCATTAAAAAGGGGGGAAAGAAAAGAAAAAGAAAGGAAAGGAAAGGAAAAAAAGAAGAGAAGAGAAGAGAAAAAGAAAGAAAAAGGTCTTTTCCCTACATGAACAAAAATATTTGTTTGTGGTGGCAAAGAATTTGAAATTGAGGGGATGCTGATCAGTTGTGGAATGGCTGAACAAGTTGTGGTACATGAAGGGCAGCTAGGGGGCACAGTGAATAGAGCACCAGACCTGGAGTCAGGAGTACCTGAGTTTAATTCCAGCCTCAGACACTTAACACTTACAAGCCATGTGACCTTGGGCAAGTCACTTAACCCAAATTGCCCTGCCCTCCACTCTCCAAATAAAAAAAGTTGAGGCATGCTACTGTTCCATAAGAAATGATGGGCAGGTGAATTTCAGAAAAACCTGGAAAGATTTAGATGAACTGATGTTGAATGAAGTGAACAGAACCAGGAAAACATTGTATACAGTAACTGCAACATTGTTTGATGATCACCTTTGATGGACTTCGCTCTTCTCAGCAATGCAAGGATCTAAGACAACTCCAAAAGATTCGTGACGGAAAATGCTGTCCTTATCCAGAGAAAGAACTATGAAGTCTGAATGCAGATTGAAGCAGACTATTTTCTCTTTTTTGTATTTTTTTTAATTTTTTTCTTCTCATGGTTTTCCTCTTTTGTTCTGATTTTTCTTTCACATGACTAATGCGGAAATATTTGTAATAAAATTGTACATGGGAGGAAGGGAAAAAATCTAGAAAAAATCTAGTTCTATAATCAAATGTTAAAAATATATGTGTGTGTGTATATATTATTATTATTATTATTATTATTATTATTATTATTATTATTAACTACATGCAACTGGGAATTAAGATATACAGGCACTAGGGTAGGAAGATCTATCTTGCCCTACCAGAAAGTTGGAGGGGCAATAGGGGAGGACATAGGAGAGAGCAGATTGAGGGAGGAGTTACACAGTGATATGGCTGTTTTGGGGTGGTGAGTGGGAGAAAGATGGGGAGAAAATTTGTAACTCAAAATCTCATGGAAATTAATGGTGTAAACAAGAAAGCAAATAAATGAATAAAAAATAAAATTGTACACGAAGATCCTATATCAGATTGCAGGTCATCTTGGGATGGGGAGGAGATGGAGGTGAAAAAATTTAGAACTCAAAACCTTATTAAAGTAAATGTTGAAAAATTTAAAAAATAAAATTAATTAGATTCTCTCTAAGATTTCTGCCATTTAGACCATAATGATAAATATAAAAATTTAAAGTTTTCAAAGCTTAAAGAGATTATTTCATTGACCCCCCCAGGCCAACCCTGGGAATTAACACTGCAAGCATTATTGTTTCTTTTTTCCTAATTTTTCCAGCAAATTTCTATGACAAATGCCTCATTTCTCAAACATGTAGAGGACAGAGTCAAATCTATAAGAATATGAGACATTCCTCAGTCGACAAATGGTCAAAGAATATGAATAGGTAGTTTCCAGAATAAGAAAGCAAAGATATCTATTGCCATATAGAAGAAATGCCCTAAATCAATATTGATTTAAACAATGCAAATTAAAACAACCCCAAGATACTGCCTCACACCTATCAGATCGACTAATATGACAGAAAAGAAGAATAACAAATGCCAGAACTAAAACATTGTTGGAAGAATCAATAATGGTCCAATCATTCTGAAGAACAATTTGAAACTATGCCCAAAAAACCATCAAACTGTGCATACTCTTTGATCCAGCAAAACCACTATTAGGTCTGTATGCCAAAGAGGTCAAAGAAGAAAGTAAAGGACCTATATTTACAAAAATATTTATAGCAGCCAAAGAATTGGAAATGGAAGGGATGTCCATCAATTGGAGAATGTCTGAACAAGTTGTGGGATGTGATTGGAATGGAATACTACTGCGCTATAAGAAATGACAAGCAAGATGGTTTCAGGAAAACCCCAAAAGACTTACATGAACTGATACAAATTGAAGTAAGCAGAACCAGGAGAACTTTGTACAACAGTAACAGCGACATTGGGTGATGACTGATTAACCATAATAGACTTAGCTCTTCTCAACAGTACAATGTTCTGAAACAATTTTGAGGGACTTACTATGAAAAATGCTATCCACCTCCAGAGAAAGAACTAATGGAGTCTGAATTCAGATTGAAGCATGCTATTTTTAAAAAAGCCTTTTCTTTGTTTTTCTTGGGTTTGGTTGTCGGTGTTGTTTATGTTTTATTTCCTGACATTGGCTAATATGGAAACACATTTTACATGACTACACATGTATAACCTATGTCAAATTGCTGGTCTTCTCAAAGAGGGGAGAAGTGAGGGAGAGAGGGAAAAATTTGGAACTCAAAATTTTAAAAAATGCTAAAAATAGTTTTACATCTAATTGGAAAAAAATAAAATATACAGTTACTTTAAAAGGGGGAAATGAAAAAAAAATTCCCATTTTACACAAGGAAACTGCTTCTCAGACAGTTTAAATAACTTGCCCAAGGTCACACAACCACTAACTGTAGAGGGAGAATTTTGACCCAAGTTTTCCTGACTCAAGCCAGGTTCTCTCCCCTCCGCCTCTCTGCTAACTAGCTAAGTACATCTACTTCCCTGGGATAATAATGTATGCAATCGTTTTTGGTCTTCATTTCTCTCTATTCCTACCTAATCTTGCAAAACATTCTCATCCTTCCCACTTTCAAGGCTCCTTATTCTCCTTTTTCTTGACTACTAATTCTTTTGACCACAAAACTAATAAGTTTTCCCCACCTCCCTATGTAAGCCAAGGTAACAAAACAAAAGGAGATCTGTATACATGCATGCATGCGTGTACACGCACATGTGTATGATAGGTATATTATACATACATGTTTAATATATGATGTGTACATAATATATATATTACACATACATAATGCCAAGACAATCGATGCACTAGGACCTGCTATTAAGGGGAGAGGTTTACTCTGTGTATGGTACCCTACTACCTCCTATAAAGAGACTGAGTCTGCATGATGCTCCTGGGTCTGATCTCCTATAATGCTTTTTTTTTTAATTTACCAAATCATTTTAGATCTACTGAGATAAGAGATGTAAAGCTCATTGCAAACATTTAAGTGTAATGTAAATGCTAGCTGTTACTACGGTTATAATTATTAAATCCTGGATAGACCTCTGTCCCAATACTTCTGGTTTATATATTCTATTTGCATGTTCCAGGAGCTTGGGCCACTGTGTGTAAGGATGGGGGCCCAAGTTTCAGCCCCCACCCATTCCCACCCAGCCTTCTTCATTTGATCCCAATACTCCCACTTCCCAGTCTCTTGGCACCATATTTCTGGAACAGCTCTCTTGCCTACAAGCTGAAGGCAAAACATGCTTTCCAAATGCATTTTCCCCCATTCTTGAGGTATTTACTAAGATCTAGAATTACCAAATGAATGTTAAAGTTAGAAGGGACCTCCAAGGTCATCTAGTGCAAACTCTCATTCTATAAAGGAGGAAATGGAGGCCCAGAGGTTAAGTGATTTGCCTGGGCTTACAGAGATAGCAGCAAAAGAACAAGGATTTTACCCTGGTTCTCTGATTCCAAATCCAGTGTTCTTTCCACCACTCCATAGGATTTGATGCTATAAAGGATCTTAAACAAATCTCTCTCTCTCTCTCTCTCTCTCTCTCTCTCTCTCTCTCTCTCTCTCTCTCTCTCTCTCTCTGTCTCTCTCTCTCTCTCTCTCTCTCTCTCTCTCTCTGTCTCTCTCTCTCTCTCTGTATCTCTCTCTGTCTGTCTCTGTCTGTCTGTCTCCCTCTCTCTCAGCTAATGAGTGTCTGATCCTTTGGATTTCAGGTCTAGCATCTTATTCACTGGGTCACCTCAACTGTGCAAGACTCTCCTTCAACAATATCCCCCAAAACCCATCATCCAAGTTTCCCTTGAAGACCTTGAGCGGGGATGAGGGGATGGGGTTTAATCCATTCCCTCCTGCAAACACCTGGTCTACTGTTGGACAGCTCTAATTGTTGAAAAGCTTTCCCTTACCTCAAAGATCCCCCTGTCTCTCTGCAGTTTCTGTCCTTTACTCTTGTTTTTCCCCTTTAGAGACAAGTAAAGCAAGACTAGCCAGCCCTTCTTCCACATGAGAGCCTTTCAGATTTCCACCATGTCCCTGGAGGCTTTGCTTCTCCAAGATAAACATCTCCAGTTCCTTCAATCAGCCCTTGTCTGAATGGTGTCTAAGCCCCTCGACATCCTGGCTGCCCTTCTTCTAAATGCTCTCCAACTTGTCAATGTGCTTCCTTTAGAGGTACCAGTAATTAAAGAGATGCAAATTAAAACCACTCTGAAGTGCAATCTCATTCACGTTAAATTGGCAATAATAAATAGAAACAAGAAAAAGCCCTTGTTGGCAATACTGTGGGGAAACACGCAAACCTCATTCACACACACACTACTGGTATTGGGATCCTGATGGAGCACAGTCTGGCAGAGCCCAACCAGATCCATAAAACAGGTCAGACTCTTCACCTTTGTGATTCCATTACTGGAAATATAGCCCAAGGAAATACTGAGAAGGAAAAAACAAGTCTTTGCACAAAGCTGTGCAGAGCTACCCTATATGATGAGAGAAAAACTAGAATCCATCCAATTTCCCAATGGCAGGGGAACAGTAAAATAAATGTGTCCTGACAATGCAATGGAGACCACAGCACCATGATTAAGGACAAGCAGAAACTATAGAATGAGGAGTAATCTATAGAAAAGTTTGCAAAGCTAAAAAAGAAAATATAGGAACTACATACATGTGTTTAAATATATTTATATACATATATAGTGATATGTAGATTTATAGATACTCTGTGTTTCCCACCTGTGTGCATATGTTCATGCTGCTACCTATGCCTGGCTTGCCCTTCCCACCCTTCTCGGCTCAATGAATCTTTACCCATACTGTGAAGTCCAACTCAAATGTTACCTCCTCCAAGAGGCTTTCTTATAGTAGGGACGGCTTTTGGGGGAGGAGGGCCCAGCGGGAGAAGAAGTGATACAGGGGAAATCTAGGTGATTTAAAAGTAAAAGATACCAATAAAATTATTTTTAAAACAACAAGGAAACTTCAGATCATTCCAATCTCTAATTCCCTTCCTTTTCCCCTCAGAGGGAACAAAGGCATAAGTCAACATTGATGTCTGTATATGCTCATTGTCAAGTAACACCCACCCCACCCCCCAAACAGGTGGTTTGCCTCTCTCTTGCATACTAATATGTCATTTTGAATTTGCATGTACCATATCCTTCCCCCCCTCTCCCATACACACAAACACATACTCGAATGTAAGGCAGGGAACAGACCTTATTCACTTTTGTATTTCCCGCAGGACTACGTACACCATGGATACTTATTAAATATTTGTCATGGAATACAGATCTCGGAATTTCAGAGTTGAAAGGAGCCTTGGAACAAAGAATATTAAAGCTGAAAAGGGAACTCAGAACATAGAACCTTAAATGTCAGAGTTGGGAGGGTCTTCAGAAGAGAAAATGTCAAAGTTGGGACAGGACATAGAACACAGAATGTCAGAGCTGGAAGGAATTTTGGAACACAATATCTGGACTAAGAGAGATCTTAAAACGCAAATTGAAACCTGGGAGAGGTCTTAGAACATAGAATGCCAGGACTGGAAGGAACCTTAGAACGTGGAATGTCAGAGCTGAGGAAGGACTTTGAACATAGAATCTCAAGGTTGGAAAGGATCTTAGAACACAGAATGTCAGGGCTGGAAAGAACCTTAGAACATGGAATGTCAGGGTTGGACAGTACCTTAGAACATAGAATGTCAAAGTTGGAAAGGACCTTAGAACATGAAATATCAGGACTGGAAAGGACTTTAGAACATGGGATGTAAGGGCTGGAAAGGACTAGAACATAGAATGGCAGGACTGGATAAGATCTTAGAAAATAGAATGAAAGCTGGGAGAGTCCTAAAAATGTCAGAGTTGGGAGGGGCCTTAGAGATCACCCAGCCCAATGACCTCATTTAACCATTGAGGAGACTGAGACCAGGAGAGAAGGAGAGACTTGTTTGCTCAAGACCACAGCAATCACAAAGCAAAGACTTAATCCAGACTGCTTTCTCTGACTTTGCACACTTTCCTTTGCATATGAGGGATGATAAGAATCCAAAGAGCTTATTTGTTGAATTAGTTACTTATAAATTGACCTTGACACCTGTGAAACAGTTTGTTTTTATGTTAAATTGTCAAAATACAAAATTTTTTTTAAAATCCATACTTTTGCCATCTGGAGAAGTCAGGTCAGACCCGAAGGGAAGCTCCAGGCCCCCAGGATGCTGAGCACCTTCTCCAGGAGGCTCCCCCTACACCACCCAGGAGCCCTGTAACTCTGACATAAATCCCATCCTGGCAGGGGTGACCTTCCCCATACAGGGAAATCCTGTTTCTAGAGCCAACATCCAGGGTTGGAAGGACAGCCTGGTGGGATGGAATCCAGAAATTCTGCCCTCTTCTGCCTTTGGTCGAGCTTAGAAAAGACCCATTGTATTCTTGGACCCTGGCACACAACAGGTTGCTTTTGAAAAGCAACAAGCCCAATCAGGAAAAGGCCATCACTGGCAGCTCCCTTTGCCCCCCCTACTAGATCCAGTCACTCCTAGGATTCTTCTTTCCTTACTGCCCACCACCAATAGTACAGCCAGTGGCAAGGGAAGATTAAGATGAGGGGCCAAAGGTATATACCAAAAAGTTGTTTGTCTCCCTGGCCTCAGCTTCCCTATTTGTAAATTGAGGAAGTTAAACTCGGTGGCCTCTGAGGTTCCTTCCAGCTCTAAATCTATCACCCTCTGAGCCCCATGCTCCTTCACTCAGTTATTCTGTCCTCAGTAAGTTCATTTAAGTTGCCTTGATTCCTAGTGAAGTTCTGGAAAAACCCAGACTCTTTCTTGGAGAGCTAAGGGACAAAAGGGGGAGCAACCACCCCAAGGCTAAAAGAACTTGAGGGAGATGGGGATGCCCAAAGGTTGAGATCAGATTGGGTCAATAAGAGAAAGAGAGAGGGCATGCCAGGAATCAGGGCCTGCCTGTAGCAAATAGCTGGCTAGACCACCCAATGGATAAAGGAGAGCGAGGACTATGGAATCAGCCAGGAAAGAGGCTGGAGTCCAGTTGTGAAGGGCTCTAAATGTCAAACTGTAGAGTCTGCATTTGATCCCAGAGGTAATGGGGGACATGGAAGCTTCTGGAGTTAAGGAGTTACATGGTCATGCCTGTAGAAAATCTCTGGCTAGCAGCTGGAAGGAGAACAAGTGACTTAGCATCATAGATCTAGCCCTTGAAGTGACCTCCAAGGTCATCTAGAACAACCCCTCACTTTACAAATGAGGAAACTCAGGCCCAGGGAAGCTAAATGACCTTTCCAAGGCCACAGAGGCCAGAAATGTCAGAGGCAAGACTTGTACCCAGGTTCTCTGACTTCAATCCACAGACCAGCGAGGAGGCTGGATGAAGAGGCCGTAATCCAAAGGAATCAGTGGCAGAGCCAAGACACCCACTCAGATACCTTGCTGGAATCCAAATCAGTTCCCTCACTGACCCTTGAGAGTTTGGGAAGCAGCCAGCCTGGAGGAAAGGTGGCCATGGTTCCAGAGACAGAAGACCCAGATGGAATCCTGGCTCTGCCATTACTACAATGAGAGAGTTGGCCTAGAGGGTTTCTGAGGTCTCTCCCATCTCCATATCAATGATTCTGAATCACACAACTTCTCTGGGTCTCATTTTCCTTCTCTGCAAAATTAGTGAGTGCGGCTAGATGACCTCTTGGGTCTCTTCTGGCTCTAAATCTACCATCCAGAAATCCTAAGCCACTCAGCTTCTGAGAGATGGGTATGGACAGCCCAGCTCTTAGGGGAGGGAAGGGACAAAATGTGAGGGAGAGGGGACACCCAAAAGCTAAGACCATTCTGAGGTCAATAAGAGAAAGAGAAAGGACACACCAGGATACACCGATCTTGAATCCTGGGGCGATTTTTCCCCTTTCCCCTTGAAAGGCTGAGTCCTAAGCAGTGGCTCGATGCCATTTGGCTGGCCTCATGCTTTACTCTGCCTCTGGTCACATAAGCTAAGTACGTGATGGGCAGAGGGGATCTTCCTTCTGAGGCTGCCAGTTAGGAGGGGACCCACAACAATGCACCGTCTGAGCTGTGGGTTGTCAGCCCAGCCTGCAGTTTGGGGATGCCAGCCAGGCAGGACCAGTGCTGACCCAATCTGCAAGGAGCTGGGAAGGGCCCCTCAGAGAGATGGCCCTGCTGGCCCCTACCCCGGAGAGATGCCAAGGGCACAGAGGAGCTTGATGGAGATGGTCCTTTCTTTCTGTCCCATTTCTTCAGGGCTGGGAGCAAGTAATGACCAGAGGTGGTCTTAAGAGTCTGGCAACTCTCCTAAGGCTACAGTGGGTGCCAGCCTCCATTGGTGGAAAGTTCCCTATATGCCTATACGACCATAAGTATACCTCTGGATTTTTTTAGTGTGCTTCCTCTTCCGTAAAATGAAGGTACTAGACTATTCTAGCACAGTAGCAGAGAGGATGCTAGACTTGGGGTCAGGACCTGGTTTCAAATCCTGCCTCAGACACTTAGTGGCTGTATGCCCTTGGGTAAGTCACTTTACCTCCCGGGCCTGAGTTTTCCCAACTATAAAATAAGGAAGTTGGACTATATGGCCTCTGGGGTCTCTTACTCTTCTGGCTCCTACAATCCTGTGACCCAAATCTGTGATGAGGCCCTCCAAATGATCTGCACCGAAAAGGCTTGAGAGCAGCCTCTCCTATTCACGTCCACTAGCTCATCCCACCCCTTCCCCATGGGACACACAGAGCAGGTATTAGGTTTCCATTCTATAGAGGGGAAAACTGAGACCCCAGAAACAGGACGTCACCTGCCAGAAGTCCACGCAGGGATGAGAACTCTGTTGCCACAGGATTTAGAGCAGGAAGGAGTTTTTTGAGCTCATCTGATCCAATCCTCTCATTTTACAGATGAGGAAACTGAGGCCCAGAGAGCATAAGTAATTCCCTGAGGTCCAAAATGAAGAGCTAAGATTTGAACTGAGTGGTCCTCTCCATCAGCTCCAGTGCCCGTGCGTCCTCCTGACTCCCAACCCAGAGCTCCTGGCCAATCCTCTCTACCATCAGGGGCTCAGGCCAAAGGGTTCTGGCACTGGGCCAGAGGACAGAGGACGGTGTATTTGTTGTTAACACCAACAAGAACCTTCACATTTAGTGCTCCCCACACCATTGTTTGCTGTCGTAACAGGCAGCTTCTGAGCAAACCACAAAGAGGGACCTTGGCTTGGGCCTCTATCCTGCCACTTGGAGCCAAAGACGGAGTCCTCTGGGCAGAGGCTCTGGGAACTGGCCGGGCCTGGGTTGAGGGTTGAGCCAATGTGTTTTTCACTAAATTGCAAAACAGTAGCAGCCCCTAACCCCCAGAGTTGTGGTAAAACTCAGAGAAGACAGGCACTTTGCAAACCTTCAGACTTATTAAGTCTTAAAATGCCCTAAGACTTCTGGGACACCTTGAGTAACTCTCAGTGGTGGTGATGATGGATTTTGTCCTATGAGTCCGAACATGTGATTTCACTGCTGTGGGGAATTCCCAGCATAGAACTCATTCCACAAACACTAAAGGTGATTCATAATGTTAAAGCTTCTGGGAGGATGGGGAGGTTAAGGACTGTGTTACCTGCTGGCCTTAGAGCTGGCCTGTCTACTGCCCAAAGGAGACATCTCTCTATTGTGAACAGAATCATTCATGACCTGTTATAGCCACCCTTGAGAGTCCATAATGAAAAAGAGGAATCCCTTACACAATTAAACAAAGTAATGTATCCAAAGACAGTAGAATGGTGATGCTCAAACACAACTTCAAGGTCACAGGAGTGTAGTCTAAGAAGGACTGCCAGGGACCTCGGAAGGCATCTAGTTCAACCCCAACATCTTGCAGATAAAGAGCCTAAGACTCAGAACGTTGAAATGACTTGCTCAGGATCACACAAGTAGCAAGTAAGAGATGCTGGATTGGAATCCAGGTCCTCTACCTCCAAATCCATCCATCTTTCCCTTTTCACTGCACCATGATGCCTAGCCAAAGTAACCCCCTCATCTTATAGAGGATGGCACTGCTCCACAGCCTGAAATAGTTTTGTTTCATTCAAACCCCTAGAGATCACAGTTAATCATATTTCCCATTTTATGTGACTTAATTTAGCACAGGCTGTGAGGATGTCGAGTAGGGAAAGGGTTTGTGGGGCAGATAATACCCATAGCTCCAACCTCCCTCCCTCTTCCTCAGTCTCCCCGGCTCATCTCACCCCATCC
>CM053593.1:365419463-365457953 GCA_028646575.1 Pseudocheirus occidentalis
GAAGGAAGGAAGGAAGGAAGGAAGGAAGGAAGGAAGGAGGGAAGGAAGGAGGGAAGGAAGGAGGGAAGGAAGGAAGGAAGGAGAGAGAGAGGGAAGGAAAAGGGACCAGTTTTGATTCCAGAGCTCTGACACACTTTTAGCAGAAAGGTAGGGAACTGTTAAGAACAGAATGAGGCATACTTTGTCAGACTGGGCCATTGCTTTGACTTGCTTTGCCATATTGTACTCTTCTGTTAGGAGGCAAGATCCACCGTTAGCAGTAAGGGAGTGAAGATGCCTCGCTCAGAGGCCAGCCATGCCAACACACCCTTGGGAAGGATTCCCATTGGCCCTTGTACTAGCCCACACTTGGTACAGTTGTGGGTGAAGGCTGAGCACCTACCCACCAGAGAATAGACAGTCTAGGCTGGCTCTCTGCTTGTGTACTTTTGGCCACCTGTGACATGTGAAAAGAGAAAAGCCTGTGGGTTTCTGAAGAGTTTGAAGCCACTTCCTGCCCCTGGGAAAATCCTCTCTCTAAAGCTGTTTCCTTTCTTGTACAATGGGGGCGGTTGCTCTAAGGATCAGATGGGATGATACATGTAAAGCGCTTTGCCTCTCATTTAATGGACAAGTAAACTGAGGCCCAGAGCAGGGAGATCTGCCTCCCAAGGTCACATAGGTAGTCAAGTCAGGATTGGAACCTGGGTCCTCCGACTCAGAGGAGGACCAGAGCCCAGAACCTCACACTCCACTAGTCTGCCTCAGAAACACACATACATACACAGGGGGCTTTAGGCAAAGATGTCTCTGCTCAGGCTATCTCTATTCAGCTTTCCTATCAAGTAAAAAACAAATCTCCTTTACCTTCCCTGGGAAGACCCTCAGTCCAAGTCCCCCAGACTCTTCTAGCTGCCATCAAGTGAGGGAGTTTCTGGAGTGTGTGTTGGGGACAAACGGCAGCGTTGGTGCTGCCTGCGTTGGGGCGGCTGTGATGATGCGGGGCGGTCAGCTGGGGGGCCTGGGCCCGCTCCTCGGGCCCCTGTGTACCTGGCTCCTATCGCCCGGGCTGTGAGTGTGCGAGTTCAAGTGTGCGTCTTCTGCAGCTCTCATTCCTTAGCTCCCTCCATCCTGCTTGGTTGCTACCCAGTGACGCCGGCAGGGCCCACCCCCTGCCTGTCAGTCCCTGTCGGCCTCGCACTTCTCCACGGGCTGAGCCCAGTGCGGCGCGCTCACTGCCCGCTCCTCGCAGGCTCCGGACCGTCTGGGGGCGCGGAACGCGGCGGCGGCGGCGGGCGGCGGCGGCAGAGGCAGCGGCGGCGGCAGCAGCAGCAGCAGCAGCAGCAGCGGGAGCAATGCGCACGGTGGCCACGGAGGCGGAGGCAGCAGCAACGGCAGCGGCGGTGGCGGCAGTGGCGGCAGGAGCAGCAGCAGCAGGGGCTTTGGAGGAGGGCACCAGCGTGGCGCCCGGCTCTTGGTGAAGCGCGCCCCGCTTTCCCGGCTCGCTGCACCCCACTGCCCGCGCCCTTTCGGGAGCTTCGTGCCCTGGCCCGGCTCGTTCTCCAAGGGGCTCGGGGGGGCCAGAGCTGCCTGCATGACACTCCGGCGGGGAGAGAAGACCACCATCAGCATTCAGGAGCATATGGCCATTGACGTGTGCCCGGGTCCCATCAAGCCCATCAAACAAATCTCCGACTACTTCCCCCGCTTCCCCCGGGGGCTCCCGACGGCAGTCAGCCGGGCCGGCTCCCTGCAGGCCGGAGCAAGTCAAGCGTCGGTCAGCCCCTCCGACCCCCCCAGGGACGACGAGGAAGATGTGGACCAGCTGTTTGGTGCCTACGGCCACAGCCCTACCCGCCAGCGGCAGCCCGCGCCCCAGCCCCAGCCGCAGCCCCAGCCTGGTGCCAGCGGCGGCGGCAAGCCTGAGGAAGACATAGACGGGGAGGGCTACGAGTCGGACGACTGCAGTAAGTTCCCAAGTATTCGACTTTTCTTCTCCGCTTTCTCCCATCCCCCGCCTCCGCCCACCCACCCACCCACCCACCCACACACACACACACACACACACACACACACACACCACTCTCTCCCGTCCTCCTACCCTTACATACAATAAGCCCACTTCCCTACCAGACAACACACACGATGCTCTTCGCTCGCTCCCAAGCCCATCAGATGCTCTCCTGTTTTCCCTCATAACTCACACAACACACTCTCCTCTGCTCCCCACCCTCCCACCCCCAACGAACGCTCTGCTCTTGCTATCCACAACACACAGAACAGACACTCCCCCCGGTCCCTTACAACATGCACACAACATTCAACGCACAACAAAAGGAGAGAGCCCTTTGCCCGGCCCCTCCCCACATACAACACACCCTCCCTTTTTCTTCACACAAGCACACATATTCCCTCTTTGCTCATATACACACAACCAGACACTCCTCTTCCTTTTCCTCCCCACACACACACCTCCCAAACCTCCCTTCCTTTTGTTCCCCTCCCTCCCCTCCTAGTAACTGGGGGGTGATCTAGCAGACCCCTTTCCCTTTTCCTTCCCCTTCTTGCCCCTTGGGCACAGGGACTCCGGGGCTGGAACTTCAGGAGGAATCCCTAAGGGATGGCTCCAGCTTCTCAGTTATCCAGGACCCTTTCCCCAAGCCGCCGGCCCTCTCTCCGCACCTGGGCCCCAGCTTCCAGTCCCAGGATGTGGGGCACTGACCAGACTGGCGATTTCTCTCCCTGGCAAGGCGGTGCTGCTATCCAGGGAGACACCAGTTGCTGAACACACCCGGCCCGTCTGCCCTGGGCAACCTGAATATTATCTCTCCCAGACCTAGGGACTCAATGAAGGGGGAGGGGGAGAGAAAAGCAGAGGGAGCTGCGGCGGGTGGGAAGGGAGGGGAACAAGGGGAGGGGGAAGAGGACCCTCGGCCATTTAGATCATTTCTCACTCGTGTAGCTAGCGGAGCGGGTCAGCTCGCCGCTGCAGGCAGCAGGAAACCTGGGCGTATTTGCCCTTTCAAAAACCCTTGGATGTCCCCTCTTCCCCTTCTCTGGGGCCTCACTTTCCCGGGAAAATGTCTATGGGTTTGTCAGCCTCTAGTCCCTACTGGCCCCTCCTCCTTCCTCTCCACCCCACCCCCGTTCACCTGTTACGCCTTTGCTTCCGAAGGATGGAGACTAGCTCTTCTTTTCCATCTTTCACAGAGGACCCCCCCCCCCGCGCCGCCCCTCCTGTTGGAAAAGGGAGAGAGGGAGGCAGGGCTGGGCTGGAGGACTTGCTCAGTGACCAGTACACAGGGTTGTGAATTAAGTCTCCACGCAGCCCCCTGAGGTTAGCAGAGGAGAGTGGGGGAGGGGGACCTCCTCCACCCCCACCCCCAGGGCAGATGGGAACAATGGAGGCTTTGAGAGGACCCGGGCAAACTTGGTACAGATTCTGAGAATCCTCTTCTCGCTTTACTCAGTTTGGGGAGCATTGGGAAGGTGCCCCCCACCCTGGAAAAGTCTGCTTTTGTTATACTTGGCAGTCGGTGAGATCACTGACACCTGACCCTCAGTCCTGAAAGGAAGGGGATGGAAGAGGGAGGACATAAACACTCTTTTCTCAGAATATTACAAGAATAGGACAGCTCAGGCCTGGAGGCTGAGGCCTACTCCGGTGCTGGGTAGTCCCTGGGGCCCCCAACTTCTTGGAGGATGGCTGCTGCTCAGAAGGGAAGCAGTGCTTTCTGGCTAGGGGGTTGAAGTCTGAGGTTTGGATTTTAAGGCCTTAGGTTCACATCCTAGATCTTGACTGTGTCTTTGGCAAATTGCTTAGCACTTCTGAGTCTTCATACTGGCTCTATGACTTTGGGTAGGCTCTCTAAGCCTTGGCACAAACTCTGTACAAGGAGGCCACTGGATGGGATGGTCTCTCAGGTCCCTTCCAAATCTCCATCCTTCCCATCCAGTGCCTTTACTAAAGAGAGTAATGTGAATCTGAACCCTGAAGGATGCCTGGGCCAGAACAGACTGAGCACTGGGATCCCTTAGGAAGCATACCCCAGAAATTGCCAGGATCTTCCATTTTAAGGGGTGAAAAGGAAGGGGGAAGGAGGAAGGGGAGCATAGCATTGAAAGCTAGAATGGACCATAGAGCTGGTATAGCCCAATCCCATCATTTGATAGATTTCCCTTAGAAGGCGGTAAATTTGCCTCAGGGAATTTAATCAGAATTTTATCTGCACAGCCTAGGCCCTCTCTAGAGCAAAGGGGGTCCTAGAATAATAAAGTTTCTCTGGGGAGTCTGGGGCAAAGAGCTGGAGGGTGGAACAGAACATAGGAGTCTTCTCTCTTATCCCAATTTCTCAGAATCAGGTTTTAGAGTTTGAAGGCACCTGAGAAGCCATCTAGGGGAGAAAACTGAGGCATAGAGTGACATCACAAAGACAGCAAGTATCAGAACTGGCATTCAGACCCCGATCCTTAGACTCCAAAATCCACAGTTCTCTCCGCTACTCCAGGATGCCTTTATCAGAGACCTGAAAAAGTCTATCCTGGTTAGTAGTGTTGGAGTCAAAAGGGGTATGCATACTGTGGGCATGACTAGAACAGAATTGGCTCCTTTGCCCTGGCTACCATTTTGCCCAGTTTCATCAATTCACTCAGGAGATTCAGACTGGGGTGAGTCCACACTTACCACACACCCCTTCTCTAGCCAGAATCTGCAGTGGAATTGTCACCTCAGTCCCTGGGAGTCGATGGCACTGGTTCCTAAGAAGTACCAAGTTCAGATCAATTGCTACCTCCTACATAAAGCCTCTGTTGGCAGCACCCCACCCACCAAGTTGCTAGTGCCCTGAGTCCCCCAAACCCTGAAAGTTCTGTTTACTTTGGATATATTTTCCACATACTTATCTGGATTCATGGGGTTTCCTTTCCAGAAAAAGTAAGCTTCTTGAGGGCAAGGATTACTTCTTTTTCTTTCTCTTCTTTCTCTTTGGACAGTGCCTGGAACACAACAGGCACTTCATAAATACTTTTTGGTTGATTGATGAATCCTGGGAAAACTAAGAGCTCTTATCGATGCCTAAAGGGGATGAGGGAGTATTATGTTTTCCATTTCCAGCTCCATTCCTGCTTTGTAAGTTGTGGAAGGACAGGGGTGGGAATCAAGCACAAGAATAGTCATATTTCTTGCTTAGACCAGAACCTCCTTCTCAGTACCAGAGGCTAACTTTCTGAACACCGAGTCAAATGGCTGGAAGAATAGCTCTTTCCTGGAGAATTAGGGAAGCTTCGAGCTTATTAACTTCTAAGGCCAGTACTATTTCCCCCAAACCCAATTCTCTTCTCAACTATATTCATTCATTCCTTCAACAACACTTTCTCAAGAGGCTTACTATGTACCCTACACTATGATAGGCACTAAAGGCAATGGTGTCAGGAAGGAAAAGCATAACTTCTAGCCTTTTTCTGCTGCTATAAACTGGGTATCCCAACATCAGTTTCCTAACAGTTCATAACTAATCCAGGGACAGTGAGACTTTGCCCCAGGGCATCATGTGCCATAACTCCCCTTTCTCCCAGGGTCTATTCTCCCAGACTCCACTGCCCAAACCTTCCTTTCCACCACTCCCCATATCCAGAAGACTCTTCTCCCTGGTTCCCCCATCCAAACCTTCTTTTCTACCACTCCCCAGACCCAGAAGACTCTTCTCCCTGGTTCCCCCATCCAAACCTTCTTTTCTACCACTCCCCAGACCCAAAAGACTCTCCTCCCTGCTAGATGAGCTGCTGACCCAAGTCAGTTTGACTTCTGCATTCCTGCAGCCCCTGGAGAGCTCTTCCCAGCTATTTTTGCCCAAGGTGAAATAATTCCTACAACTCAGTTTCCTTACCTGTAAAAGGAGAGGATTAGGGCAAATGATCTCTAAAGCCTGTTCATTCTAAGAGCTGTTATAAGACACTGTCTCTGTCCAGGACTAAGGAGCTGAAAGGGACCTCTGGAGGCCTCTGTCCCCTCTATTTTGCAGAAGAGGAAATGGTGACCCAGAGTGGTTGGGTGATTTGCCCAGAGAGTTCACTATACCACAGACAGAAAGCTTTCCTCAGCTGTACAATGGTGAAGAGATGGCTTCTATCCTGCAGAAATACCAAAGATGCCCCAAGGCAGAATGTGCTGAAGCATAAGGCCTGCATGCAGTCAGTGCTCAATCAATGTTTGTTGATTTGATTGAAACATCAAAAAAGTGACAATTAGAAATTTACCAAACCCAAAGGAAGGTGCGATAGTTGCCTTTGTGTCCCCTATCTACCCCCAGGCCAAATAAATAATGAGGGAAGGAACTTGCAACAGGGACTGAAATTCCACAACCCAGCAAATATTTATTAAGCACCTACTGAATGCCAGGCACTGTGCCAGATGCTAAGGATACAAAGGTGGGGGAAAAAACATTTTCAGCCCTCAAGAAAATGCAGCACTGTGCTGGCCAGACTTAAAGTCAGAAGGCCCTGCGTCTGAATCCCAGCCCAAAACCCTGGGCAGGTCACAGAACCCCTTTATACATCAATTCCCTCACCCATAAAACAGGGATAATGATAATACCTCCAAGTTATAAGGCTTAACTATGAAGGAGTGGGAGGACCTAGATTTAAATCCCATCTCCCTTATTTCCTGTTTGTGTGACCTTGGACTAGCCCCTTAACTTCTTGGGGCCTCAGTTGTAAAATAAGAAAGGGATTTAAACTCAGTAGCCTCTGAGGTCCCTTCCAGGGGACCTCTATCATTCAAATTCATTTACCACCCCTGAGACTCAGTTTCTTCAGCTGCAAGCAGAAGAGATTGGTCTAACTGTCCTCTGTGGTATCTACCAGTTCTAAATCTTTCATCCTCTGGGTGAAAAATGTTTTGTAATCCTTATATAAAATGTCAGTTATCTTTATTTTTAATAAGGAGCTTAGCTTCTGTTTGGGTACAGAAATGTTATGCTGTGTAAACAGTTTTGGAAATACAAGATCATTTGAGGGGAGAAAGAGAGAACCCTAGCAACTGGAATCAGGAAAGGCTTCCTGTAGGAGGTGATGCCTTGAGCTGAATCTTAAAAGAAAAGAAAATGTGTGTGACGGCAGGGCAGAGATGGGTCTGAAGATGTGGCCTGGGCACAGGACCACTCAACCCCAGGGTCTAGTTATGTCCCAGGTGACCAGGGGAATGGCAAATTCTCCACAATGGCCTCCAGGAAAGCCCAACTCTTGCCCTGGTGATCCAGGCTGAGTGAAATGCCTGTTCCCATTGGATGTCCCATGCCCAGGCCTTGCCTCATCTCATCTCTCCAACAACCAGTTTCTGGAGTCTAAGCTGGGCTGATTCAGGCCAGATGGCTCATGGCAGCTTTAGCCAGATTTATGCTATTTGCTGCCCTAATTATTGGATTATCTTTGTTCTGATAAAAGAAAATTAGGGCGTCTGCTCTCTCTGAGACAGAGGGTGAAGAAGTGAGGTTTATTTACATTTTTTTTGTTTCTTATTTGATTTTTCTCTTCTAATTCCTGTTTTCGGGGATGGTCATCTCAAGTCACAAGCACGAGACACAAAAACTTACTGAAAATCAAAGAAAGCCAGAGTGATAGATAGGAGAAAAACCTACTGTCAAAACCAGCCCTCACATAATCACCCCCAATGATATGCTTTAGGTGCCCCTGAACTTCCGAATTACCGGGGATCTGTGGTCCTCTCTGGTTGGAATTCTGATTAATCCGAGCACTCTTTCCCTGATGACACCATCATTTCACTCAACCCTCACTTATTTAGATCTCTTATTTCAATGAGATTGCTCTCTCCTCACAGAAGCAGGGGAGCTAAAGAGCTTGGCAGTTTCTTCCCTGGCTCAATTCACACCCTTGTCTTAAGCCCAGGATAACAAAGTTTTCTGTAAAGATCAGACATTATCCAGTTCTGGTTCAGGAGCAAAGCCTGGATAATGCTGACATCAGCCAGTCATAAGTGAACCACACAGTGGGGTATGTGGAATTTTAGTGAAAAATAATTTTTAGAAATTCTTAAAAAGAAATTCAGAATTTTAGTGAAAAAGAACTTCACAAGTCACTGGAAACCAAAGAATCAACACAAACACAACCTCTCTGACCCACAACCCTCACCACATCCCCAAAAGGAAGACATGATGCCAGGCCTCATTCTAATGCAAGAGAAGGAGCTTTGGAGTGAGATCCAGATTTAATTCCATCTCCCAAACCAACTTGCTATCTAACCCTGAGCAAGTGACTTCACCTCCTAAAGGTCAGTTTGCTCCTCTCCTAGATGATTAGGTGGGACTACCAGGGTTCCAAGTGGCCTCCCCACCCTTTGAGTTTCAATTATTTATGAAGCTAAAATTTTTCATGAAAATTCCAAACTAATTCCATATGCAGGATGCTAAAATCTAAATCCTTGCTGACATCAACATCACCCATTGTTTTTCCCTCTTAACCAGTCCAGGAGAACAATGGGTCTTGCCATTGTACTTTTGTTCTCACTGAATGAACACCAGCTTTCCATAATGGTCCTAAGCTCTATTTTTCACCAAACCCCTTTCACTCATTCTTTGAAAGACTGAAACATTAGTCAGACCTTGGTGTTGAGCAGGACCATATGGGTTGAGTTATTTTGAGTCTAAGGGCACCGTTTCTGTTGCTAAGATCAGAATAATGCCATTCCCTTTCTAAATTCTATTCTACTCTGTTGAGGTGAGGGAGAATTCTCGCTACTCTTTCTCAACACAAGAAAGCAAATTATTCATGATTATTCATTTCATCATCTTCAACTTGGGCCAAAGGCAAACTTACAAACCAGCAAATAAACTAACTTAATAAAAAGTATTTGTTAAATACCTACTATGTGCTAAGAACTGAAATACAAAAAGAAATCAGGAAACATTCCCTGCCCTCAAGGAGATTACATTCTACTAGGGAAATACTTTATTCAGATAAACAAATACAATGTAATTTGAAGAAGAAAGCATTAACAATTATGATTTCCCATAGGGATAACTCCTTAGTTGAACCTTGAAAAAGACTAAAGATTCTAAAAGGTGGAAATGATGAAATAGCACATGCCATGGATGGAGTTGGAAGATGAGGTGTTATGCTGAATTTGAGGAATAGAAAGAAGGCTAATATGAAGGGATATATGTGATATTCTGGAAAAGCAGGCTCACTGCTTTAAATGGCACGCTGAGGAGTTTGCATCTTATCCTAGAAACACTGCTAGTGAGCCATTGACAATTCTTGAGCAGGACTGTGATGTGGACAGACTTATACCTGAAGAAGATTATTTTGGCAGCTGTGTGGAAGACGGATTAGAAAAACTTTGACTTCTTTATCTGTAAAATGAGGAAACTGTACTAGATAATATCTGAGGTTTCTTCCGTCTCTAAATCCTGTGAAATAGGTCCTCTATCTGGGAAGGGGCTTCTGAGCGGCCAAAATCAACATTGCAAAGGTCAGATACTAAAGTTCATGCACCTTATGATATAAGCAGCTGTTGCTCCTTTTGCTGCTGCTTTACTCGTGGGAGAATTCCCCAGGTCCTATTAACTCTTAGTTTAGACACATTTTTAATAATAATGGAAATCTGGTCTTCCCCCAATCTGTAGCAGATTAGTAGCAGAAAATTGGAAGTGGAGAAAAGTTGCTTCAGAAGTCAGTTACACTAAGAAGAGCAAGAAATAACTGCAGATACCAAGGAGGAGAGATGGAAAAGCTATTTTAAAAAACAGACATGAGAACTCCAAAAGCACAGTAACCTGGGGCCATTTTGTGTAGGTTTTGTGTAGTCCCGTGTTCCTCAATAGACACTGAGGGCATCACTCCATTACAAACTAGGACAACAATGTTCAAGATCCTGGCCCTTTGTGTTCAGTAGCCCTAGTTTAAGAAAGAGGGGGTCCCTGCAGTGCATTTTAGAAGGATTTCCATCTGAAAATAATCCTATTTGAAGGTAACACTTGGAGACAAACTTCAGCTGTTTGGAAAGTTTGCTTCTGTCCCCAACAATAAAGGGAGCATCTGTTATTGGGGGGGGGGGGTGGACCAGTTAATCTCTTTGTTGTTGTCGTTGTTGAGTTGTGTCCAACTCTTCATGACCCTATTTGAGGTTTTCTTGGCAAGATACTAGAGTGATTCACCATTTCCTTTTCCAGCTCATTTTACAGATGAGGAATCAAGGTAAACAGGATTAAATGACTTGCCCAGGGTCACACAGCTAGTAAGTGCCTGAGGTCAGTTCTGAACTCAGAGACGATGAGTTTTCCTGACTTCAGACGTGGTGTTCTATCCATTTCACCACTTAGCTGCCTCTAAGGCATCGGTTAGAGAGAAATAAAAGGACTGCCTTGCTGCAATGCGGAGTCATGTTGAAACTCACGATCAGTAGGATTCAAACCTACTCAGAGAAACCCCAATGGATTTCTAGTCCATCACCTTAACCACTCAGTCACAATGAAGGATGAATAACCATAACAGGTTGAAACTGGATAATGTAAATTTATAATTCACCCAGTTAGGACAGTTGGAAGGACTTCCTCTAGCTATGTGCAGTAGCTTTTGAAAAGAAGGTCTAATGGTGGGAATCATTCAGGGCTGAGATTTGGTAGGAGATAAGTGGAGACAGAACAAGGGGGGCAAAGGATCCAAGCATGGAGAACAGAGGAAGGCTGAAATGGTTGGGCTGAGGCTGGAGAGACAGGAAAGGGATGTGGAAACAGAAGTAATGATCCTAACAAAGAGATGATGGATTAAATATGTAGAATGGAATTTGTGGTTGGACGCGGCTAATGGGGTCATTTGTTTTGGCTTACTGTGCATGTTTCTTATAAAGGTTGTTTTTCTTTTTTCTCCCAGTTGTGGGAAGAGAAAAATGCCTGTTTATTGAAAAAAATTAATTTAAAAAAGTATTTAGGGACGTAAGAATTGAAGATCTCAGTGAGGATATCACTCCACCTTACCATTAAAATTCTCCTCTCTAACACAGGGTAGATCATTACCCAAGGGCAGAGTCAAGTGAACTTAGATTTATTTTAAAATGTTTGGGGGGTCTTTTTCATTCTTGAAGTCCTGTTTTCACAGAGGCCTTTTACGTTCATTTTGGCTCAAATTGTGGGTGTGCAAGTGGGTGTTTATAGGCCTGCATCAGGGATCCCCCGTAATGCAATGGGAATAAACAAGAGCAAAATGAGAGGATTCTGAAATACAAAAGTCACTCACAACTTTTTAAAGACAGAGCCAGTAAGGAACCTCAAAAACCCTGCCCTACACTCCGATTTCCTGCACAAGCCTAGATCAGCCAAGTGGCCATTCACAAGTTTGAAATGTGTCGTTCCCACATATGAGAAGGGAACCCCTGACCACAGGGCTTTGAATTCTTCAGAAGGGGGGATGGTCCATGACAAGACATCCGCACTCTCCCAGCTGTCCCCTGGCAATCAATAATCCAGAAATGCAGAGTGGCTGTTAAGGATAAAGACTGAAGTCTGTGGCCACAGAATAGACTCAAGTCAATATGGACATCGTGGTTCTCTGAATACACTATTGCATTCCCATTCTTGAACCAGGCTAGCCTGTGGCATTCTTCATTTGTTCGTTCATTCATTCAGGAAGAAAGAAACGATTTATTAAGAGTTTGCTCTGGCCCTACTTAGGGCAACTAGGTGGCATAGTGGATAGAATGCTGCATTTGGAATCAGGAAGACTCACCTTCCTGAGTTCCAGTCTGGCCTCAAACACTTATTAGCTGTGTGATCCTGGGCAAGTCACTTAACCCTGTTTGCCTCAGTATCCTCATCTGTCAAATGAGCTGTAGAAGGAAATGGCAAATCACTCCAGGATCCCTGCCAAGAAAAACCAAAATGGGGCCACAAAGAGTCGTACATGATGGAAAAACAACTGAATGACCATGGGCCATGCATGGCACCATGTGATGGGGATGTGAAGACAAAAGGCAAACAGCCTTTGTCCTTGAGGAGTTTATATTATATTAAAATGGATAAATGAAATGATGATAAAAAAAGAATGAAGAAAAAGCATCCATAAGTGCCTTTTATGTACAAGAAACCGTTAGAAGGAAACATCACGGACACGGATAAGTGCATAGAAATATGCTTGTACATTATATGTTTACATATAATCATATCTATTTATCAACACAGATAAGCAAATAAAAGATATATGATCATACATATTCCTATTCACTTATGTGTCTATTATGTTTCAGGGGGGTGTGTGCGTGTGTGTGCATATGTACATGTGTGTGCGCGTATATACGTGTGTGTGCGTGTGCATGTGTGTGTGTGTGTGCGCACAGCTAGCTAGTGCAGTAGATAGAGCCCTGGGAGCTTGGAATCAAGAAGACTCATCTTCAAGAGTTCAGATCCAGGGGCAGCTAGGTGGCACAGTGTAGAGCACTGGCCCTGGAGTCAGGAGCACCTGAGTTCAAATCTGGCCTCAGACACTTAACACAAAAAAACTAGCCATGTGACCTTGGGCAAGTCACTTAACCCCAACTGCCCTGCAAAAAGCAAAAAAAAAAAAAAAGAGTTCAGATCCAGTCTCAGGCACTTATCCTCTGTGTGACCCTAGGCAGGTCACTGTACCCTGTCAGCCTCAGTTTCCTCATTTGTAAAATGAACTGGAGAAGGAAACAGCAAAGTATTCAGTTATCTCTGCCAAGAAAAGCCCAAATGGAATCACAGAGAGTCAGAGATGATTGAAAATAGACTTAACATATATATGGGGCGGCTAGATAGCACAGTGAATAGAGCACTGGCCCTGGAGTTAGGAGGACGTGAGTTCAAATCTGGCCTCAGACACTTGACACACTTACTAGCCCCAACTGCCCTCCAAAAAACAAAACAAAAAAACCAAACATATATGTACAGATGTATGTATATACACACATATGTATATACATACACACATATGTTGGTGATATATCTCATTACATATATAATGCCTCAAAGTAGATACATGATGTATAATACGGGTTCTTGCCTTCTGTTCATTATTTCCTATTTATCCTGTATATAGCTTGTTTTGAGTATGTTTGCTTGTATGTTGCCTCCCTTATTTGATTGCAAACTCCCTGGGGGCAAGGACTGCCTTTGCCTCTTTTTGTATCCCCAACGCTTAGTACAATGCCTGGCCTGTAGTAGGCACTTGATAAATGTCCTGATTGATTATTGATTGGTAATGGCTTCCAGAGGGAGGTAGATGCGAGCAGCAGGAAGTAACAGAAGAGTTCCTATATATGAGATGGAATTTGGACGGAGTTTTGAAAGAAGCCGGAATTTCTAAGAAAAAGAGTGACTGGCTTCAATAAGAGCCTTTCAAGTTATAAAGTATTTTATGAGCATTATTCTGTTTGATCCATACAATAATCCTGAGAAGTAGGTGCTGTTCTTGGCCCTATTTTTACAGAAGAGGAAACCAAGGTTGAGAGGGTTAAGTGATTTGTCCAGGGTCACACAGCTAGCATTTGAGGGAGGATTGAACCCGGGTCTTCCCAGCTCCAAGTTCAGCACCCTATCCAAGCCAAAGTAAAGAGGGAGGGCATTCCAGACATGGAGGGCAGCCTACATAAAGACACAGCGACAGAAGGTGGAATGTGGGGGATAGTAGGCGACAAGCAGACCAGTCTAACTAGAACATGGACCATATGAAGGGAAGTGATGTACAACAATAAGCCTGGGGAATGTATATTGGAACCAGACTGTGGAGGGCAAACGGGAATTTATATTTTATCCTGGATACAATTGAGAACATCTGAAACTTCTTAAACAAAAGTGACACGGTCATCCCTATGCTTTAGGAATATTCATTGAGAGGCTGAGAACTTCATTGAGAACTCTGAGCAAGTCACTTCATTTCTGCCTCCCTCACTTTTCTCATCCATAAAATGGGGATAATAACAGCACCCATCTCCCAGGGTTGTCATGAGGACAAAAATGAGGTAATATTGGGAAAGGGCTTTGCAAACTCTGCAGTGTGGTCTAAATGCTGGCTATTATTAGGGAAAAGACTGTAGGGAGAGAGTCCAATAGTCTAGGGCAAGAGGTGATGAGGGTTTGGACTAGGGCAATGGCTCTTTAAGTAAAGAGAAGGGATGGATACAAGATCAATAAGATCTGGTCTCTGGTTGGATGGGAGGCCAAGGGGGAGAGAAGAGCTGAGAAAGGCTATACATTTTTTAACCTGACTAGGTGTTGGTGCCCTGAACAGCATGGGAAATTTGGAAGAAGGGAGAATTGGGGAATAGTGAATGCTGTTCTGGGTACATTGAGTTTGGGGTGCCTAGGGAACATGCAGTTGGGAAAATCCAGTAGACAACTGGTGATCCATGACTAGTGTTCAAGAAAAATACTAGGGCTGGGAAAATCCATCTGGGAGTCATCAGCACAGAGATAACAGTAGAATCCATGGGAGCTGATGAGTGATCTCATCAGAAAAATGAGAAGAGACCCAAGAACAGAGCTCTGGACCCTGGGATAAATCCACCCAAAGCAGATGAGACAAGGATGATGATATAGCAAGAGAGACCAAGAAGGAACCACCTGAAAGGGAGTAGTAGACCCAAGAGAGCAAGGTCACAAAAACCCAGAGAGAAGATAGTGTCTAGGAAGAGAAGGTAGCCACCAAATGCTGCAGAGAGGTAGAGAAGGATGTGATCTGAGAAGAGGCCACTAGATTTAGTGAAATGCAGTGAAATAACTCCAGATGGGCATAACTCCCAAAACAGAACACACACCAAGGACAATTTTATCAACATACTTTTCTAAACACTTCTTTGAATGGGCTTTGGACATGGTAAGCATTCAATAAATGTCCATTGGATTCAAATGGATAGATTCCATCTTTGGTGCTATTAACTCTTCATGTATATATCTAATGTCCATCAAAACATCATTGTGACTCCCCTGCTCAAGAAGTTTCAATGGCTCCCTATCACCTCTAGGTTCAAATATAAATTTTCCTGTTTGGTATTTAAATCCCTTCACAATCTTAGTCCACCTTATATTTCCAGGTTTGTCGCATATTATTCCCCCTCATTCACTTTTCTTTCTAGCCACTGACCTATTGCTGTTCCCATCTCTTACCTCAGGGCTTTTAAATAGACTATCTCCCAACCCCAGTTCCTGGAATTCCTCCCTTCTCACTTCCACACCATAGTTTCCTTAACTCCCATCAAGATTCAATGCCTACTCCTTAAAGACACAGTAACCAAGTTCTAATTACCGGAGTTGCTGGTGTCTTCCCAAATGAATGTGCATTCATTTTGTATATATTTGTATCTATAAGCCTGGTATGCCACCCAAAATAGAACATAAGCTCCTTGAGGGCAGGGACTGTTTCTTTTTTGTAATTGTATCTCCCACACCTAGCCCATAGTAGTGAGGTGTTTAATACATATTTGTTGAATTTAATTGAATTTTTAATGAACTTTCTTCTCTTTTTTACTCAAAACCTTCTCAGTCTTCATCCACCCTTTCTCCAGGACTCCAATGTCCAGAGAACAAATTGGTCCTTTTCCTCATGAAGGCCAACCCCTATTCTTGTGCCATTAATTCCACCTTCTTTAGGAATTAGTCCTAACAATCAGTTCCACTGTTTCATCTTCAATCTCTCCCATTCTACTGACTGCTTCCCTTTGTAGGTAGGCTACAAATGTGTCCAGGTGTTCCCCATCTCCCCACCAAATTTTTTTTAAAACATATAAACGTGAAGTCTGTCATTTGACCCTGTCAACCCTGTGGCTATCAGTTTATTGCTCTCTTTCCTTTCTAAGTCAAACACCAAGAAAAAACTGTCTACACTCGCTGCCTTCACTCCCTTGCCTCCCATTCATTTCTCAACTGATCCTAAATCTGACTTCCAAGCCAACAGAACTGCTTTCTTAAAGGTGACCGATGAGGTATCAGTTGCTAAATCAGTTGCCCTTTTCTCAAGGCTCATTTTCTCATCTGCCACCTTACAACAACATTGACCAATCTGAAGGCATTCTTCCTTTAAATGTTTTCCATGACACTGCTCTTTCTGGTGTTCTCCCTCTGTGATAGCTTCTTGTTGTCTTCCTCTCCTCAGAGTCCACTGGTCAGTCCTGTGCTCTCTTCTCTTTGCTCTCTCTGCCCTCTTCCTCAATAATCTCATCTGCTTCTGGAGCCTCAAATGTCATGTCTCAGCTGATGCCTTAAAGGCTTCCAGATTCAGCCTGAGCTCCAGCCTCACATCTCCACCTGGACATCCCCTGGCACTACAAAATCACATGTTATAAACTGAACTCATTCTCTTTCTCCCTCTTCCCTGTTCCTATTGAGGACATTGCCATCCTCCCAGTCACTCAGACCTGAAGAAAGAAAGTTGGATTGAAGTCAGGAGATCTGGGTTCTAATCCTGTGTTGTCATGACTGACCATGTGACCTCCAGTAAGTTACTCTGCTCCCTGGGAATCAGTTCTTTCCTCTGTAAAAATGAAAGAAGACCAATCAATTCTCTTTCATCTCTCAAGTTATTTGACTCTTCTTCCCTTTCCTGTCCTTCCCATGTCCAATCCCTTGACAAGTTCTGTCCATTCTAGATCTATAATCTCTTGGAATCCTTCCATCCCATACACTCACCTTGCTACCACCTTAATTCAAGTTCTTAGTACAGATTTAAATCTAAAAAGGACCTTAGATGTCATCAGGTTTGACCTTCTTCATTTTACAGATGGAAAACCTGAGGCTGAGAGAGGTTAAGTGACTTGCCCAGGATTATATAATTCACAAGTATCTGAGGCAGTATTTGAATCCGAGACTTCTTGGTTGACTAGATTTAGCACTCTATCCACTATACCTTGCTGCTTCTCACTTCTTCTCTGTATTGGGATAATGTCCTAAATCAGGGGTGGGGAACCAAAGGCACATGTGGCCCACCCCTGTTAAATGAACTACTTGAATCCAGTTTTTCCCCTCTCTAATCTATCAAACAATCTTCTTGAGATACAACTCATATCCTGCTCAAAAACCTTCAATGACTCCCTATCATTCATAGGATAAAATACAAAATCCTCAACCTAGCCTTTAAGGGCCATCACAGTCTAGCTCGAATCTGCTTTTCCAGTATTATGTCATGCTTCTCTTCTTCCTTCACTGGAGAATCTGTCAAATTGGAATAGGTCCCCCTATTTCATCCTGAATTCCCAGGTTTGTGCATTCATGGATATCAGCTCCCACGCCTGGAATTATTCAGTCGCCAATGATGTCACACTCCCTATGTATGGGTTGACCCTAGGGTTCTATCCTGGGCTCTTTTCACTTCTCTCTCCATACTCTTTCTTTTGGTTGTCTTAGCAGCATTCAATGACTCAACTCTCATCTCTATTTGAATGATTCCCAGATCCCTATATCCTGCCCTAACCTTTCTTCTGAGCTGCAATCCCAAATACCTATTAGACATTTTGAACTGGTTAATCCCATAGGCATCTCATACTCACCAAGTCCAAAACATATCTCATTATCTTCCCACACACACATAATCTTTCCCTCTTCTGAATCTTTGTCTCTGTCCAAGGTACCAAATCCTCCTCAAACCTCCACAGCCACATCTTTCCTTCCATCGAGGTTCAGCCTAATCACTGCCTTCCCCATTCCTTGGCTCAGAGCCTCTCACATCCTAGGTGCTTCATAAGCCCTAATAGAATTGAATGAAATTGAAGAGACCTTTCCCACCCCACCATTTCCAAGTATTTTCTTCCTCCTCAACCTTAGCTCTGTGTATTATATTTTCTCCCCACCCCCAGCAGAATGTATGCTCCTCAAGGGAAAAAAAATTCTGCCATCTTAAAAATCTTTGTATCCTTAGTGCCCATCACAGTGTCTGGCACACAGTAAGTGCTTAATAAATGTTTATTTAAGGGGCAGCTAGGTGGTGCAGTGAATAGAGCACCGGCCCTGGAGTCAGGAGGACCTGAGTTCAAATTTGGTCTCAGACATTTAACACAAAAACTAGCCATGTGACCTTGGGCAAGTCACTTAACTCCAATTGCCCTACCCTCCCTCCTCCAAAAAAAAAGCATAAAAAGAAGCCATCAAATCCAATCTCATTTTATACATAAGTAAACTGAAGCATAGAGAGATTAAGTAACTTGGCCAAGATCATCCACCCCTGAGTTAGGATTTGGACCCAAAGGTCTCTCTGACTCTAACAACTCCCCAGCCACCATACTACACTGCCTGGGTTCAAATCCCAGCTCTGCTTCTTGCAGTGTGACCTCAAGCAAACTGCTTAGCTACCCTGGTCGATAAAATAGGAATATGGGCTGTTCCCTCTGAGGTCCCTTCCAGCCCTAAGGCCATGATCATATAAGTCATTCAGCCTCTGAGGCCTGTTTCCTCATCTACAAAGTAAAGGGTTAAATTAGAGGCAGCTAGGTGGTGCAGCCAATAGAGCACTGAGCCTGTGGTCAGGAAGACCTGAATTCAAATCCAGCCTCAGACACTTGCTAGCTTTGTGACCCTGAGCAAGTCACTTAACCTCTGTCTGCCTCAGTTTCCTCCACTGCAAATGAAGATGATAATAGATCCTACATCCCAGGATTGTTTCAAGGATCATATGAGATAATAATTGTAAATCTTAGTACCTAATAAATGCTTCTTCCCTTCCTTTCTACCTCTCATTTTATGATCTGAAAGGCAGTGTGAACAAGGGATGGAGGGATGGACTTGGAAGGAGGAAAACCTGGGTTCAGGTCCTGCCATCAACACTCACTAGCTGTGTGACTCTAAACAAGTCACTCCTCTTACCTGTTTCTTCATCTATAAAATAAGGATAGTGATAGCTCCCACCTCACAGGGCTCTTGAGGATCAAATGACATAAAAGGTATCATGTCTAATCACTCTGGAATCAGAGAAGCCAGGTCCACTACTTCTGACCCTTCCCTGGGCCTCAGTTTCATTATCTGTAAAATCAGGGGATTCGGTTAGATAACCTTTGAGGTCCCTTCCGGCCCTAGATCTACGTCCAGCTCTGCAAACCTTACAAAGCACCATATAGATGTTAGCTAGTGTTGTCTGTGAGCCTATGACCAACACCCCTTTGGGAAGCAAAGCCCCAGGGAGCAGGGAGTAGGGATCAGAATATATTCTATTATCTCGGAAGTTTGGTTGAACTATTGTTACCTAGGCTCCCTACCTTCTTCCTTCTTTCCACTTCCCCATTGGCCAACATGTAGGGACGCCCTGGCTCTGGGGGCCTGGGTCTCAAGTGACAGAGGAAACTCAGCTCCCCTGAGTCCAGCCCTCGCCCAGACCAGCAGCAGGGACCCAATGGAAGGCCCAGCCTCATGCCTTCCCTTCCTACAGAGAGTCATGCAGACCCTTCTGTGGATCAGCTGCCTTCTTGTGAGAGAGAAAGGAGTCAACTGTAGCAAGCTCCCTGAGGCTGAGCCAAGAGCCATGAAGCCAGCCACCAAGTGGGGCAATTTTCTCCCACTAATTAGGAGAGAGGACAGAAGCAGCCAGTGTTTTCTCCTGGTGGTGTGGGCGAGCAGGTGGGTAAATGGGCCAGGCCTGAAGCTTAATAACCATTTCTCACCATTTGCAAGAATTTATTTCACCCCACCCTCTCCAAGCACTGCCTTCTCTGTCTCCATATTCCAATTTCATAACTCCCAATGAAGCAGAGAAGAGGGCAGGGTTCATTGGCTGCGTTTGGATGGAGACATCATGGAAAAGCATCTTACAAAAGGCTGTACCCTTATGTGGTAGCACAATCTGGACTCACAGCCTTCCATCTTACCCTTCTGCCCAAGCTATAATTAACATGCCCTTCCTAATGCTTTCTGGGTGTGAGGGTAGAGGATCACTGAAGTACTACATAACCCCAAGGGGCACTGGGGGGCCTCCTCATGACCTTAAGGCAGAGCTGTCTCTAATTTATGGCAAATCAGAGCAATTACCCTGGTCCCTATGCTTTAAAACAGAGGTATAACCTCCCTCCCTTCTTTGAATAGAGAGAGAGACCCATGGATGTGAAGAGTTGTATATGCTGCAGGATATAATTGGTGCATTGACTTTAACAAACTTTTCTTTCCTTTTAAAATTCTTTATTATAAGACATGAAGTTCTGATTGGGTAGAGGGGAAGGATATATTGAGAAATAAAGATGATGTGAAAACAAAACCCATGATACAATTTTTAAAAAGAGAGATAGGTATAACTAAGGCAAGATGAATAGACCTTTGCTCCAGGGTGCTGATATCTTGGGAAATGAGATACCTGCATGCTTCTCCCCGCCCCCTTTGTGGTTTCTCCCTGCCTACTGTCTTCATACCTTAAAGTATAACCACCTCCACTCTTCCAGTCATGAACCACTAGCTTTGCCACCCCCGAAGTCCCATCACTATGGTGCCTCTAACCTAGATCTTTCCTAACCACCACACCCTCATTCTTGCACTGAGGAAAAATTCATCAGGGAGGAGGGTATACAGGGGACAACCTGTACCTCTATAAGAGAGAGGGAGAGACAGAGACAAAGAGAGACAGAGAGACAGTGAGAGTAAGAGAGACAGAGACAGAGAGAAAGAGAGAGAGGGGGAGAGAGACAGAGAGAGACAGAAAGAGATCAGACAGATAGAGGGATGGATGGATTTTAATTGTGTGCTAAGTTGGCACATAGACTTTTTCACTAGCTGGAGATGTTTTATGTAGCTGGATTAGGAGTGCCTTTTTTTTTTTTTTTTTTGCCTGTTTTCCATTGTTGGAATGGGTAATCAAAATTCGGCTATTTGGATTCATGTCATGACTCCCTCTGCTGGAGAATAGGCTCAGCTGGTGTTTGGTTTATTAATCCTCCTGCAACTGAATCTGCCCTGGGTACAAGAATTCCTAGTTAAGACCCTGCATTAGAATTAAAGAAAATTAAAGTTGGAAAGGACCTACCTTCTCCTTGCCATGCATGTAATATGTGACTAATGAATGTCTACTGAGTGAAAGAATTTATTTTTACAGATGATGAAATAGGGTCTCAGAGAGGGAAAGCAACTTGTGCAGGGATGCACAGCTCATTAGTGACAGGATTGGGACAAGGTTTGAGGTCTTTCAGTCCAGTGAAGCATCCAATGCATCAGGTAGCTTCCTTTGGTGGGGGAAGCCAGTCCTGTGGCTGCTGCTACAGTAGGTTGAGCAGTGACTTTGGGAGTCAACAGGACTGGAAGAGGTGCCCCAAACCCCAGGTGCTAAACACACACATACACACCCCTAAGGTTTTTGTGGAAAAAATAAGCTAGAAGACTTCTTAACTGGCACCAAGTCAAATCATAATGGTAATAGTAAAAGTGATAATACTCATTGGTATTAATATAATGGTTTACGACTTGCACGTGTTATCTTGTCTGAGCTTCATAGTAGTCTTGTGAAGTGGATCCCAGTCTTATAGTTGAGGAAACTAAGACAAATAGAGGGTAAGTGACTTCCCCAGGGTTACCTGGCTAATGTGTCTGAGGTAGAATTCAGGTTTTCCAGACTCCAAATCCGGTACTCTATTGACTGTGCTGCCTAGATGGGGACAGAAGAAGGGGGATTTGGAAGGGGAGAGATAATGAATCTGTTTTGAACATGCTGAGTGTGAGATGTCAACGAGCTAACTATCCACATTACTAGCTATGTGGTTTGAGGCAAATCATCGGCTTTCTTTGGGACTCAATTTTCTTATCTGTAAAATGAGGGGATTATACTGGATGGCCTCTAAAGGCTCTTTTCCCTCTAAATCTATGATCCTACAAGACCCTTAACTTCTCCTTGCCTCAGTTTCCTCATCTGTAGAATGACGGGGTTAGGCTGGATGACTCTAAAGGCCCTTTCCTCTCTAAATTTATAATCCTAAGGATCCAGGCAGCAGCTGGTGAGGAGATGGAACTCAGAAGAGACAGATCAATTTGTGACCGTCTGGATAGAAAAGCAAATTGAAGCCTTGGGAGCATCTGAGAGCCCCAAGAGAGTATAGAGAGGAGAGGGCTGGGAGATGGGACAGTGGCCCAGCCAAGGAAATGGAGAAGTTAAACAAGCAAGAGAACAAGGAGGGATAGGAGAAATATTTTCAGAGCCAAGGAAAGCCAGAGCAGAAGGGAAGAGGGTTTCTGGGAGGAGGAAGTGGTGGTCACTGGAGTAAAAAATCTACAGACTGGGGGATTTAAGAGCTAAGGGATCACTGGTAACCTTGGAGAGGATGGTTCCAGGCAAGCAGTAGGAGCCAGGAGCCACATTGCAAAGGAAAGAAGAAGGGAGTGGAGGCTATAAAGGTAGATAACTTTTCCTGAGATTTTGGCCTCGAATGGAAGAGATACAGGCTAACACAAAGGACTGGCAGACCAAGACCGGCATTTTAAGGGTTGTTGTAAGGAGTCAATAAGATGCCATGCATAAAAAGCCTTGCAGCCTTTAAAGTGGTGTATAAGTGTGTGCTATTAGTATTAACCTGTCTTAGCCTCAGTTCCCACATCTGTGAAATGGGAATAAAAATAACTATGCTACCTATGGCATTTTTATGGAGAAAAATACCGAGGTAGGATAGAAGGGCTGGTGGTTATGATCAGAGAAAGGAATTTCAGAATCCAGAATCATAGAGAATGATAGTTATAGGTAATGGTGAGAAAGATGAGCTGATCATTGCTGTGTATGGCAGAAGCAGGGTGAAGATGGGGAAGGGAAAGGGATGATCATTTGTAAAGTGCCTACTATGCACCAAGTACTGTGCTAATATCTCACTAGAAATAACATACATATTACAAATATCTCATTTATTGCTGACAACCCTATGAGGCAAGTACTATCATCATCCTCATATTACAGTTGAGGGAACTGTGGCACAGGTTAAGTGACTTGCCCAGGACCCTACAGCTAGTAATTGTCTGAGGTTGGATTTGAACCCAGGCCTTCCTGACTCTCTCTCTACTGTGCCATGCTGTCTCTCCTCAAATAATCAGACAATAAATGTTAGCATTTCCTTATTGATTTAGGGTGCCTGACACATAGTAGGTGCTTAGTAAATGTTTATTGATTGATTAATAAGGTTTGTCAAGTGCTTATGTATACTCTACCCTCACAACAATCCTGTGAGGTTGGTGCTGTGGTTATTCTCATCTTACAGATGAGGAAACTGAGGCTCATAGACATTAAGTGACTTCCTGGTAGTCGTACAACTAGTAAGTGCCTGAGATAGGATTTTAACTCAGGTTTTCTTTACTCAGAGTCCACTGCTTTGCCCACACTGCCTTATCCAAGGGTTTTGAGTAGAGGTTTGTGACAAGCTCAAAACTGTGTCCCAGGAAGATTCACCAGCCAGGCTGGACAGAGGAGAGGGTGAGGATGATGGTAGGAGGGAAGATGAGAATATTCTAGCAGCCTGTGACAAGAGCCAGAATTCATTATCTTTACCCTACAGCCCCGCATAATGACATATTCACAATGATGAGCCCGAATCATCAAGAAAAGGTGAAACTCTGATTCAGCTTTCTCTATTTAAGGAAGCTAGAAAGTTCATTCTATATTTTATATTGGTAAGATTTCCACCCCAGATGGAAATAAAAACCAGTGTAGCACTCAAGAGAGCTAAGATGCAGCTCTCTAGGATACCTGGGTACTCAAAATGATGCATTCTCCAGGGATTCTGTCTAGTTAGACTTGAAATCAAGGAAGACCTGAGTTCAAATCTGCCTTGGACACTTTCTAACTGCATGAATAGAGGAAGTCATCAAAAGTGTACAAGTGTCAGTTTCCTCATCTATAACATAAAGGGGTTGGATCTCTGAAGTGCCCCCCATCTCTAGAGCTAGGGTCTGTGAACCCAGGATTATATCGGAGATTCATGGGGAGAAGGGGGATGTGGGGCCAACCACCCTCAGGCCAGGCTGATAAGTTATGGTTGGTCCAGTTGGTGACGAGGATGCAGGGGAGAGAAGCGATGGGACAGGAATGACCAAGACAGATGACCATGGAGGCAGCTTTTAGGATGAAGTGAACCAGGGGGTCAAAGGGCAGAATTAGAGGGGAAGGGAAAGAGGGACCAATGAGGAGATTGTGGCAATCACCCAGGTGGGAGTTGATGAGGAAGGACCTGGATTAGGATGGTTGCCATGGAATGCCTCTGAGAGTAACTCTACTGTTCACACCTGAGGAGGTAGAGGGAAGGCTGTGAGGGGCTTTAGGGGAGATACCAAGTGGCTAGAGGGATTGAGAGATCCACCCTGCAAAAGGAAGCAGACCGATACCAAAAGCAACAGGGCTTTATTCAGCTGATTGTGATTCCCTAAAGGAAGGCATTTCACTTGGAAACACCCATTAGGAAGGGGCCAAAGGAAGAACAGGGAGCAAAGGAGCCCAGGCCCCAACTGATCCCCTGATATCTCTCCCCTAGTGATCATTTAATCCCTCCTTTAATCTGATGCAGGCATGCCTGGGTTGTTCCACTTAACCTACAGAAAAGGACCAGGTATTTATTAGGGAAGGATGGAATCTCTCTCAGAGGCACCAGATTGGTTTATAGACACATAAGCATGTCCAGTAAGCTAGGAAGCAGGAAGTTTGTTCCAGAGAAGGGGCAAGCTCAAGAGAAGGGGCCGTATCTAGAACTGAGACAGCCAATGCCCTCCACTCTAAACTGACCTTCCATCTATTCTATGGGTACCTAGTCATTTACTTATCTTTTTCCCTAACAGAATGGAACCTGCTTGAGGGCAGGGCCTGTTTATGCCTTTATTTGCCTGTTTATCACAGTGCCCCAGAATGTGCTAAGGGCTTAATAAAAGGCTTTTAATTGCAAGGATTGCCAGGCCATTCTTGGATTTTCAGGATTATGCCAGATGTGGTCCCTGTCTTCAGTCTGGTAGGGAGATTGGACATAAACACAGATATCAGAACACAGTCTTGTTGGATGAGGTTCTAGATTTTTCATGGCACTCTCTGGATATTCGAAAGACCACCTCTCCTCATCTGAGTCCAGGGACCCCATTACTTGGAATTATGACAGCCTTGTAATAGAATAGAAGTTCCCTGGAGGTAGGGGTTGTTTGCATTTTCAGTACTTGGCACATTTTTTAGTAGACCTGCAAATTCACTGGTGTGCAATATCCATCTGCCCCTGTTCTCAAATTTATAATCTTGGGGACTTTTCCAACGTCTAAGACATTCAGTGGTGTGCCCAGTGTCACAAAGCCAGTATGTGTTAAATGAGGGACTTGAACTCAGCTCTTCCTGACCCTGAGACTGGCTCTCACCTTGAGTTTTAGGGCTTAAGAGATACTTGATGAATGACCTGGAAAGGAATGCAATTATTCCTTCCACACTGAGGCTTTCCCATCTCAGTTTCAATATATCTCTGGTTGACATAAGAAATTGAATGGGAATTTAGGGGGAGTTTTGAGGATGCTGAAGACAATAGGCAAAGGCCAATGGACAGCACAGAAAAAATTCAGAAACTAAGAAATGCATTTTATATACATATATATTATATAATATCAACCCAAATTTTATAATAAGGTATTGTAAACATCCTAGAAAAGAAAGAGAAAGAATCAGACTTCTTCTCTGGTATGAAGGGAGAATCAAAATCATTTTAGGCAGGTTCTCTAGATGCTGATTTATTCTCAGGAGCACCACACCCTAGCCCCCCTCCTCCACTGCAAAGTGGAAGGGATAGCCATATCTTGTTTGAAACCCTGGTCCTCCTGGCAATCCTGTCTACATGGCAGCAGTTGTGTTAGCAGGTCTGTCTCAGGCTATGAACTCCCCCAGAACAGCACCCTTCTCTATGTGGGTCTCCCAGTACAGGGCCCATCCCAGATGAATTAAGAAGGCTTCCGGCTACAATGCTGATGTTTATTCCTGCTCAGAAGAGCTGCCTTGTCCCCTGTGTGCCCTGCCCAGAGTTAATAATGCTTTTGTCTATTTGCAGCTGCCTTGGGGACCTTAGACTTCAGTTTGCTCTACGACCAGGAAAACAATGCCCTTCACTGCACCATCAGTAAAGCCAAGGTATGTGTGTGTGTGTGTGTGTGTGTGTGTGTGTGTGTGTGTGTGTGTGTGTGTGTGCCTGCCCTCCTGGGGCACCAGCTGCTTCCTGCCCAATGAACCTCAGGTGGTGGGGTAAGAAGAAGAAGGGGGCCCCTGAGGAGCAGAACCCCACAATACCTGTACCAGCTGTGGTACTATCAGAGCCATGTCTTGTTCAGTTCTGGACAAGACAGCCAGGCTTCTGTGGGGAGTGGGAGGCTGCTTAGATTCTTCCTTCAATCCGGGAGTGATAAAGGAACTCAGTATCCCTAATTTCCAGTATTCCTTATTCTTCCTCCCTTTACACTATTCCTGGCAGCTCAGCGGATGGAGTGACCCAGGTTCAAATTCCATCTCAGATACTTCCCAGCTGGGTGATTCTGGACAAGCTACTCTAACCTCTGTCTCAGTCTTCACATCTGTATAATGTGAATAACAATGAGAGCAGCCACCTCCCACAGCTGTTGTGAGGATGAAATGAAATAAAACTTTTCAAGTGCTTTGTAAACATTAAGGCACCAAACAAACAAACATTAAGATACCATATACCTGCCATTGTTATTACTATTATTAGCTGGCCCCTGCTAAGTGGGGACTTAGGCAGGAGCTGCCATCCTGATGCTTTTTAGGGCCCCAGGGGATAGGGTCACAAGCTCATAGATACAGAGCTGGAAGGATCCCTCAAGGCACTCATAAATATTTACTAAGCATCTACAATGTGCCAGGCACTGTGCTAAGCACTGGGAATACAAAAAGAGGCAAAAGACGGTCCCTGCCCTCCAGGAGCTCACAGTCTAACAGCAGAGAGCATGCAAACAGATATATAAAAAGCAAGCTGTATAGGGGACAAATAGGGACAAGGTATTGAGTGAGGGTAGAGAAGGTGAGGTTTTAGTTGGGGCTTAAAGGAAAGGGAGATGAATAGTAAAAACAGAGAAGAAAAAGCATTCCAGGCCTGGGTGACACCCAGAGAAAATGCCCAGAGCCAAGAGATGGCATATCTCGTTCATGCAATAGCCAGGAGGCCGGAGTCGCTAGATCAAAAAGTACCAGTTGGAGAGTAAGGTGAGAGAAGACTGGAAAGGTAGGAGGGGCTAGGTAATGAAGGGCTTTGAAGGCCAAATCAAGCATTTTGTATTTGTTCATGAAGGCAATAGGGAGCCACTGGCATCTATTGAGTAGGGGAGAGGGGTGACATGATGAGATCCGTGCTTTGGGAAACTCATTAATAGACTGGAGTAGGGAGAGACTCGAGCAAGCCAACCTGCCATCAGGCCACTGCAGTAGTCCAGGTGTGGAGGGATGAGGCCATACACCAGGGCTGCGGACATGGCAGAGGAGAGGAGGGAGAATATTCAGGAGATGTGGCAAACATGAAATCAGTAGGCTTTGGGAATAGCTTGTAAAGGGAGGGGCAGTGAGAGATAGTGTGGAATCCAGAATGGCCCCTAGACTTTGAGCCTAAGGGACTAGGAGGATGATATTGCTGTGGCCAGTTAATGTGGGAGGGGCAAGGGAAAGAGTATCAAAGTTAAGATATGAGTTCCATTTTGGATATAGTGAGTTCTAAGATGTCTATTGGACATCCAATTTGAGGTGTCTGAAAGGCCTTTGGGGTCACAAGATCAGAGGTTGGCAGAGAGACTGAGGAGGGAAAACCAAATTAGAGAATTTTCAATATAGCTTACTTTGCATATATCTGTATGTTTGTCTACACCATTAAATTGTAAACTCCTGGAGGACAGGGACTGTCTTTTGCCTCTTTTTGTATTCCCAGCATTTAGCACAATGCCTGACACACTCAGTATAGGTGCTTAATAAATGTTTTCTGCATAGATACGGTAATTGAATCCGTGGAAGCTGGCCTTAAAAGCCATCTAGTCCATCCCTAGACATTTTACAGATGAGAGGGAAATTAAGTGACTTGACCAAAGTCACACAGGATATAAATGGAAGAGGTGGGATTCTCACCCAGGTCCTGGGATTCCAAATCCATCACTCTTTGCACTGGACCATTGAAGGAAGGTGGTAATCTCAATGGTAGTGATCAGGGTCTCAGGCAGTACTTTGGGCCAGGTTGTAGATGGAGAGAAAGCAAAGGTAGCTAGCTCCTGCCAAAGCCATCCCAAATCCTTCCCTCCTCTGTCCCCACAAGCACTAAGGGCTGGGAATATAAAATGAATAGAGCAGGAAAGGAGAGGAAGAGGAATGAAAAATAGAAATTAAGGCATGTCCCCTAGGCTAAAGGGATCAGGGGAGAGGGGGAAGGGGACCTCAGAGCCAGGCCCGAATTGGACAGAGAGGACAGAATCAGTTCAGGCTAACTTGGTGAAAATGTGATGGGATTTACCACCCATCTATGATTCTCCCTAGTGTCTCCCAGGGCACTTCCCAGAAATAAAGGGCAGGGCATGGAAGAGGAACACAGAGCTAGTCTCCCTCCTTTTTTGGAGAGGGGAAGGCAAGGCAATTGGGGTTAAGTGACTTGCACAAAGTCACACAGCTGTAAGTGTGTCACATGTCAGAGGTCACATTTGAACTCAGGTCATCCTGACTCCAGGGCCAGTGCTCTATTCACTGCGCTGCCTAGCTGCCCCTGGTCCTCTTTTTATTGCCTCTGTTATCCCAAAGGATTGGATTGGGGTAGGCAGCATAGGAGAAATTCTCCATTGTGATGGTCGGTCGATGTCCTCTCTGAAACAGACTTGGGCAAAGTTGAGCCTGAACTAGACAGAACAACCTGGGCTTAGCCTCAGGGTACTGAATTTCATCAGTGTAGAAGCAGCAAATCCTAGCACCTAGTTAGCAAGAACAATTAGTTAAAATAGGAAGCTACCAAGTATGATATGGAGAAGTAGTTCTATATGACCCCACCTGATGTCCACAGGGCAGTGCTCTGCACCTCCTCTCCCCCACCTCAACTGAAGACACGTTTTATTCTGCCAACCCTGGTGCTCTCTCTGGTAGTTGTCCTGGGTGCAAAAATACCTAGTTATAGCTAGGTTGTGCCACAGGAAGGATTTTGTTCTCCTGAATTTAATCTACTGGACCAGCTTTCTATCTCCACTCACCCCATCCCCCAAACACAACTTCCAAAGACTTGGAACTGATCTTCCATATCCCAGCATTCATTCGCCATCCCCCAGGGTTTGGAGCATTTTAAAAGCTTTTAGTGGAATCTGATTTGCACACTGGCTTTCCTACCAGGTATGATGGCAACCCAGCTCTGGGGTTGGCCCACACCCTGCTGCCCCCTGGGTCTCTATGGCTGCCCAGAGTGAGGGATGATCATTTACCAGTCATTGTTTTTCAATCTCTTCTCATTTCCTCTTGCTCTCCTGTCCCAATCCTCTGCCACCCATTCATTCCCATCTCCCTCCTCTGGCACTCACTTTTGGAAAGGAAGATGCCAAAGTTTGTCTATAGAAAGGTAAGTGCTTCATGGAGTAGATCCCGTGGTAGCATAGCCATATTTCTGCTGGGCTTCTCCGTAGTTTCTCCCAAATAAGGGCCATGTTTGAATGGCTGAAGTAGGAATGCCTGAAGTTCCAAATTCCTCTTCTTGTTCTCTAGCGAGCATAGAATACCTGTGATTCCATGACTGAAGGGAGCCAAGGGGCCTCCCCTTGAAAGGTAATTATTCGGAACTTCACCCATCAGCAAGGGAGCCCTTAGAAATATTTCCCGAATAGTGGTCTGGGGTATATGGAGTCATCCTCACTGTCTCTGCACCACTCAGATTCTCTGGTAACCAAATATCTGGGAATGGGGTGAATTAGGGGCCCCCAGGTGGGACTTTCTATGTGCAAAAGCTCAACCTTCAGCCTTAGGCTTATATCAGGTCCAGGTTCCAGACAATTACCAGGGCATCCCAAATAGACAGTGTCAATCAGACCAACCCTGTGGATGGCTGGAGTGGAACAGAGCAGACTAGAGACAGGAGAGTCAGGAATCAAACAAAAGTTTAATTTCAAAGTGAGGGAAACAGCCTACAAGAAAGGAGGAATCTAGACACATATGCTGGGGGCCTGCCCCTAGTGGGGGAACCCGAGGCAGTGTGGGGAGATCTCAATTCTTAGACCAATGGTTGTGCAGTGAGCTGTAGCCCTGACAATGAAGGGTAACAGCAACAATGTGACAAGTTTGATTCATAGCAGGGCTTCATGACTGGAACATGAGTACTTGTCTGAGAGCTTGTCTGGTGCTCATGTGAGCTCAGAGGGCACCTGGTGCTGGTCAAAGCAACACAATAATTATGGGATTTTGCCATAGGGTGAAATCATCCAAAGGGTGAGGGCAAAAGATTGCTGTTATGCCAAGCTCAGGGCACAGCCTGCTTTGTGGGCCTTAGCACTGGAAAACAGAGTATCTCCTAACATCTTAACAGCAAATACATCTGCGCAGCTGCCTGGGGCTACATAATAACCAACACCCTAGTCAATAAAAGAGACTCCTGGGTACAAATGGGAGAGACAGACAGGCCAACCAGAGTGTTGGATTTAACACATCTCCCAAGGCACAGACGGGTAGTGTAGCACAGTGGAAAGATCCCTAGCTTTGGAGTCAGAGGCCCTGAGTGCAAATCCTGTCTCTGGTGTTTACTACATTTACAACCTCCAGCAAGTGCCTAAAGCAACTCTGTAAAATGGGGGAGGGAACCAGACTAAGTCTCTGATCCTTTTAGGGAATCAGGAGATGCCCCCCTAGGCCAAAGGATCAAGTCTTTGGACTAGAAGCTGAACTTGGCCATGGTTGTGACCCTTTCAGGGGCTCATAGGTCTAGCACTAGAAATAGACTGGTTAGAGTTCCTGCCCTCAAAGAGCTTACAATCTTGGGGGGAGAGGGATGGGTCCAAGACCCAGGAAGTTTGAATGACTTGACCAAGGTCACATCATAGGAAAGATTTGAATTCTAACCTCAAATCCACTCTTTCCACTTAGCCTTCTCATGCCTTCCCATGGCTCATTCTTTACTGTTGCCTTTGATAAGTTAGGAATCCCTGCAGTGCCCAAGAGGGTTCTTCATGGATAGAGTGGGGTGGGGATGGGAGATAACATGAAATGGCCATTGGTCTTTGCTTAGACTCAGCTCCTCTCCTTCTCCATTAGCATAGTTAATGGAGAGTCAGTGAAATGACCAACATACTTAGGCCGCTATGGATGGGAAATTACCACAGGGGAGAGGATGCAGGAGCAAGTTTTGGATGACTCAGATCCTGCCCCAATAGACTCTTAGCCTGATCTTCCTTCCCTTTGCCTATTAAATCTCCAGCTTCTGGTTCCTTCTTCCACTGATTGCCTGTCTCTTTCAGCTTTAGTAAATGGTTTTGTTTTGTTCTGTTTTGTTTTCAGGAAATTTGGGTGGGAAGGAAAATGTGGGAGAGAGTGAAAGAATTCTAGAGAAGAGTAGGGGGTGGGGGCCATTATTGTTCGGTTGTTTCAGCCGAGTTTGGCGCTTTCTGACCTCATTGGAGGTTTTCTTGGCAAAGATAATGAAGTTGTTTGCCATTTCCTTCTCCAGCTCATTTGACAGATGAGGAAACTGAGGCAAACAGGGTCATACAGCTAGTAAGTGTCTGAGGTCAGATTTGAACTGACATCTTCTAGACTCCAGGCCCCATGCTTTAGCGACTGGCCTGCCCCTAACTCTAGCTGCCCCCAGGGAGAGGGGGAGGATGAGGAATGAGGGAACTTGGCTCCTTGAGGGAAAGGCTAAGGACTCCTTCCCTCCTCTATTCCCTCATCCCTTTGCTGGTATCTCAGGTCTCACAATGTCACTAGAATCCAAGGATTAAAACTAAGGACAAAATGCTTTCCTCCTCTCCTCTTTCAAGCTCCTTCCTTTCTTTTCCATGGTTATACCATAAGAAAAGAGAGACTCCCCAGTGGAGTTGCATGTGTGGATCTGGAGTGGAGGAGGGCAGACATCCCTCTTTGACCTTTTTTTGGTGACATGGAGGAGACTGCAGTGGCCTGAGCCATGTGGGAAACCCCACATAGGCAGCTCGGGCTGCAGTGGAGAGGGCTGAACTTGAACTTGAGAAGACCTAAGTCTGAATCTATCTTCTGACATTTAATAGTTGTGTCACCCTGGGTCTGTCACTTAACTCATTCAACTTCAGTTTGCTTATCTGTAAAATGGGGATAACAATAGCACTCTCCACACAGGAATATTAAGAGGATCAAATGAAATAATATGTGTAAGACACCTTGCAGCCCTTAAAGGATAATATACATGTTAATGTCATTACTCTGGCCTCATTGCCCTGGAACCATGACCTCTAACATGGGCTCCACACTTCAAACAGTACCACAGGTGACTGGGAGGGGGAGATACATGAAAAAAATAAAAAACTGGAGCCTTCTTCAGCACATCCAGTTTCTTATGGAAGCTGTTCTTTGGGAGGGGGGTTGTGGTTTCAGGACAGGGGCCAGGGCTGGGAGACAGAGGATTGGGGTGGGGGTCAGCCTGAGCCCCATCAAGGACCAAACAAGAAGGGTCAGAGAAGTCTCAGGGCTTGGGGGAGGGGGGGTGACAGCTGTGAGAGGTAGAGAAAGAAGGAGGAAGTAAGACTTCTCATGGGGGCAGCCCTCTGGTTCTTTCTGTCTGTGTATCTCTGTGTGTGTGTCTCTGTCTCTCTGTCTCTGTCTCTCTGTCTGTTTCTCTGTCTCTCTGTCTGTGTATGTGTGTCTCTCTCTGTCTCTCTGTATCTTTATCTCTCTTTCTCTGTCTCTCTCCCTCTCTGTCTCTCTGTCTCTCTCTCCATTTTTCTCTCTCTCTTTCTCTCTCTCTCTCTTTCTGTCTCTGTCTCTGTCTCTCTCTGTCTCTGTCTCTGTCTCTCTGTCTCTCTGTCTCTCTCTGTCTCTCTGTCTCTCTCTCTCTGTCTGTCTGTCTGTCTGTCTGTCTGTCTGTCTCTCTCTCTCTCTCTCTTCCCCCCACTTTCCACTCCCTAGGGCTAGGTGGGTATTGGTGGCTATGGGAATATATGAAGACTCAGCAAAAGCCCAGGGAGCCTCAAGAGGCTGGTGTTGGAAGCTGCCATAGCACAGGCAGGCTGGTGGATAGAAAACGAATCAACAAACATTTGCTAAGGACCAGCTCTGTCCTAGGCACCATTCTCAGTACTGGGTATATCAATATGAAGGTAAAACAGCCCTCCCCTCAGGGAGCTTTCAGTTTAGTTAGGGGTGGGGTGGTGTCAGTTTCCTTCTGTACAGTGGGGATAATAATCCTCAGCAACATCCTTTGCAGGTGGCTTTGAGCAGAGAATGGTGCAGATTTGTAAGTGCACTCCAGGAAATGGGAGCTGTTATGATAATGGCATGACCAAGCCTAGTAAGTGTTTGATTCTTAAACAACAGGAAAATGGAAATAGAGGCCTTGGTGCAGACCTATGGGATGGAAAGAAAAAAGTGGGTAACACAGAGAACTGTTTCATTACCAAGATTCTCAGGTTTCTTGGTGGGCTGGAGGTCAAGCTCATCTGTCCATTCTCCTTCCCTCTTAGAGGTGAAAACACACACACGATGTGCGCACGCACACACACACACACACACACACACACACCAATTTGGACAAAGGCAGACAAAACCCTGGCTGCGAAGTGATGGCCCCTTCCCTGGGTCACTGCCTTGCCTTTGCTTTTGAATTAGCAAGAGTCCTCTTCCTCCTCCTTCTCCTCTTCCTCCTCCTTCTCCTCTTCCTCCTCCTCCTCTTCCTCTTCCTCCTCCTCCTCCTCCCAAGGTACCCAGCAGCTCTGTGAGAGCAGTGAGAAACCTATGAAAAGGGAAGGAGAAAGGGCAGTCTAATTATCAAGCCCTCTTTGTGCAAGAAAGCAAAGCAGAACAATTCAAGAGGGGCCTTTGCCCCCTCCCCTGCCCTCTGGTGCCCATCACTAAGCTGTCCAAACAAGGTTGGTTTCACAAGATTCAGAGGACAATTGAATTCCTCTCCACTGTAAGAGAGCTTTGAGTTTGGGCCTTCACAGGTGTTAGTGAAGGAGCTGTCCAAATGAGGGGTAACAACAGATGTTGATTGGGTTTGTTTGTTTTTGAGGGAGGGTTAGGAAAAGGGTGGTGCCAAAATCAGGCTGATACATAGGACTGAGGTCCAGCATCTTCAGGACTTCAGAACTCAGAACCAGGATTGAATTAAGAAATGACTGCAAGCATTCATCAAGTGCCTATTCTGTGTCCTTAATGGGCACTGGAGATACAAGGGCAAAGGGGAGGTAGACAGCCCCTGACTTCAAAGAGCTTCTGTTCTAATGGGGGAAAACAACACATGTAGGGGAGTGGTGACCTGAGAAAGGAGTTTGGGTCTGGGGAATCTCAGGAATGATGAGTGGAACCATAGGACAATTGACTGTGACATCCCTTCCCAAAGCAAAAGGAGAATTGATTTGTTCCTGGAGTGATAGAAGGGATGTGTTAAGGTAAGGTTTGAGCATGCAGTAGCAGGGCAGATGGCAAGATATTCAGAAATGAATTGTAGGGGCGGCTAGGTGGCACAGTGAATAGAGTGCCGGCCCTGGAGTCAGGAGGACCTGAGTTCAAATCCAGCCTCAGACACTTAATACAAAAACTAACCATGTGACCTTGGGCAAGTCACTTAACCCCAACTGCCCTCCAAAAAAAAAAAGCACAAAAAAAAAAGAAATGAATTGTACTCTGAAGACCGTGGATGACATAATCTTACACTCACTCTTTCACCAGCCAGGACTGTTTAGCCCTAGCAAGAAAGTTCCAAAATTTAATGCCTTAACTTAGGGCTTTGCACCCCCATCCCAGAAGGTGGAAGGTGAGGAGGAGCTCCAAGACATGAGGGAAGACTTGGCTTCAGAGGTCCAAACTGGAGGGTACTTCCCCAGTGGGGAAGAAGGGATGAGTCCACACATGTGTACATTTACAACATATACGTTCAACTCAATTAAATTAAACATTAATTAGGCACCTACTAAGTACCAGAATGATGCTAGGTGCTAGGGACACAATTCCAAAAAAGGAAAGAATCCTTGCCTTCAAAGAGCTTCCTGGGCGGGGTGAGGGGTAAGAGTGGGAGATACAACATGTACATAGATAAGTATTGTACAATGTTAGCCAAAGTGGTTTCAAGAAAAAGAGAATGGAGTGGGGGAAGGAGTGGGGAATAAAGAAGGGACTCCATTAGATAACCACCTCTGCACTGGGCTTTGAAGGAGACACATGAATGAGATTTCCTGCATCTATCTAGACTATGTCAGGAGGACCATACCTGCACACACCAAAAGATGTGACTGAGGATCTAATGAGCTAACATGCTTTGCTAGCCTTTAAAAACTACCTCAGTGTCAACTTGTTATTTTTATCTGTGTTCTAATTAAGACTGGGAGTCCAGAGGCCTGGGTTCGAAGACCAGGTCTGCTATTCACTGTGTGGTCTTGGGCAAGCACCTTAACCTCTCTGTACCTCAGTTTCCTCCTCTGTAAAATGAAGAGATTGGACTAGATGGACTCTAAGGTTCCTTCCATCACTGACATTTTTCAACAGGCCTGCAATTTACCTGATTATCCACCTATGACAATCTCCAGAACCCTTTCTCCATCTCTTCAGAAAACAGAAGATGGCATTGCCTGAGACCTTGCCCCATCATGGGGCAGGAGGGTACAGCTTCGGGCTAGATTGGGGGCACTCTGCATTCCTTGGGCCCCAGCCTCACTTTGTCATTGTTTGTTACCCTTTTTCAGGGGGGGCTGGGAGGCCCTAGACAGGAGCCAAGCCAGGATTCTGGGCGACGGGGTGTAAAGATTAGTGACTTTGGGCTCCCTCTGGTTCTCAATTTTCTTCTCTATAAAATGAAAGAACTGAGTTGGACAACCTCTTGCTCAGCCAATCAACAAGTGCTTATTAAATACCTAGGGTGCTCCTGGTACGATGCTGGGTGCTGATGATACAAAGACTAAAAAAGAAGAGTTTCTGCTCTAGTGACACATAGCAGATACAAAACACACACAATGTAACAGCTGACTTGGGTCTCGTTGGGTCTGGGGTGGTGTTCATCTTCCACCACTCAGAGTTCTCCTCGGCTCTGGGCTCAGGCTTGAGGATCAGATTCAGCCCTGGCCTCTACAGAGGGCTTAGGCTCTTTACACTGCCACCCCAGAACCCTGGAGTGTCTCCTGTCTAGGGTCTCCCCACAAAAAGGGTATTAAGTATAGGACAGCTATTTATTCCTATACACACACACACATACACACACAATTCTAGAAACGAAAGATTCACAAATACACACTGGTGGAAATAAGTAGGGTAACATAACTAGGACACACACACAATTCTAAACACAAAAGACTCAGAATACACACTGATGGAAACAAACAAGGACCTTCAACACACACACACACAGCTAAACATAAAAGACTCACAAATACACACTGATGGAAACAAGCAGGGTAACTTATAACTAGGACACACACATACACACACACACACACACACACACACACACACAATTTGGCCCAAGAAAGCTCCTATGGAAGGTAGCAAACTGAACTGGGCTTTAATGGAAACGGGGAATTCTAAAAGGCAGAGAGAAGAGGGAGGGCATTCCCGGCATGGGGGCAGCCTGGGCAAAGTGGTGGAAGATGAGATGTTGTGTACAAGGAACAGCAATTAGGGTGGTTTGGCTGGACTATGGCATTCATGACTGAGTAATATCTAATAAGATTAGAAAGGTAGGTTGGGACCAGATTGAGAAGGGCTTTAATGCTTTGTAAATTGCAAAGCAATGTATAAATGTACATTTCAATATTCATCTTACTAATCTTACTGACCGAAAGGAATTTTGAAGTTTTTGAAATACCAGCAGCCTCCAGCAGGAATCATCCCAAAATACCCACAACAATGATCTGAATCCCCCAGAGACACCCAACTCACCGGGAAGAATCATAGATTTGCTCTTGTATCCCCTGATACATAATAACAGCTTAATAAATACTCTCTATCCATTTATCGATCATATGTCAACTCAGATAAGACACTTTCCCCTCTCTGGGCCTCAATTTACCCTTCTGTAAAAGGTCGGCACAGGACTAAATGAAGGATTCAAGTTTAGAGGAGTTTTTTTTAATTTTTTTTCTCCCACAATACTAGGCTACATAATCAGAAATCCATATGAGTATGGACCATGGGGATTTTTAAAATTGATTACAATGGCGAGCAATCTTGAATATGCCTGTGAGCTGTTCTGAAATATGGATTTGTAAGCAGTAATACAAAAGTCATAAAAACCCCAACAGTTTAATCAACTTCTCTCATATAAAAAATATGGGATTTTAAACATAGTGCTAGTCTTTGATCAATTTCAGTGCAGTCAATGAGAAAATCCTGGTACTTGGCAGATGGGACCCTCCCCGAGTGCTTAGGGCTGAATTCTTTTTTAAGTCTAAAACCAATTTTATATCTTTCATTCTGACCCTGACTCCATTTCCCTTTCTGCAGTTTCATGAAAGAGAAGATCCTTTCTCAGAGCCAGGGGGACCCAAATGTAGGGATCCCAGGATCCTGAGTCTAGAACTGGTAGGAACATCAAAGGTCTTCTAACCTAATTCCTTCACTTGATAGATGAGGAAATTGAGGCCCATGGAGGTTATGTGACTTGTCCAAGGTCACACAAGTAATAAATGTCCCTCTCGAATCAGAAAAGCAGGATTTGAACCTAGATCCTCATCCCATAGCTAGTGCTTTTTCCACTGTACCATGCTGCCTCTGGTGGCCTTTTCCAGAACTAGCATCCTTAGGATCATAGGATCTGTCAGTCAGTTAATAATCATTTATTAAGTGCCTGTTGTGTTCCAGGCATAGATTTAGAGCTTGAAAGGGCCTTCAAGGTCATGAGTTTCACCCTCTTCATTTTGCATATGAGGAAACAGGCTCAGAAAGAGATGTGACCTTGTCCAAGTTATCAAACAGCTAGTAAGTCATAGAATGAAGCTTTGGACCATCACTTTGTACTCTCAAAGCTGCATTTTTTGCCACCACCAACACCATCATTTTACAGATGAGGAAACTGAGGCCCAGAGAGGGGAAGTAAATGACTTGACCAGCATCAGTATCGATGTAGAGAAATGAGTCCACATGCTTTACAATCACTGGAAGAAGAAGACACTGAATGGCAGAGCATTTAAATAATTAAATTGTGAAGCTCCTAAACATTTCCAATGGAAAATGTTACAGTGTAGATGCTGCATTTGATTTTCTTGCATACAAGGAACACCACTGATGCACCTCCTTATAAGACTCAGGCCCTGGTGAATCCTCAGCAAAGATAGTGAAATTGACAGGTAGTCAGCGACAAAATCAGAATTTGAATTCAGGTTCCTGGACACAACGTCCATTGGAAGATAGGCAGACATAGAAAGAGAAGGAAGGAAGGAAGGAAGGAAGGGAGGGAGGGAGGGAGGAAGGAAGGAAGGA
>CM053593.1:365458453-365489317 GCA_028646575.1 Pseudocheirus occidentalis
AGAAGGAAGGGAGGGAGGGAGGAAAGAAGGAAGGGAGGGAGGGAGGGAGGAGGGGAGGGAGGGAGGGAAGGAGGGAGGAAGGAAGGAAGGGAGGGAGGAAGGAAGGAAAGAAGGAAGGGAGGGAGGGAGGAAGAAAGGGAGGGAGGGAGGGAGGGAAGGAGGGAGGGAGGAAGGAAGGAAGGGAGGGAGGGATTTATTTAAGACTTGTTATGTATGAAGTATTCTGCTAAACTCTGATATGAATACAAAAACAAAGACAGCTCCTGCTTTCTAAAGATGAGGAGTGAGATAGATTGACACAGCCCATCCAGGAGCAATGAATAACAAAGCTGATTTTATCCTGGCTCTATAACTGGAGGAAACAGAAGAGGGAGGCAGTTTCCATCCAAGAGAGTGGGTCACTGAGCCCAGGTTTGTTCTCTGATGCAGGGGGGAAGCTGGTTGTGAAGGAGGCTGTAAGCGGTGGTGGCCAGAGAGAAGGGATTAAAATAGAAATGGAGAGGTAATGCATCCCAGGCTAGGGAATGCTGGGCTCAAATTCATGGTGGCAGGGAAAGGCAAAACAAGATGATGAAAGCCAATAGTTAGGTTTGGGTATAGTGCAGAATATGTGAAAAGGAAGAATTCTTTTTTTTTTTTGGCTTTTTGGAGGGAGGAAGGCAGGGCAGTTGGAGTTAAGTGACTTGCCCAAGGTCACATGGCTAGTGGTGTTAAGTGTCTGAGGCCAGATTTGATTCACTGCATCACCTAGCCTCCCCAAGGGGAATAATTCTTGCTGATTGATGGACATGTAGCCAAGCTGGAGCCAGATTCTGGAGGGTCTTAAATGTCAGGCTATGGCATATGTACTTTCTCCCATAGGCAAGAGGGTTTTGAACAAAGCAAATGCTATGGTCAGACCCATCTCTAGAGAAGATTATTTTGGCAGCCGGGTGGAGGCTGGATTGCCCTGTGCTGACCATCTCCAGCATATCCTGTCTCTGTCTTGTTTGTACATAATTGTTTGTGTCTCCGACTCCCCAGTTAGACCATGCATTTCTTGAGACCAGGAGCCATCTTTTCACTCTTTGTGTCCTCAATGCTTGGCACATAGTAGGTCCTTAATAAAGGCTTATTGACCAACAGCTTATTGATTGACTGAATGACCATCTGTTGAAGATTACTGAAGAATTATGCTATCTCCTGAATTTTCTCTGGCTACCCTCCCATGCCTGGAACACTCTCCCTCTGTCTCCTAGCTCCCTTTGAGACCCAGTCCAAATCCCACCTTCTGCAGTAAACCTTTTTTTGCCTCCCCCATCCCCCTAGTCCTTTCCAGCTGAGATTATCTTCAAATTCTACTATATATCATGTATGTACACATTATTATTTGCACATTGCTCCTGCTTCCCCTCACCATCCTCAAGAATAAAAGCAGGGTTCTTGTTTTTGCCTTCCCTTTTATCCCCTGCACTTAGCACTGTGCCTGGAATATAGTAAGAGCTTAATAAATGCCTGTTTGACTGACTGAATTGGAGAGGAGAGAGGCTTGTGAGGGAAGGAGACCAATTGGGAAGCTATTAGAATAGTTGAAGTGAACATCTATGAGAACCTAAACCAAGCAATCAATAAGCATTTATTAAATGTCTAGTGTGTGCCAGGCACTGTGCTAAGTGCTGGACAAGGGTGGTAACTATATTAGCAATCAGGAAAGGATGGAAGCAGGAGACCATGGAGGAAGGCTTGACTTGGCAGCTGCATGAACATGGGGAATGAGAAAGATGGAACATGGAGAAGGTGGAAAGCAGACAGGAAGCTTCCTAGAGGGGAAGGAGAGCACAGAGGATGGATCTGGTCTCATTCTAATTTAATTCATAGCACTGACTACGCCCTTTGTGGTGGCAGTGTTTGGCTTTCATTCTGGAAGAGGGTGATGCCTTGACTTGCTTGAGAATTGGATTTGAGGGAGGCAGAGCTGCATCAAATCCTCTGCAGATCATGATCAATCAATCAATAAACATTTACTAAGCCTTGACTGTGTGCCCAGTACTGTGCTAAGTGCTGGGAATATAAAGGAAGGCACTTCTGACACAGTGGTGCTAGGAGGGTATTTGGGTCCTCTTCCCCAAGTGGGGACCACCATGCACCAATCCATCCACTCTCATGCCATCCTTGTTGGGAGATGGCCATGTGGAGATAAGGGTGTGAGCAGTGGTCACACAGAGAACACAGCAAGATCAAGTGGTCCTGTTGGGGCCTCCTAACCATCAGGGCAGCCTCAGGGAACCAGCCACAGAGGACACTGGCCAGGAGCTCCTGGGTCCAGGTAGTTTGCTGATCCCTCGTGAAAACCAGAGGGGTGGGGCAAAAACATATGTTCTAAGTGTGGAAGTAGATTTCAGTGAGAGTCGGTTTTCATGATGTCTGCTTAGCCAGATGCCCAGGTGGCCATGGGATGTTCTTTGTCATAATCAATTCAATGGCCTTTGTTTTTCTCTTTTTATTAAGGGACTGAAGCCAATGGACCATAATGGGCTGGCAGATCCATACGTCAAACTGCATTTGCTCCCGGGAGCAAGTAAGGTGAGAGCCGCCTCTTCTCTCTCCTGTTGCAGGAAGGCCAGTCCCTGAGCAGCCTCCAGGCCCAGAGGGTCCCTGATTCCAGAACCCCAGCCCTAGGTGTGGCAAGGTAGACACGATCAGCCTGGTGGATTAGATAGAGCTTAAGAGCCAGGAAGACTTGAGTTCAAATCTCACTCAAGATACTAGTTATGTCACTCTGGTCTAATCACTGGGCATTGTGATGTTTCTTCATACTTTGAGAGGGTATGATAATCACAGTACTAGTATAATAATTTCACAGGTTTGTGAATATCAGCTGAGATAATATAAGTAAAACCTCTCAGAAGTGTGAGCCTTTAGAACTTTAACACCTTCTCTGTAATGTCCACCCTTGGAGACTTCCCTGAGGTATTGAGAGGATAAGTGACTCAGCCAGGGTCACACCAACAGGATGTATACAAGGCAGGACTTGAACCCAGGTCTTCCTGATGATAAGGTCTTCTCTCTACTCATGACCACTAGTCACTTGCCACTGTCATTCTCATTCTGCTGCTCTCAGCACATCCCAGTGTGAGCCCAGGATCCTCCCTTAGAAAAAGGAAGAGCCCTCAGACCTCCCTCATTAACAGGGGAAGAAACTGGGATGAGGGACGGTTAAAAAACTTGCACACAGGCACACAGTGAGTAAATATCACAGGTTGGATTTGAACCCAGTCTTAGATGTCTAGAGTCATGCTTTGTCTACCATACCAGACCTCTAGGGTTCCAGTAGAAGTCACAACAGTCCAAGTAATGAGACAGAATGGGGCATGATGGGAAGAGCTTGGAGGTCACTTAGTCAGACTGCTTCAATTTAAAGAGGAAAAGACTGAAGCCCAGAGACAGAGAGAAACAGTGGGTATTATAGGAAGTTAGGACAGTCTTAGACTTTGGGGCCACCCTGCAGGAGAAGTCCAACTGCACACAGGAGACAACAAACTTAATTTGATAGATGGTATGAGCAAGAAAAAAATGGTTGCATGAAAGGTTTGTCCAGATTGATTACGGGTAAAGCCACCAGTGGTTCTTGAGAACAGCCCCTCCCCTTTCTTCTCTCCTCTCTGCTGGCTGCTTGCATGGTACAGTGGGGAAAGCCCTGGTCTGGAGTTCAAATCCTACCACTTGGGAACTTAGGTTCAAATCTCCTCTGGATCACTTATTACATTTTGATCTTGGGCTTGGGACTCAGTTTTCCTACCTGTTGAATGAGGGAAGGGTGGACTCAATAACCTTTATGGCTTCTTTCAGTTCTAAATATATGATTTATGAGTATACTCTTTCTCTTTCCTAAAATGCTAATAATCCCTAAGGCTCTGCCTTCATCCCTCCTCTCTCCCTATGCAGGGGAAAGAGCACTGGATATGCAACTCAAATCCCACCACTATTTAGGCAACTCTGGGCAAATTACTTCCCCTCCTGGATCCTCAGTTTCCCCTTTGATCCCCCCTACAATCTCATTCACTTTTAGTCCACTCTGCCCTTTATACTGACTTCAGTCCTTGAGCAGTCAAGACTTTGGTAAGTGAATCAGCTCTCATTCTTTGTCTGTCTTAATTGGTGTTCTCAGAGTGTTTCCATGGCTGGAGAGGGTCCTCCACAGTCATCAAGGCTGATTCTCACAAAAGAGACATTCATCCTGGCAACCTTTCCTGCTTTACTTTTCAAGCAAATCACTTCCAGGTCCCCATCTCTAGCCCCAATCCACATTTCCAACAGCTTCCTGGTCACATAAGACATGTCCACAAAGAAATGGGAATCATAGGAGAGCTGGGAGAGGCTATAGAGGTCATCTTGCCCAATCCACTTGTTTTACAGATGAGGAGACTGAGAAGTTAAGCAATTTGTTCAAGGTCACATAATCTAAATGCAAGAGGTAGATTGGGAGGTAAGAGGAAGGAAAGATCATTTGTAGATGGGGCAGGAGGACCAGGAAGGCATCCCACCAGCATCCCTCACTCAACACTTTCAGAACTGGGCCATTCTCTTCCCCCTAAAACTTGCTCCTCTTCCTGGATTACCTCTCTGTCAATGATACAAGCATCCCCCAACTCACCCACACTCCTAACTGAAGAAACTTTGGCTTCACCCTCTCCTTCTCCCTTCCCCACCCCACCCTGTCTAATCTGTTGCCCAAAAAAAGCTTCACCTAAGTCTGTCTTGGAAGTGTCTCTCCAGGCTGTCTCATCCTTTCAATTCCCACAACTCTTCTAGCTCAGGGTCTCATCATCTATTGCCAAGAATATTGCAGTGGCCTCTTAACTGGATCCCCCACCTCTAGCCTCTCCCTACTGCCAAAAAGAAAAGATGCCACTTCATCTTCCTGATGCACAGCTCTGAGGTCTTTACTCTTCTACTCAGAAACATTCAGTGGCTCCCACTGCCTAAAGAATCAGAGAATCATAGCTCTAGAACTGAGAGGTTTCTCAGAGATGGTGAACTCCAAGCCCTCATCGTACAGAAGGGGAAACTGAGGCACAGGAAAGAAGAACTGGTTTATAGGGTCATAGCTCTAAGAGCTGGATGAGACCTCAAAACACAGGGGGTACAGGCCCCTCATCTTATGGAGGGGGAAACCGAAGCCCAGGGACGGGAGGTATGTTACCCAAGGTTACACAGGTAGTAAGCATATGAACCTGGGTCCTCAGATACCAGAGCCAGTGCATTTTAAATTCACCAGTAAGCATTTATTAAGCACTTCCTGTGTTCCAGGAATTGTACAATGCTGAGGATCCAAAGAAAAGCAAAAACACTCCCTGTCTTCAAGGAGTTTATATTCTAGCAGGAGATACAAAATATAAATAATGAGCTATATACAAGATACGTGCCATGGGGATGCAACAAAGTCTCAGAAAGGACAACTCTAGGAGGTGGGGAGCTGGGGAACTGAGGAGTGGGGAGCTGGGGAGTGGGGAGCTAGGGAACTGAGAAGTGGGGAGCTGGGGAGTGGGAAACTGGGGAGAGGGGAAAGGTCTCCTCCAGAAGGTGGCATTTGAGTTGAGTCCAGAAGGAAGCTGAGGATCCCAAGAAGTCTGGTTGAGGGGGCACAACATTCTAGGCATGGGAGACAGCCAGGGCAAAAGCCTGGAGGTGGGAGATGGAAGATCATATGGGAGGAACAGCAGTAGAGCTAAGCCCATAAGGTGTCAGCATTAGGATGGGAAGCCCCTGGGAGTGGGGCTCAGGTTCCCTCAAGAAGGAATGAACTGACCAAGGTCGGATCCTTGATCAGAGTCGGACGTGGCTCCTGAGTGGATCCAGCCTGGCAAGATAGAGAGGGACCCAGTATCAAAAACAAACTTTGTAAACATTAAAGCACTACATAAACATTCATTGTAATTATGTACAGAGGGGGAAACTGAGGTCCAGATAGAGAAAGTGACTTCACATCCCAGGGTAATTTAGATTCCTCTTGAGCCCTCAATAGCTCAACTGGAAGCTTTTGAAAATACCCCCAACCTCCCTCCACCCCCAGGACCAAAAATCAGTCCAGGAGGGTGAGGGGTGGCACTCTGCTGATAAAGGCTGAGCAGCAGAGGGGCTGGGGAATGCCTGAGGGATAAACAAGCCAGGCTGACTGACACTGTCCAGACTCTGTGTTAGGTCAGAATGTCCCAATCCTGTTGTGCAGGCCAGCCTTGAAAATGGGACTCGGGTGTCCTGGTTTCTCTCTCCTTTCCTAATTGAGTTACCTTTCCCAGCCTCCCTCAAACTCCTGAAGTAATCAGGCCCAGGGCATCACTGGCAAGGTGCTGAGAAGGTCTGTCTCCAGTTCTCTGTAGGTCCCAGCAGGGGGTGGGGATGAACACAGAGCTGGAATGGATGGAAAGGAGAGAAGGGAAGGGGAAGGATCACAGGATCATAGATTTAGAATTGAAAGGCCAACTGTTCCAACCCCTTTATTTTACAGATGAGGAAACTGAGACCCAGAGGCCGTCTGTCCCAATCCCCATATTTTAAAATGGGGAAACTGAGTCCCAGAAGCCATCTATTCCAATCCCCTTATCTGTAAACAGATAAAGAGACTAAAATGAAATACAGGATCATCACTCTAGAGCTCATTTTACAAGTGAGAGAAACCGAGGCCCAGGGAGTAGGTGTAGGGGGTAGATGGTGGGACCTTCTGTCAAGAAGACCTGAGTCTGAACCCACCTCCAACCCTTACTACCTCCTACAGGTAGCTCTAAATAGCTCTAAAACAGTCACACAAAGAAGAGGTCTGATTAGCAGAGTCCAGTTTGGGACAGCGGTAGTGCAACCTTGGGCAGGTGGCTTAGATCCTGTTTGACAGAATGCTTTGAATGTCTATCAGCTCACTCTGAGCCTGTTTCCTCACCTGTCCCACCCACCTCGCAGCATTGGGGCATGAAACAAATAAGTAGTCGTGTGAACAAAATAGAAAGTGCCAACCATCTGTGCCTGACTGGAGCTGCTAGCTCTATGCCTGGTTTCCCAAACTCCTTTGCCTACAGGCCTTTGGTTTCCTCCTGGTTCACAAAGCAAGTTGTGATCTTATGGGTTCCCTGGGGGTTCCAAATTCTGCTCCAAAGCCCTCATAGGCACATGCATGGTTTTTCTTCTGTGTTTGACATCAGCTCTGAGAGTGAGAAGCAAAAATTCAAAGGGGCAAGAGTCCAGGCTGCCAATGGCCCCCAGCTCCAGAGCACTGGGGAGTAAGCAAAGAGCAGCCATAATCACCCCTACTCACAGAGTACCCAAAGGTTGTAAGTTTTCTTATGTGAAGCCATGATCTGGCTCACACGCAGGTCAGGCTTTTTGGAAATTACGTACCAATGTTTTAGATCGGAGGGAAGCAGCTCTCTCCCCCAACGCCACTCCTTCATTTGTCTGCCCATCTGAGTGACCCTGCCCTCTCTAGAATGGCCCCATTTAACACTGTTGGCTTCCTCTGCCCCACACTGTGTATACCTAGACAACTCACTTATACCTCTGCAAAATGAGGTGGTCAGACCACAGGACCTCTAGGAGTCCTTCCAAGTGTTGAGAGGTGAAATACACACGTGGTATAGAGGATTTAGCCAGGGCAGAGACCTGCACCTGGGTGGGCCTCGTTGAAGAATGCCTCCTTCTCCTGCTTCCTAAGGTCTGAAATTTGTCGAGATGGTGCCAATCAGATTTCTGGGTTTCAAGGGTAAAGACTTCACACTAACTTTTCTGACTCTGGGGTTTACTGATTGTATAGAAGCTGGTTTAGTAAACATACCCACACACAAAAAACTTCTGCTGTCCAACCCCCCTTCCCCATCCTGAGGTCTCCACTTTGGCCAAGTGTAGGGGAATGGAGGTCCTGCTATAAGAAGAAGGAGTCGTTAAGTACCTACTACGCACCAGGCACTGTGATAAATGCTAGAGATACAAAACCAGAAATGGAACCACAGAGCTTGCCTTCAAGTATAAACCTTCAATCTGCCACAAAAGTATAAACACAGTGAATTCAGGGGAAGGCTCTGATCACTGGGGGAATCAGGAAGGAGGTCATATTTCTACGTGACTTCAAGTTTAATCTCTGCTCAAACAAACAAGGGAATCCAAAAGGTGCACATAAAGGAAGCTAGGTCAGGGACCTATCTCCAGCGAGACTTGACCCACAGATGTTAGGGTCTGTATGGTTTTTCTACTGGGTAGACAAAGGGAGACGCTCAGAAAAGGTTAAACAGAATTCCAGTGAACTCATGGGTAGCTCTCAGTCACTTTTACTGTCTCTATCAACAGGGTCCTTCTCCTTCCCTGGGTGAAGGGGCCCTGCATCAAGGACTAAACTTTTCGTTCAACAAATAAATCAGGATTAGAAGATTTGATTTCCCCCGGGGAGAAGAAACCACTGGGTGACTAAAATTTGCCCTGATGGTTAATGACTGTCCCTCTCCTGAGAGCAGATGAGAGCAAAGCACAATCACTGCACCCCACAAGCTACGGGAGTGGGAAGCTTGGGTGCTCCAGGGCAAAATTTGCCAACTCCACAGTTCTGGCTCCCTGGGGCCCTGCAGTGGGGAACACAGAGAGGACCAGCTTGTCCCCAAGGCCCCAGGGCATGGAAAGCAGCTGATACCTCTGACTGTTTTTTTCTCAGAGGTTCCCCTTGGGGCATCCTCTGGTCCTTCTCTAGGCCATAACTATCTCTTCTACCGTTTTTTTCTACCTCCCCTCTCCCCCCCCACCCCATTTCCAGGCAAATAAACTCAGAACAAAAACTCTTCGGAATACCCTAAACCCCACCTGGAATGAGACTCTCACCTACTATGGAATCACAGATGAAGATATGATTCGGAAAACACTAAGGTGAGGGCCCACTGGGCTGGCTGCTGGCTCCCCTCCCTCCCTTGTTCCCCCAGGCAGGGCTGAGCTAAAAACAGCTGATGCAGTCTTGGCTTCAAGAACCATTTTCTTCCTAATGAGTTATCTCTATTTTCTATGTCTATGTAAAATTATCAAGAGCAGTCAGGCAGGAACCCCAAGCTACAGCTTGTTCTATCCAAACACAGTGGGGGCTGCTGGGAGAAATGGCTCTCCTGGCAGGAAAGGAGACCTGAACCAAGAGAGCCTGGGCAGCAGATAAGGACCAGAGGGTCAGCCTGTGCTCAGGCAAGTTCATCGGGAAGTTAGAGCAGTAGATGGGGCCCCCAGGGACCAGATGTAACATCATCCCCACCAGCATCGATGGACAAAGTCATTACCCTTACTGTCATGATGACAGCTAGCATAGTGACTGGCATTTATCTAGTGGTACAAAGCACTTTCTATTCAGTTCTGACCATGCTCAGGAAACCTCAGCAGCTCCTTCTTATGTCATACTTTGGAGAAAGGCACCGAAACCCAACCAAACCAAGACCTAAATTCAAATCCCACCCCAGACTTTTTTGGGCCCCATTCTGGGCCTCAGTTTCCCAATCTATAAGGGGACGGACTGGTCTCAGTGGCCTCTGAAAGACCTTCCACTCTTGGGATAGGAGTCTTTGCCTTTGGATGAAATGCAGGCTTCTCTGTTTGGTCTCTAAAGTCCTTCACTGCCTGGCTCTCTCTGATCTCCCTTTTCCAGGCTTAATGCACGTCCCTTCTTCCCAAACAGTGCCTTCCAGCAAAGCAAAGGAATCGTTTGCTGCTCTCTCTACATAAGGCTTGGTGTCCATCTTTCTGCCTTTGCACACACCCTCCGCTCTCCTCTCCTTTTTTCCCCCATCTACAAATCCCCAACTTCCTCCGGAGCTCAGCCAAAGCACCACCTCCTTCAAGTAGTCTAACCCAATGCCCAAAGTTGGTGATGCCTCCCCCCGTCAAAATCACTCATTTCTATTTTGTGTTTAGTTCCTGTTTATAATGCTCCCTCCCCCACCCTACAGCCCTAGAATGCAAACTCCTGGAGGGCAAGGATGACTTTGGTTTTATATCCCCAGATTATAGCACATAGTAGATACTTAAGAAATGTTTGCTCCATATGTTCATTTGAATGAATAAACATTTATCAAGTTCCTACCCTAATCCAGGCACTGTGCTAAGCACCAATGCACAGACAGAATAGTTTGGTTTAGTTTATAGCCTACTGGATGTATAAACATCTGCACAAATCCATAAATACTGGGTACTGCCATTTTGGTGTGAATAACTGAGGGAATCAAGAGTGGTTTCACGGAGGAGGTGGCAAATAAGCCAAGCCTTGATAGAAGCTGGAGGATTCCAGAAGGCGATGTTGAGGGAATTGGAGGCAACTTGTGTGGTGGTGGGGGATGAATGGGGTGGGGGTTAGGGGGCAAACAGCAATTCATAATGAAAGTGTTATACCCACTTTATGGATGAGAAGTGTTATTATACCCACTTTACAGATGAGGAGACTGATACATTGAATTCCAACCCTAGGGAGACATCACTGCAATTTAGAAGTAGGGATGGGGATTTAGGTTAAAGGGGCAGAGACAGTTAATGCAGGAAGGCATCTTATAGGAGGTGAACTTGGAAGGAAAGGGACTGGATTTCACAGGCACAGGGAAGTCTCAGAGGAAGAAGCCCCTCCACCAAGACAGGAGGCAACTCCTCTGTACCTTTATGGGTAGGGAGTTGCTGAAAAGTTAAGTGACTTGCTCCAAGTTACACCGTTCTGGATTTGAATCCAAATCTTCATAGTTCTAAGGCCCACTTTCTACCCACTTACCTGAGTGACTGACAGGGTAAGATGGTGTTAGCACAGCCTCCTTGACTTGGGGTCCCCGCCTGCCTCTTCGTGCAGCTCTACTGTGGGCAGGCTCCACTCTCTGAGATGGCTTCTGCCTGTCCCCACCTTGGTCTGCACCCTGTGTTAATTAATCCTGGATACACTTGACCCTGTTCTAATCTGGTTTACTTGCCAGGATTTCCGTCTGCGATGAAGACAAATTCCGCCACAATGAGTTCATCGGGGAGACACGGATCCCCCTGAAAAAACTGAAACCCAACCAAACCAAGACCTTTAGCATCTGTTTGGAGAAACAGCTGCCGGTGAGTGATAGCACCAGAATTCCTGATTCTGCCAGAATAAGCCAGCCTCATTCTGATGTAGGAGGCTATGTTGTAAAACGAGAGATTGTTTGTTCAGCCATTTCCAGTCATATCTGACTCTTCGTGACTTCATTTGGGGGTTTCTTGGCAAAGATACTGAAATGGTTTGCCTTTCCCTCTCCGGATCATTTGCCAGATGAGGAAAGTGAGGCAATCAGAGTAAGTGACTTGCCCAGGGTCACACAGCTAGATTTGAATTTAGGAAGAGGAGTCTTCCTGACTCCAGGCCCAGTGCTCTAACCACTGTACCACCCAGCTGCCCTCAGAATGAGAGGATCTGGGTTCCATTTTCACCTCCGTGCTCCCTGCTTCTATGACCTTGGGTAAGTCCCTGGGCCTCAGTTTTCTCCATAAAACGAGGGGCTAGACCAGATGGTCTCTGAGGTAACTTCCAGCCCCAGATCTGTGATCCTACAGCCCTGAGCAATAAATACCTTTATATGTTCCTAGTAGCAGTTACAAAGGGTTCATGGAGTGGAATGTGGATAGCTTACTGCCCTCTCAGTGAGTGGGCTTATTGTGAGTGACCCCCCCTCATGTTCCCAGGGCAGAGCACGTAGGAAGGTCCTGTGAGACCAAGAGGGTTATCAGGCATGGTCTCTGCCCTCAGGAAAGCTCACCCTATATCTAGAGACAAGACTCTTTCTACAGCACCTCAAACGGTAGTGTGGAAATTCCCGCTATCAATCAATCGATCGATCAGCATTTATTAAGTGCTATGGGGTAGCCCGGTGCTGCAGCAGAGAGTGCCAGGCCTGGAGTCAGGTCTTCCTCCTACCAGTCTATTCATTACACCTCCTAGCTGCCTGTAAGTAGAATGAGTTGGTCATATTGAGGAAATTCCAGCCTGCAGATAAAGAAAATCTTGTTCATCAAAATGAGAGTCAACTCAATCAGGCAATGAATTGAACATTCCAGGGCCAAGCAGATCCCTGTGGCACTCACCTGGTGACCTCTCCAAGCTGCCATTCTCAATCAGGCAATGAATCAGAACATTTGCATGAGCAACATCTCAGTCTGATGCCCACAGCAAGCAGAGGAGACACACAGAGAGATGGGAGGGGAGCAGGGATGACACTAACAGGAAAGAGAAGACAGAAGTAAGTCTGCAGTGATAGAATCCTGCAGAGATGGCCATGGCGGCCAGGATTGCCCAAGATGGGACACAGCAAGGAGGGCAGCGTCCCAAGCTCCAACTGGGCCATTCTGGCCGGGATGCCTTAGAGCTCTGGGCTGCCAAGGTAGAGGAGTTCTGAGTCCAGTTAGAAGAACCTGAGTTCAAATCCGGCCTCAGACACTTAACACTTACTCAACGTGTGACCTTGGGCAAGTCACTTAACCCCGACTGCCCTGCCCTCCCCCCTCCAAAAAGCAAGAAAAAATACAACAAATGTTTAATTTGTGCTTTCTAAGTGCAGGGACCCTTTGCAGTCTGAGCTTGACGCCACTGCTCTAGGCAGTTCTCAAGGTCTCCGAGTTGCAGAAGACCCAACCTGTGACCTTCGTCAGGAGGGGGCTTCCTTCCCAGGATCTCCCCGTATCAATGAAATTAAGGGTCAGGATTTGTTCCTCATTTGTTTCAGTTGTGTCCAACTCTTTGTGACCCCATCTGGGGTTTTCTTGGCAGAAATACTGGAGTGATTTGTCATTTCCTTCTCTGGCTCATTTTACAGATGAGGAAACTGAGGCAAACAGTTTTCCCAGGGTCACACAGCCAGTAAGTGGCTGAGGTTGGATATGAACTGAGGCCACCACTCTATCTGCTGTGCCACCTAACTGCCCGGGGGTCAGGATTACGTCTTTTTAAACTTATGACAGCTGGAGCTATAAAGACAAATCCATACATCTTCATATATAAAGGACAGTGACCTTAATACTCAGCTTCTCCAATGACCCTGGTGTCCCTGATTCAGAAGCTCCCTCCAAGGATGCAGATAGCGATGACTGCTCCACCTCATGCCATTATCCTTCCCAGTTTGCCACAGAAGGGGCCCCCAACATGCTGGGGGCCTTCCTCAATTTCTCCTGACCTTATGAGGATACCAGAGCCTGTCATCCCTCCCGTGAAAAGCCCACCCTCTCCTTGTGTCCTCAATAGGGAGAATAATCCTCCTGTTGGGGACACGCAGAGACTATTGGCATGAATATGATGAATGTGACTTTAATCTTATCCTGGTTCAGGCCAATTACAGTTGGGAATGGACGCCTCCTGATCCCAGGCCTCCCTCCCTGAGCCACCTTCTGAACTGTCACCACCTTCCTTGAGTCACATCTTGCTCTCCTAAGATGTCCAGCTAGTGCCCAGGGCTCCATCTTCATTTGCCGGGGGGACCCTGGCTCTGTTGGGAATGTGTTTGGTGATCCTATCTTGTGTCACAGAGACGAAAAGGTTCCCCATTTGAGGCCCCCGTTGACTCCAATGCCTTCATTTTACAAAGAGGAAACAAAAGGTGATCAGAGTAAAGTGACTTGCCCAGGGTCACACAGCTAGTTGGAGGCAGGATTTGAACTCAGATCTTCGTGACTCCAAGTCCAATGCTTCAGCCCCTGTACCACCACTAGTCCCAGTAAGGCTGAATATGGTGGTTTCATTGGTGTGAGCAGAGTCTCTCCTTGGTGGGCCACTTGAGTTGGTCCATGGGAAAGTGGGGACTCTGGGGTTGGAGGCCTTCTTTACTACCATCCATGCTGTGCTCCCCCACAGGTGGATAAGACAGAAGACAAGTCCCTAGAAGAACGAGGGCGGATTCTGATATCGCTAAAGTACAGCTCCCAGAAGCAGGGCCTGCTGGTGGGCATCGTGAGGTGCGCGCATCTGGCGGCCATGGATGCCAACGGCTATTCCGACCCCTATGTGAAAATGTAAGTGGAGGGGTGGCTGGGTGGCACAGTGAATAGAGCACTGGCCCTGGAGTCAGGAGGACCTGAGTTCAAATCTGACCTCAGACACTTGACACACTTACTAGCCATGTGACCTTAGGCAAGTCACTTAACCCCAATTGCTCTGCCTTCCTCCCTGCAAAAAAAAGAAAGAAAAGAAAATGTAAGTGGGAGGGCTCCCCTCCCTCCTCCATCCTGAGAGGACCCAAGATGTAGAAGGACCTCAAGGGCCGGCTGATTAACCCCCTCCTTTAATAGATGAGGAAGCTCAAGCCCAGGGACAGTAAGGGATTTGCTCAGTGTCATAGGGCAGCTACGTGGCTCCATAGCACACAGAGCTCCAGGCATCAAGGAGTCAAGAAGACATCTTCCTGAGTTCAAATCTAGCCTCAGACACTTACTGACTGTGTGACCCTGGACAAGTCACTTTACCCTGTTTGCCTCGGTTTCCTCATCTGTCAAATGAGCTGGAGAAGGATACGGCAAACCGCTCCAGTATCTCTGCCAAGAAAACCCCAGATGGGGTCAGGGAGAGTCAGACACGACTGAAATGAAAAACAAAGGTAACAAGTGTCAGAGGCATGATCTGGACCCAGATCCCCTCACCAGAGCTCGTGTGCTTCAAGGCAGGGGGTGGTGGTGTAGACAGAGCCCTGGGCCAGGGGTCAGGGAGGGCCGAGTTCAAATCCACCCTCAGACATCTATCCTCTGTGTGGCGCTGGGCAAATCCCCCAAATTCTCCAGACCTCAGTCTCCTCAACTGTAGAGTGTGGAAAATGATGGAGGCCGCCTCCCAGGGCTGCGGCGAGAACTGGACATGATAAAGGCTATAAATCATGCTTAGCAGAACCTTGCAGAGCTTACGGGCAGTCCTGTCCGCATCTTTGTGACCCTGTCTGGGGTTTTCTTGGCAGAGACCCTGAAGCACTTTGCCATTTCCTTCTCCGGCTCATTTGACAGATGGGGAAACTGAGGCAAGCAGGGTTAAGTGACCTGCCCAGGGCACATAACAAATACCAAATAAATGCTCATCCCCTTCTCCTTTGGCCCTTCAAGGCACAGGAGGCAGCAGGCTCAGTGTGATGGATCTCTGGGGCCCAGGGCTGGCTGGGTCAGGGCCGGGGAGCTCAGCGCCCATCAGAAGCAGCAGAGCTCAGGAGAATCTCAGGGGTAAATTCAAGAAGAGTCTGCTGAGCCCCAGCTTTGTCCCCAGCCCTGGAGGGCACAAGAGAAACCTGGGCACATCGATTCAGAGTTAGAAGGATCATCTGACCCAACATTCTCATTGTGCAGAGAAAGAAGCTGAGGCCGGGAGAGTTTAAATGGCTTTCCCAAGGTGGCTCTCTCTGACCCCCTGCCCTCTGGTGGCTTCCAATCTCCCCCAGAAGAAAACGTGACAAGAGTGTGTCCCAGTCTCCAAGAGGGAGGCCTTCCCCAACACAACCACCCTTACATCTCATCATTTCCCCCCCAGCCCTCAGCTGCCGTGCCAAGCTGTGGGTCTGGGTCACTTCTGCCTGGGCCACAGGCTCCTCAGGGAGGCTCCCATCATTTCATGCCTTCGACAGCAGCAGATGCCCCTGGAGAATGGGTTCTGTGTTCGGATTCTGTCACTAGTAACACACCCTTCTCTTCTTCCGTTCCTCCCTCAGGTCCTTACGCCTCGGGTTAGGCAAAGTAAGTCACAGAGAATATAATTCATGAATATACATATTGAGAGGAAGGGTAGATGCTCAAACACTTTTTACCAACCCAGGATCAAAAATGTTTTTGGAGACTGGATATAATGGGTAAGCTCAGGCAGCCAGGTAGAGCAGTGGTTAGGGTGCTGGGCCTCCAGAAGACCTGAGTTCAGATCTAGCCTCAGATACTTACTAACTGTGTGACCCTGGGTGAGTCACTTCCCCTCATTTGTCTCAGTTTCCTCATCTGTCAAATGAGCTGGAGAAGGAAATGGCAGACCCCTCCATTATCTCTGCCAAGAAAACCCCAAATTTTTTGCCTAAAACAACTGAACAACACATAGTGGGCAAAGGACTGAGCCTGGAGTCAGGGTGACCCAGGTTTGGACCCCACCTGGGCTGTTGGACAAATGATGTCCCGTTCTGTGCCTCAGTCATTTCATCCGTTGAATGGGGCTTGTCTTGTGCCTCATTGGGAGGCTCCTGGCTGTAAAAATGCCCCTCTGCAAAATGTAAGACACCGGAGGCCGCCAGCCTGGCGATTCTACTTGACTGCCCAGGGCTTTGGGGTTTGGGGGCTCTCCAGTGGAAACTGAGAAAAGTGGCTTCCAGGTCAGCCTGGAGACAAACCTCTGGTGGAGCCGCGGAGCCCCCTGGTGTCCGTAGAGTACATTGCAGCTTACAGCATCACTGCATCGGTAAATGAGAGCTAGGTGGGGAATTCTGGATTCCCTAAGTTCGAATCCCACCTACGCCTCTTAGCAGACCGGGATGGCTGGGTGAGTCACTGCTCCTCTGGGACCTCAGTTTCCTTATAAGGAAAATGGAGTCTCTCCGCGTGATGTAGCAACCTTATTCCTGGGTCTGGAAATAATACTTCTGGAAAATGAATTTATAAGATGATGGGTCTACATCGGGAAGGGACCTCAGAGGCCAAATTGTCTGGCCCTCTCCCTCTGCCGGTGAGGAAGCACATGCCCATTGGATGCAGTGATCTATGGGAGGCCTGAGAGGCAGTATAGACTGGCTAGGGAGCCAGCCCGGCAGCCAGGGACACCAGACTTCAAATCCTGCCCCCACATATGCTGCACGTGTGAGCTGCCAAGGTACTTCACTGCTGTCTCATCTGTGAAAGGGGAACCATAGCACTTACCTCTCTCAGGATTGTTGTGAGGATAAAGTGAGGCACTTGTAAACACTTTGCAAACCTTCGGGTGTTGTATAAATGCTAGCTTTTATTACTGTTATCCCCTCCAATATATAATCTTTTGTCAAGGCCTATTGATTTTATTTTTATAACGCCTCTCCTCTGGTGCTGTCCCTCTCACAGTACAGTCCTTCGTCACCTTACATCTGGACTATTGCCATCGCTGCTGGTGGCTCTGCCTGCACTCTCTAACCCAGGGATGGGGAACCTGCAGCCTCGAGACCACGTGTGGCCTTCTAGGTCCTCAAGTGTAGCCCTTTGACTGAATAGAGTCGCACTTGAGGACCTAGAGAGCCACATGTGACCTCGAAGTCCCAGGTTACCCACCCCTACAACCTATCCCCCATTCAGCCACTAAAGTGATCTTCCTAAAACACAGCACACCACTCCCCTACTCAATAAACTCCTGTGGCTCCCTATTACCTCAAAGATCAAACATAAAATCCACTGTTCAGCATCCAGAGGCCTTCCTAACCTCCTGTTTCTGGGCTCCTTACACCATATATCACCTCATGTATCTACAATCCAGTGACACTGGCATCCTCGCCATCCCCCCATCTCCTAACTCCGGGCATTTTCACTGGCTGTCCTCACTCCTGGAATGCTCTCTTCTCTGCATCCTGGCTTCCTTCAAATTCCAGCTAAAATCCCAGGTCCAATAGGAAGCCTTTCCTGATTCCCCATAATCCTACTGCCTTCCCTCTGCTGCTTATTTCTGATTTTTCCTGAGTATACCTTACCTGTATGTAGTTGTCGGCATGTTAACTGGGAGCTCCTCGAGGCAAAGATCTGGTTGTATTCTAACTTTCTCTGTGTCCCCAGGGCGTAGCACAGTTCCCAGCACATAGTAGGTTCTTTATTAATGAGACCATGGAAGGAGCCAGAGTCATAGGTTCTTAAATCTGGAAAAGCCCCCAAAGAACCCCTGATCCATCTTCTTTACTTTATAGACAGGAAAACCAAAATGCTTTGTCCAGAGTCAGGTAGAGTAAATGACGCAGGCATCTGAACCCAGAACCCAGGTTGGCTGACTCCAGCATCAGTGTTCTTACCACTGAACTATCCCACTTCCCTAAGAAATCTTCCTTGTTTTAGGGCCAATGTCCACAGCAGAAAAGACCATTTAGCAAACTGGGGGACTGTGCTTCTGTTCCTCCAGCCATCCATTCTCAAGATACCCCTGCTTCAAAGTCAGTCTTCATCAGAAGGGTTAATATATCAAAGGATGGCTGAGCCCAGTTCCCAGGAAAGAACGGAAATTTTTGAAATCAAAATCTATCTGGAAATGCAAACACACTTTCATTTTCCCAGGGCAAAAAGCTTTGCCCTATTTTTTGTTCAATCATTTTAGTCTTGTGCAACTCTCCATGACCCCATTTTAGAGTTTTCTTAGCAAAGATCTTAGAGTGGTTTGCCATTTCCTTTTCCAGCTCATTTGACAGATGAGGAAACTGAGGCAAACAGGGTGAAGTGACTTGCCCAGGGTCACACAGCTAGTAAGTGTCTATGGCTGGAACGAGTCTTCCTGACTCCAGACTTGGCCACCCTATCCACTGCACACACACACACCCCAGTTGTCCCTTCTGCTGTTTACTGGGACTTATTAATAAATAGTCCTGGGAATTGAATTCTAAATGAAAGCACACTTCATGAATTTACCAAAGGCTCCTCTCGGAAGACAATGTGGACCTTCCATCACAGCATAGCTAAAGCTGAATTAATGGGATTTCAGTTGCAAGAGAAATCCCTGAAAGTATGTACTCAGGTAAAGAAAGTTCACATCCAGGAAACCCAGCCCAATCTCCTGACTCTTCCCAATGCTGACCCATTTCTTGGTTATAATTACAGATACCTGAAACCTGACGTGGACAAGAAATCCAAACACAAGACAGCTGTGAAGAAGAAAACCCTAAATCCGGAATTCAATGAGGTACCAGGGGAAAGAGGGCATACAATGAGGACAGCCCAAAGGTGGGCAGAATGATGTCAGCCTGAGAGCAAACAGGGAAATTCCCAGAATTCCCCTGGTGTTGGCCCAAGCCCTGGGCAGTTTCTAGGGATGCTCGACCTCTCACCAGGAAAGAGGAAGTCCAGTTCCTTCATCCAGCCTGTACATTTATTCAGTCTCCAACACAGGCCTTATGCTGGACACAAAACTAAACCCAGACAGCCCTTGCTCTTGAGGGGTTTCCATTCTATGAGGGATAGGGGATGGAAAAGTACATGCACATAGAGCATTAAAATACAAAATATATAAAATACATTTGTAAAATAATTTGGGGGCAGTACAGTAGCAAAAAGCAGAGTGAGTGGTCCATGTGTGGGAGGAAGACTGCCTAAAGGCACAAAGAGAAAGGGGTGGAAATGCTGTATGGAGGAACCACAGGTAGGCTGGACCGACCGGAATGTGGAGGGCATAAAGCAAGTATTAAATACCTAGGCTGTACCAGCTACTGTGCTAAGGGCTTTACAAATGTTATCTCATTTGATACAGGAGAGACTGGAAAGGTGAGGTAAGCCCAACTAAGAATGACATTAAAACCCAAAGAGAAAAGTGGGTCTTTCATCTCAGAGGCAGTAGGATGCTGCTGGAGGTTCCTGGGCAGGAGGGAGGGTAGATGTGGGTAGAGCCGGGATCTAGGAAGCTCATCTTGGAGGCAGTTTTGTGGAAGACGGATTAGAGGCAGAGAGGCCAGGCAAGAGGTGATGAGAGCTTAGAGGGGTGGGTGGAGGAAGGAGAGCTGGCCAAAGGGAGAGAAGGCGACAGATACAAAATCTATCGTGAAATGACAAACATTTCCTGAATATTGACATCACGAGGGACCCTGATGCCTGATACCACTGTGGGAAGTGAGGGGAAGGGCAAGGGACACCAGATTTGAAGGTCATGGTCTGTGCAGGGGTGGGAAAGCTGAGGCTTCTGGCTCTAGGCCCTCAAGGAGCAGGTCTCACACTGTAAGGGGGCTGGGTCAGACATGTGAATAACCAAGACAATCTATACACCTGGCAGAGAATGAAAAGTCACACATAACCTGCTGAAAACCAAAGGGGGAAGGGAAGGAGAGGAATGGGAAATGGGGCTAATTCAGTTCTCCTTAGGAGAGAGTAGAGCTTGAACAAATAACAATGATGCTACTAATAAGTATAGGGTGCTTTGAAGTTTACATTTGATCCTCCCAAAAACTCTGTGAGGAAGACACAGTGATTATCCTCACTTTACAGATGGGGAAACTGAGTCTGAAAGCAGTTCAGAGACTTGATGTGGGTCACATAGCCAGTTAAGAGTCAAAGGCCAGCACTTTAAACCCACCCCACCATCTGGTTTTTCCTATTTTATTTATTCTTGATAACTGGGCGTTAGGTTCCATTGTTTGTCTATTACTAAGGGACTGTGAATGCAGCCTCACCATCCCTGATCCAAAGCTTCAGGTACCCTTACCTAGTTTTCTGTGCTCTCTTTCCACCCTGGGGAAACTGAGGTTCTAATAAGAACCCAGACTTAAAGGTATCTTCTGATTAACACCCTTTACATCCTCGTGTCTGCCTGGATCACGCACCCCTAACCCACTGATCTTAGCTTGACCTCTCTGCTGGTAGCAGCACAGCCCAAGGTCCCTGCTACAAAGAGGCAGGTCCCAAAGCTCCCTGGGGTGATCAGCTCCAATGTGTAAGAAAGAAAGGATCTGGAGACAGCAAGGATGTCTCATCAGCTCCTGATTCTGAGTCTCCAAGATTTAAGGGGTGGTCACAGGAAGAGGGGTTAGTTCTGCTTGGGCACAGAAGACAGACCAGGGAATGATAGTTGGAGGCTGCAGAGAGGCCGACCCAGGAACAATGGAAAGGACGGCATTAGTAGGTGCTAGGCCCCCCTCACTTTAGGCAGAGGTTTGGTGAAGTCTAGAGTCAAAGGATTTGGATTCCAGTCTCACCTCTGATAATTCCTTCTTAGACACCTCTCTGAATCTTTAATGATGGCTTCCCCAGGCTGCAGCTTCCTTAACCAAAAAGGGGAAATGGGGAAGGGCTGGTGAGGGGCCACACGACCTCTGACTTCTCTTACAGCTGGAGATCATTGATCCTGTGACCTCATTTTACAGATGAGGAAGCTGAGGTCCCTCAAACGCATCATTTCCCCAGGATCCCTTAGGTAGTAGCTCAGCCAGGATCCATCCCCTGCCACTCAGTCTCAAGATTCCAGCTTTCCACAATGACACCCACACCTGGCAGTGAACTGGGCCTCTCCGGCTCACACAGCCTGCATTGATGGCTTCAATCTTTTTTGGGCATTAGGAATTCTGCTATGAAATAAAGCACGGAGACCTGGCTAAGAAGACCCTGGAGGTCACGGTCTGGGATTACGATATCGGCAAATCCAACGATTTCATTGGTAAGGAAAGAGAAATGACCCCCAGGGGACTCTTCCTTTTCCTGTCCAGGCACCCAGAGAGGAAGGCACTTGGAGAGGATTTCCTGGGATTTGGAAAGGTGCTGAGAAGTGGGGGGAGAGGGAGTACCCCAACCTGTGGTCAGCATACCTTCCTCTGTAAGCACCAGTCATTTCATCCCAAGCCTTGGACAGAGAATCACAGAGTCAGAGCTGTGGGGGAACACTGGAGTTATCTCATCCAGCATTGCCTGAATGCTCTCCTATGGAATCCTAGCATTGCCCCTGATAGGAATAGGACTTCTATGAGAAAATACCTATGCTACCTCCAAACCAACAGGGAGCCCATCTCACCTAAGGGGGAATCTGGGCCAAGCAATCAGGCATCAGGCATTTATTACAAATCTTGGCACTATGTGACAAGCACTGAGATGAAAATGCAGAGAATGAAATAATCCCTCCTCTCAAAGAGCTTACATTCTAACAGGGAGAGAACAAGGATTACCAACATGCAGACAGAAAAAATGTAGAGAGAATAAATTCAAGGGAGTGAGGGAGAGAGGGGTTGGGGAGAAGTCAGGAAAGGCTTCGTGTAGAACACGGTGTCTGAGCTGTCTTGACAAAGATTCTATTTCAGGAGTGGGAGACCTGTGGCCTCGAGGCCCCCTGTGGTCTTCTAGGTCCTTGGGTGCAGCCTTCTGATTGAGTCCAAGTTTTACTTTTATTAAGGGGATTTGTTCTGGGAAGTTTGGATTCAGTCAAAGGGCTGTGCTTGAGGACCGAGAGGGCCACATATGGCCTTGGGGCTGCCATTCCCCATCCCTGTATTAGATGGAGGTAAGGATTGAGGACATTCAGGTGTGAAGTAACTAGTACAAAGGCATGGCAATGGGAGATTGGAGTATATAACAGAAATAAAGCAGACGCGGCTGGCTAGCAGAGATTGGAAAGATGGGTTGGGGCAGATTGTGAAGGTCTCTAAAAGGTGCCAGACCCTCCTTTCTGCAGCCTTGGCTCTAATCTGCTCCCACCCCCAATTAAGCCTGAAAAGACTCAAGGCAGGGACCAGAGACGCCATCCACTCCTGCTAGTAACCCAAGGGGAGCCCCAGCCCTCTGTCTCTCCTGGAACAGGGTCCTTCCTGGCTTCTTCCCCAACAAGAACCATACAACTGAAGTTGTACAAGAGAGATTCCATAGAAACCCTGACCTTTGTCTGGGCCTGGCTGACAGTTAGGAATGCCAATGTCTAGGCATGGGTTCCATGTTCCCATAAAGCATGGGCTGAAAACACCACTGCACTGGGGTGCGTAAGTCTACAGAAAAGGGTAAGACGGATTAGATATTAAGCAAGAAGAGGAGACATGTCCAGCATTCAAAAGAGAATCCTTCTGTGGCAAGCCAGTGTTGAGGCTCATGGGCCTGGGCATTCTGTACTCTCATACTAGGCCTTAAAGGGCAGGGTTGTTTGTACAAGGGAAAAGGAAGGGAGACCACATGCCCTGAAATCCATATACCAACCCTGCCCTCTAAGCCAAGGGTCCATCCTGGCTGGAGCACCAGGCCTCAGGTGTGTCTGGGCCCCAGGAACAGGTCTCCAGGTTCTCACCTGGAGAGTCCCAGACATTGCCCCCTGTGGTAATGAGTCCCTAAGTATGTGTAACCTCTTCCCTGATGTCATGGGATTGTAGGGCCTAGAGACAGGGGAGGTCAATTAATATCACACCCTCAATGTACGGACAAGGACCTGAGACAGAGAAGGGTCGCCTGACTCGCCCACAATCACAAAGTAGGTGTTGAGTGTCTTGGTTAATGAAGACACCCCATTTTTCTTGACCTACACCCTTTGATTTTTTTAGGAGGAGTCGTGTTGGGCATCAACGCCAAGGGTGAACGCCTGAAGCATTGGTTTGACTGCCTGAAAAACAAGGACAAGAAAATTGAGCGCTGGCACACACTGACCAACGAGCTGCCTGGAGCTGTCCTCAGTGACTGATCTCTGCCCCCTGCCCCCCACGCCAGCAACAATTCAGGGTCTGAGATTCATGTTTACTCAGCAGCATCAAAAGGCTCCTGAACCACCGCATAGGCAAAAACACCACCTTGTCTGTCCACTCTGGACACTGGTAATGGTGTCAGGCTGGGCCGCAGAGGGATATAGACACGGGTCCAGGGGAGCCAGTTGTCCCTCACTATTGGAAGCCTAAGGTGGGACCAGGTCCATCTGCCTCTTGTCCCTGTGCCCCCTTCTTCTCTTTCTGCCTCCAAAGGGGCCACAGGGATTGTGCGAGGGGTAGTGGAGGCAGGGTATGCAGACTAGGAGGATGCCTGGTTCCTGCCCTGACCCAGGTAGCTCCATATCAGGGAGGGAGGAAGGACAGACAGGAATAGGCCCAGGACCAAGCCAAGTGTAAAGCCAAAGTAGGTTGACCATCAAGCCAGGGGAGAGTGCCAAGCTAAAGGTCTGGAGTTAGGTTCCCAGGTCTAACATTGGAGCAAGGTGGGAGGTTGTGGGAAGGGATGGGTCACAATGGCACAATGATTCTGGGACTGTCCTCCCTGACATTCCTGGGAGGGGAGTGAAAACTAACCCGGGATCCAACAGCTGGTCTGAGATTCCAACAGGCTGCTAAGCACATAGAAGAGATCTCTACTCCTGAGTCTCCCCGCCCACTTGTTCCAGGGAAGATGTCTCCCTTAGCCAAGGCTCTGCAAGGAGGGGCAAAGGTCTTTAAATGGGCAGTGACACCTGGTGGCCACAGACCCACAGGGCAACCAGACAGATGTGTGAGCAGAAGGGAGGCCCTAAGGCACCATCAAGAAAAGGCAAACCAAACCACCCAGACATGCCAGGGTCTTCCAGCTGATCCTGTAAGAGGCTGAATCCTCCTTTGCCACGGGATTGGCTCCTCTCCCAGTGGCTTCTGGGCTGTAAAGGTTAAGCTGCTAACAAAGGCCAGGTGAGCCCTCCTCAAAGCAATGCTGCCACTGTATTACTGCCCCCCATTGTACAGGTGAAGAAACAGGCTCTCAGGGTGGCCCAGGGTCTGAGGTGGGATCTGACCCCAGGTTTCCAGGCTTTAGCCACTGGGCCACACTATCTGTCCTCCAGGTGAGGCACAGCACTGAGTGCGAGGGGATGTAGAGACGTGTGTCTCTTCCACAGTCAGTCACTGTGTCCTGAGCCCATCCTGATCAGGTGGACACCAGGGAGCTTTTCCTCACTCCTCCTGAAATCATTAGCTGTCTCATTGCCAAGGAATACCACACCCCAAACTGCTGCTGAATGACAGGATTTAGAGGTGGGAGGGACCTCAGGCATCATCCATACCAAGGCACAGAGGAGACTGAGACCCAGAAAAGGGAAGGGCCTTGGCAGGTCACCCAAGAATAAGGGGCAGCTGCTGCCTTTTAACAGACAGACAGATGGAAAAGGACACATGCCCACAGGTCTAAACATGGTGGTTATTGAGTGGTTCCAGATGTGTCTGGCCACTTGTGTTCAGAGTTTTCTTGGCAGAGATACTGAAGCAGTTTGCCATTCTCTTCTGCAGCTCATTTTACAGATGAGGAAACCGAGGCAACTAGGGTGAAGTGACTTGCCCAAGGTCACACAGCTAGTAAGTGTCTGAGGACAGATCTGAATTTAGGAAGATGAGTCTTCCTGATTCCAGTTCCAGAGCTCTGTGCACTATGGAGCCACCTAGGGGCCCTGGCCTGATGTGGACATCCTACATGTAAGGGTGGGAGGCCAGCAGAAGCATTTCACTGGAGTGGAGACTGAGGCGAGGGGCACCCTGGGTCTAGAGGTGCAGGACAGGAAAGGGTGAGAGTGACCTGATCCCTTCTAAGCAATCTGGGAAGGCTTAGGAGCACAGAACCAAAAGACGTCAGAGCTAGAAGGGGCCTTAGTGTCGCCTTCAAGCCCTTTTGCAGAGGGGGAAACTGAGGTACATGCCACAGATCCGCCTCTTAGTAAGTCTGAGCTGGTTTTAACAATGAAGCTGGGATGACCAGGCCTGTTTGAGGTCTCGGTGAGGTGGACAAGAGGGGAGGGGGTTTTGAGATACAGACACCCAAGTTGACTGTATGTCGAGGTCTGCTCTTGGCCTTCCTTCCCTCTTGCCCCCCATACCTCACTGTTGGTCTGTAAGATTTTTCAATTTCTCTCCCAGTCAGATGCATGGCATAGAACTAAACAGACCATATGGGAACCATCTGAGACAGCAAGGGCTTCCAAGTGGCTAATCTTCCTGTAAAGTGCAAAGCCACTTGGAAGTGGGCTGCTCACAGTAAACCCAGGACAGCAGGTGGTGTTTCCAGGAGAAAGGGCAGTGAGAGGGAGGGGAGGCTCTGAAATTTTCCACCTGTGTGGGTGACCTTGGCCTAATTAATCACTTCCTATTCCTAGTCCTCAGCTCCCACATCTGTAAAATGAGGGAGTTAGACTGAATAATCTTAGAGACTCAGCCCTAAAGTCTCTGAGAGTCCTGGGCAATGCCCCCAGGCCCTGGTCTGTGTCCTTCTGCCCACCTCCACCCCCCTTTCCTCCTCCTCTTTCTCCTCCGATGGCTTCCCTTCCCACCAGGACCTGGCTGAAGCAGCCCCCAACCCTGAGGAGCCAACCAAAGGTGCTACTTCCTGCAAAATCCCCGCTGCCTTGGGGAGAGAAGATTCCTTTTGCCTCCTCCTCTGGTTACAAATGTGATGTTTGTGGTCAACACACTGATCCTGGCATTGTCCCTCTATGTATCCATCCCGGCCTATAAAGTGACCTTTGGGGAAGGCTCCCTGAGGGAAGGGTCAAGATCAGTGTCCTGCTCTTCCCAGTGGGAAGAGACACACCTGCCCAATAATCAAGCAGTGGGGAGCAATCCCAAGGACAGACGCATACACACTGCCTTTTGGTCTTTTGGAAAGTCAGAGAGAAAATAGAAATTAAGAGGCCAGGGAGGAGCCTGGAATAGGCAACCAGCTCACTCGGTGAGGGGGCACTATCTCAACCAAACTGACCTGACGAGTGAATGAGCCACTTGGATCAATCTGCCATCAGACACCAGTCAGCATCATCTCAGAGAAAACTGACACCCAAGGACAGGAAGCAACTTGTCCAAAAAAAGAGAGAACATACAGCAGAAAGGGAAGTAGCCCCTGATTCCCCACTCAGTGTGTCTCCCTCCCTCCAGGCTCTAGGGCTATGAGAGGACACCCAAAGGTGACAAGGGAGGGGTCTCCTAAAGTACTTCCCCAGCCAGGCTGGTCCTTGGTGACGATAGGGTCACCAGCCAGCAAGGTGTGGCCCTGCCTTTGAGGCAGGACATTAAGAATGAGTTCAGTAAGAGGCAGGGAGGGGTGAAGTCTCCAGAAGGCCACCTTAAAATACACCCGTTCCCCGAACCCCTTCCAACTCTCTCCCATTAACGTACGTGCCCACATTAGTTTATGAGCTTTGTGGGCCAGCACCTTGAGGGGCACAGACAGCTAGTCTTGGGCAGGGCCCTGGAGAATGTGCTGAGGACCAACTGCCAACTTGCCAGCTTTGCCCAGGGCCAGCCCTTTTTATGGGAAAACTCAGCTCTTAAGAACAGTATTTCCTAGACAAGAGAAAACAGGGAAGGGCCCAATCTGCAAAGGCCATCCAGCAGACTCTGAGCTTGCTTCCTCCATAATTACAAGGAGCAAGCCCCAGGAGAGTACAAGGAGCAAGCCCCAGGTCAAAGGTCAGGTGGCCCAGATTCAAATCCTGACTGTCCATACCTTGTAGTGTGACCACGGGCAGATCCAGTAACAGGATACTCTGTGGAGAACTGGAAAGGACCCAGCATCGAGGTCAACCCCTCCTTCTACAGAGGTCCCTTCTCCAGCCCTCAGCTTCCTCCTCTGTAAAAGGAGAGGCTTGAAATAAATTATATCAGACGTGCCTTCCAGTGCCAATATTCCCCCCCCAGCCCTGACAGTCTCTATGGCAAACCTGCAATTATGTAAACAAAAATAAATGTGTACACACACACGCGCGCACACACGCACATACACATACATACATATACACATGCACACATATATACATATACACATACATATGCACACATATACATGCATACACACATACACGTACATACACACATACACATGTGCACACATGCATATATACATACATATATGCACATGTGCACACATGCACATGCACACATACATATACACACGCACGCACACACACACACACACACACACACACACACACACACACCCCTTCTGGATCAGCCACTCCAGAATCGCTCATCTAGCTGTCTTTTTCCCCAATTCCTGGAGAGAATCTAAGAGGGGCCTGGCTTCTCTGCTCGGTGTCCTTGGTGTCCACTATCTACATTGCCTTACCCCATGGCCCTCATGGTATCCTGGCTCTCTCCCTTCTCTTTTGTGAAATGGTAGAGTTGATGGGGTGGTTTGGGATCCTCCCTGAAAGCCTCCACAGTCCTGGCCGCTCCTTGGGCTCTCTCCTTCCCATAAGTCCTGCAGCTCGGCTGCCCCAGCCTCCTGACCCAAAGAGCAGAGGCAGGAAGGGACTGGAAGGTTTCCCAAGCTGTCCTCTCAAATCCCTGGAGATCAGGGGTCTGGTCTTCCTTCCAAAGTCTCAGAGGAGCAGGGCCCTCACCAGGTGATGTCCTGGCAGTGATTCAGGCTGTGCATCATGGTGATGGGCTTTCTGGTCCTTCTTTCCACACCTGCATTGGGAGGCATTTCCAGTTGTCTGACTTTGAAAGCTCTGAACCACAGAATGTTGGTGCTAGAAAGCAGATAAGATGCCAACTAGTCCAACCTCCTTCACTGAGAAGGATACCAAGCCCAGAGCAGGAAGCCCTTTGTTCAGCGTCAGAGAGCTGTTAGCAGCAACCCCAGTCATCCCCAAAGCCAAATCAGCCCAGTCTAGGCTGGTCACCAGCCACACAATACATACAGAGGGCAGGGAGGTGTCGGAGCATAGGAACTTTAGAGCTAAAAGGTACCTCAGATTGACCCTGGGAAAGTCACTCTACTTTATGGACCTCAGCTTCCTCATCTGTAAAATATTAGACCAGATGACCTAAGGCTTTCCTCATACCTCTAAGTTAGATCGTAGTCTGACCCCTCCATTTAACAGATAAGGAAACAGACTGAGAGACACACTGACTTCTACATTAGCAAAGGCGGGATTCAAACCCACATCATCCGGCTCCAAATCCAATACTTCTTCCATTATATTACACTGACAGAATTAGAGTCAAGAAAATGCCTGCTCTACAGACTGCTCCAGGATGGTGAACAGAGGCCCAAAAGCCACCAGAAAGAGGTGCAGGCCTAGTGCAGAGAAGTGGGGTCAGTATGTGGCAGCCCAGAGCAGAGGAACATTTTGGTTTCTCTAGTCCAGGAACAATGCCACCTATGTGACACTGGACAAGTTACTTCATCTCTCTGGTCTCACTTCCCTTATCTGTTGAATGAGGAGGCTGACCTCTCAGGTCCCTTCCAGCTCTAAAAAGGTCATTCCAAGATGCCTGTAGCCACTACCTTCTCCCAGTCACTGACCAAGCTTCACCCAGTCTTCCACAACTGAGTCAGTCCCCACTGACCTCAATGTACAGCTCTGTGGCTCCTAGCAGAGGAGCCAGGGGGGATGGGCCAAAGGGAGGCCAAAGGGGACCTGGAGTGAGAGGGCCTGGTCAGGAGGAAAGGTGCATGTCATTCCCATCCTTTGCAACTTTTCTAACCGAGCGTATAAACAAATGCATGAACTCTCACTGTTGTCAACTCAAGCCCTCCGTGTTTGATACGGTTTTGCTACGTGAGGGTTGCAGAAATTATCCTTAAACTGCCTCCCACAAAACTGATTTTGTACTTCAGTACAATCTGCCCCAACGGTGTCCTTTTCAGGTATGATTTGTTAATATTTATAATGACATGTAATCCAAAATAAAATGAAAAGGCCAATGATATCTTGCCCTGGCTACTTCTGTTTTAAAAGATCTGGAGGGGTGGTGGAAAGGGAGAGGGATGGGAGAGAGGAGGAAAATTATTCCCTCTGCTACAGGTTTTAAGGTTTATAAAATGCACTCCTGACAAAAGCCTGGGAAAGAGATAGTATAAGTATTATTATTCTCATTATACAGATAGGAAGTGAACTAACTGACTGCAGTCACACAATGGCTGATAATTGTCAAAAAGAGCATTTGAACCCAAGACTTGTGATTTTCATCCAAAGAGTTTGCTGTTCCTTCCTTAGCTTTGTGTCTTTCACAAATCTGATAAGTCTCCCTTCCTCCGAGTCACTAATAAAAATGCTGATCATTCCAGGGCCAAGCAGATCCCTATGGCACTCACCTGGTGACCTCTCCAAGCTGCCATTGAGTCATTCATCTGCCCTTTGAGTCTATCAAGATCTGTTCAGATACTATCTCTGTAATCCAGTGGGCAAACGATCGCTCTCTCCTTTATTTCACTTATGCTTTTAACAAAGACTGAAAAGAAAAGTTAAACAAACAGAAAAGAGCCAAGCTCAGATCCTTGAGTCCCCCACGAGACAGGCATCTTTCCACGCCAACATGGAACCCTTAGTGACGTCTCTGGTCATTTAACCAGAACCTCTTTGATGAGAACATCAAAGGCATTATCAAACAAACGTTTCCTTGTCTGTAAAATACTGGACTAGATGACCTAAGGCTTTCCCTATGCCTCTGAGTTCTATGATCATAGTCCAACCCCCTCCATTTAACAGATGAGGAAACAGGCTGAGATACAGGACGACTTGTACGTTACACAGACAGTAGCAAAGGTGGGATTCAAACCCACATCATCTGGCTCCAAATCCAGTACTTCTTCCATTATATTACACTGACAAAATGAGAGTCAAGAAAGAGCCAAATGTAGGTGACAAAAACATAGGTGAACAAATGGGGGGCCACCCATTGACTAGAGATTGACTGAATGAATGAATTATGGAAGAGTATGGGAGGGAGCACTGTCTAGGGGGAAGGAAATGATGGAAGGGGATTCCATAGAAAAGCACAGGAAGACTTCGATGAACTGATGCGGAGCCAAGAAAGCTAGCAGAATATACAAGATGACTACCACCTGCACCTCGCCACCCCTCCCAGGCGTCCACTCCCATGATCATGCTCCTCTGTCCTTTCATAGTCTTCTATCAGATTCCACCTCTCCCCTTTATGATTCATACTTGGAACCCATTTTTCATATTCACTATGACCTTCAACCCCTCACCCCTAGGTGTTATCACCACTCACTGGAGCTATCCTCCCTTCCCAATCTTGACCCCTTAGTGAGCCACTTCAACAAGACTCTGGAGTCCCTCACACCCTTCTCCTATCATCACTCACACCCTGCCGGACCCCAACTCTGGGCTGCTCCCGTTGCTCAGCACTCACACCCTGCTGGACCCCAACTCTGGGCTGCTCCCACTTCTCAGCACTGTATCAATAATGAGATATTCACAACACCCATGATGGTTATGAATATGTTGGTGTAGTTTTGGATCACAAAATGTAGCAAACTCTCCACATGGAAGGCAGCACCAAGGTCTTTATTCAGAAACCATAA
>CM053593.1:365489817-365501328 GCA_028646575.1 Pseudocheirus occidentalis
AGGGACAGGGTAGAGAACAGAACAAGGGGGGGGATAGGAAGGAGGGACATATGATCACTGTCACAATATGTCCACTATGAAGATGTCCTGTATAATCACACATCCACAGCCTGTATTAAATTGCTTGTCCTTCCAGTGGGGGTGGGTGACAAGGGAGGAATTGAAAGAATCTAGAATCTAAAGCTCTGCAATACCTGCAACTAGGAATTAAGATATACAAGGGCTGGGGTAGGGAGACCTTCCCTGCCCTACCAGAAAGTAAGAGAGCAGATCGGGGAAGGAGCTACACAGTGGGATCACTGTTTTGGGGTTGGGGTAGGGGAATGACAGGGAGAAAATCTGTAATTCAAAAATCTCATGAAAATGAATGATGTAAACAAGAAAACAAATTTAAAAATTAATTTAAAAAAAGAAAAAAATTTATTTACTTTTAGTTTACAACATTCAGTTCCATGAGTTTTTGAGTTCCACATTCTCTCCTCCCCCTATGGCAGCATGAAGTCCATATGCAGTTCTACATATACCTTCACATTAAACATTAGTCAAGTTATAAAGAAGAATTGTAACTAATGGAATGAATAACAAGAAAGAAGAAACAAAACAAAACAAGAAAGAGAGAGCAAATAGCTTACTTCAGTCTGCACTCAGACTCCTGCAAATCTTTCCCTGGTTATGGATATCCTTTTCCATTATCAGTCCTTTGGAGTTGTCTTATAGCCTTGCATTGCTGAGGGGAGCCCAGTCTATCAATGTCAGTCATCACAGATACAATGTGTCTGTAATTGTGTACAAAGTTCTCTTGGTTCTGCTCCCCTCGCTCAGCATCAGTCTATGTAAGTCTCTCCGAGCTATTATGAAGTCCATCTGATGGCCTTTTCTTAATCTTCATGCTAGCTTGGTGTCTCTAGAGCATTTGATACTGCTGACCCACTCTCCTGGACACCCTCACCTCTCTATTACCTCTGCAGAAAGATATCCTAAGGGAAAGACTGGAGGCAGCACATGCCAGGCCAAACTGGCATCACCATCTCTCAGCAAGTGCCAGTGGAAAGAGCCCAGGACCCTAAGCCCAAGAGCCTTTGGGAATTCAATATTTCCAGTCCAATGCCCTCAGCCATCATCCCGGGAGAGAGAGTTTGGCAACAGCTCCTGCAGATTCTATAGCTACAACAGTGAAGACTCAGAAAGTAAAGTTCCTGCCACCAAAGTCCTTGGCCTTGTCAAATGGTTCAACATCATAAACAGATGACTACATCACTGGAAAGGCACTGGAGAAGAGGCCTTGTCCTCTGCTTTCTGGCTGTACCTTAAGGATCCAGGGACCGTTCCATCTGACTTGAGTTGACACTTCCCATATATGTTCTTTAGAATGTAAGCTCCTGGAGGGCAGGATCTCCCATACATCTCTCTTGGTTCCCCTGCAATTTAGCACAGTGTTTTCCACATAGTAAGAACTTAATAAACGCCTTATTTATTCATTCTTTGTTTGTTTTCATATTGTGTTCTTTTTCTAACAATCAGATCGTCCCTTGTTCCAGATTATTCTAGAGGAAATAATCACCAGAGCACACCCCAAGACTGTACTGGGTCATCCTCTCTTTTTCCCTCCCTCTAGTTCCATTCCCAGGAGCCTGGAGAGTCCACTGTGTCCTTGTCTCAAGATCCCCAGTGCTCTTGGTAGACTGTCTCTGCTATCCTTCCTCCTGCCCTATAGCTATTCAGACAGACAGAAGCAGATTTCTCTCTCCCCTATTCAGATTCATTTTCTTGGATTCCATTTGCAAGACTCCAGACAAAGAGATTCTTACCCTCCTGAGGTACAACTCATCTTTGGATCAAAGGAAACTACATTATGTAAGGCTCTCTCTGAAAACCCTAAGGCCCCGTCTAAACGTCAGCTATTATCTCTGAACATCTCCTGAGGAGACCACTGTTCCTCTATTCCAAGCCATGGTCTTGAAATTCTAATCTTATTCTCAGATCCAATCTCCTTCACCAGTTTTTTAGTTCCCAAATAGGCCTTTCCCTCTGAAGCACTTGGGCTGACCATTAACAGAAGCACCACTCCTGCCCAAAAGGCCTTCAGTTTCTTGACAAATGTCATCCTGAGTCATTCCCCAATTAGTAAATGGTTGAAGGATATGAACACGCAGTTTTCAAAAGAAGGTATCAAAGCTATTGTTGAGTCATTTCAGTCATATCCAACTCTTCATGACCCCCTTTGGGGTTTTCTTGGCAAAGGTACTAGAGGGGTTGGCCATTTCCTTCTCCAACTCATTTTACAGATGAGGAAACTGAGGCCAACAGGGTAAGTGACTTGCCCAGGGTCACACAGCTAGTAAGTGTCTGAGGCCAGATATGAACTCAGGAAGAAGAGTCTTCCTGATTCCCAGCCTAGTGCTATATTCATTGTACCACCCAGCTGCTCCAAGCTATCTATAGTTATATGAAAAAATGTTCTAAATCATTATTGATTAGAGAAATGCAAATTAAAACTCTGAGGTACCAACTCATACCTATCAGATTGGCTAATATGACAGAAAAAGAAATTGACAAATGGAGAGGATGTGGAAAAATTGGGACATTAATGCATTGTTGGTGGAGTTGTAATATGATCCAATCATTCTGGAGAGCAATTTGGAACTATGCCCAAAGGGCTATAAAACTGTGCATATTCTTTGACCCAGAAATACCACTACTAGGTCAAATGAAAAGGAAATGTGTGTGTGCGTGTGTGTGTTTGTACACAAAAATATTTATAGCAGTTCTTTTTGTGGTGGCAAAGAATTGGAAACTGAAGAGATTGGGGAACAACTGAACAAGTTGTGGTATATGATTGTGATAGAATGCTACTGTGCCATAAGAAATGACAAGCATAGGGGTGGCTGGGTGGCACAGTGAATAGAGCATGCACCCTGGAGTCAGGAAGACCTGAGTTCAAATCCAGCCTCAGACACTTAACACAAAAAACTAGCCATGTGGCTTTGGGCAAGTCACTTAGCCCCAATTGCCCTGCCCTCCCTCTAAAAAGCCAAAAACAAATAAGTGACAAGCAGGAAGATTTCAGGAAAACCTGGAAAGACTTATATGAACTGATGCAAAGTGAAGTGAGCAGAACCAGAAGAACATTATAGGCAGTAACAGCAACACTGTAACAATGATCAATTGTGAATGACTTAACTCTTCTCAGAAATACAATGATGTAAGACAATTCCAAAGGATTCAATGATGAAAAGTGCTATCCACCTCCAGAGAAAGAACCAATGGAGTCTGAATGCAGATTGAAACATACTTCTTTTATTTTTCTTTGGTTGTTTTTTATTTGTTATCTTTGGCAACATGACTAATGTGAAAAAATGTTTATGTGACTGCACGCGTCCGTTATTATGTATCCATTTAATTGTGTTCAACTCTTTATGATCCCATGGACCACAGGGGGCCAACACTATCTTGGCAGAGATGCTGGTTTGCCATTTCCTTCTCCATTGGATTAAGGCTAATAGAGGTTAAGTGATTTGCCAGGGTTACACAGCTAGTAAGTGGCCAAGGGAAGTTCGAACTCGGGTCTTCCTCACTCCAGGCCCAGAGCTCTATTCACGGAACCAACTAACTGCCTCCATTATACGTATAATATCAAATTGCTTACCTTCAGAGAAATTTTGGAACTTAATTTTTTTAATGTTTTTAAATGTAATCAAAAATATATATAAAAATTGGGAAGGTGAGCAGAGGGACTCGCAGACAAATCTGGCGCCATCCGCAGCTCAGGCTGCTTTCCCACCCCATTCCCGAAGCGCCGCAGCCATGGCTATCCGTTATCCCATGGCCGTGGGCCTCAACAAGGGCCACAAAGTTACCAAAAACATTTCGAAGCCGCAACACTGCCACTGCCGTGGGCATTTGACCAAACACACAAAGTCTGTGAGAGATATGATCTGGGAGGTTTGTGGATTTGCCCCTTATGAGAGGCAGGCCATGGAATTGTTAAAAGTCTCCAAGGATAAGCATGCCCTTAAATTCTTCAAAAAAAGGGTGGGAACTCACATCCGAGCCAAGAGGAAGAGAGAGGAACTCAGCAATGTCCTAGCTGCCATGAGGAAGGCTGCTGCCAAGAAGGACTAAACTGGACCCTGCCAACCCTCCCTGACTTAAACAATAAAGATTTGACAAATAAAAAAATAAATATATATATATAAATTAAAAAAGAAAAAGTTTATCACCTTTAGCAATGCGATAAAGTTTATACTCACTCACTCATTCCAGAAAAGGGGCTGGCAAGTCATCCAATCTAATAAGTCTTTAGAAATTAACTGTCATATTTGGGATAATAAATAATTGTCATCATCATCACCAGCATTTACACAGTACTAGAAGGTTTGCAAAGCATTTTATATATCTTGTTTTATTTTTTTCATATGCCCCAGGAATATGGAATTTTGAATTTGAACTTCCCTAGGATGATGGCAGGGAGTGTATAGAGAAGAAGACCATGAACCATAGATGAAGCTAATAAAAAAAGTCATGGAAAGGACTTGGAAACCAAGATATAACAGTGGATGGTACAAGAAACCACTGAGGGATGGAAGTAGAAGAATGTTTTGAAGGAACAAGACAAGTTGTCCAGCCTTACTCCTGACCTGGAAGAGAGGGAAAAAGGAGAAAGGCCACCATGACTACTTAAGGATTCAAAGGTACCATCTGGGAAGAGTTATTCAAAGAGGTTATGTTGGGAACTAGGCTGGAGGGCAAGCTGACCTTGAATCCAGCAGCATTCCTGTACCAAAAACGGGCTCCCATCACACAAGACCTAGAGAGTTACTCCTCTCCTTCCAAACCACATTACTTAACTTCAACATTTCCATGATTGGTGATTCCGTGTGTGTTTATACTCCTTCCATGATGCAGGCCACAATCCTTCCATGATGATTTATTGAGTTTCTGCAGCCAAAAAACCATGATTTAGTAACCAAGCTGGGTCACTCGCTCCTCTGAACAGAACCAATGATGCTGTGTTTCTGACACTGATCTGTTGCCAGGCCCATACTCATCTTCCATTGTGGTGGGACTTGTCAGAGCCAGCACTCTGCTAACTGGGGGTGAGTATTCAGAATCACTTTTCATCCTGGCATTGTCTTCTTCATCTGCTTCAAGACAACTGATCATACTTCCCCATTTGTTTCTTCAGGTAGGTAACAACTGGCCAGTCACAATGACATCTAAGAGGAGTTTCCAAACCCTTCTAGAAGAGAAGAGTGACAGACGGAGGGTTGACAAAACAAGAACAGGAACAGGAAGAGGAAGAGTGGGGGCCACCCCTACTCTCCCCAATCAGTTTCCCTTAATCAGTCAGTGATGCCTAAATACTCAGAGTCCAGGGAATTAGCTAAAGGCACCTGGGCTTGAGTTCTCATTCACAACTCGTAACATTCAGGCTGCAGGAATTCTCCAGGCTCCTGTTTCTGCCTTTCTTTCCCCCACATATGTAAAAGTCCTTCACAGTTTAGCCCTGGTCTGCCTTTCCAGTCTTGTTTCACCTTCCTCACCCCCACACACTCTACATTCTAGTCAAAACTCACTGGCCTCTGCAATCTGCATTGTCTCATATGCCTCTGAACCTCTGCCCATACCTGGGAAACCCTTCTTCCCTATTTCTGCCTCTTAGAACCATTAGCTTCCTAAAGAAAACTCTTCCTGATCCCTAAGGAATTATTGGTGCTTACTCTTTTTTTCCTTAAATTTCACGTAAATGTTGTATCTCCCTCTCTTCCACCTTTGTAAGAATATAAGTGGCTTAAGGGTACAGATGGTTTCGTTTGTCTTTGAATCTCCCCCCCTCAACATACACACAGTAGGCCCTTTGTTGAATGGGATTTCCCATGGTTGAGTGGAAAAGCATGAAAGTGACCCAAGATGAGTCACAAAGGATTGCTGCCCTTCTCCCCATCCCCTTCTCCAGTATGTTGTGGTCTGATTTAACGGGAAATCTCAACATAGAAATTGCCGCCCTAAAGGACTTTGGCCATGACTCACGTGTCAGCTTACTTCTACCCAGGGAGATGAGAAGCAAGAGAGGAGTCTTGGAGAGCAAGGAGAGTCTTGGAAGGGGAGAAATGGAATGGAGAACACTTGGAGCTGAAGCATGAAGCTACTGAGAAGCAGGAGGCTAGAAGACCACATCAAGAGCCTTCTTAGCTAAGGGAGCTCTCACCCACTCTTCAGCATCAGGTCTTCATCTTCACCCCTGGCCTGGAGATGCTTTGGGGCAGTGCTGACTGCTGCTGTGACACCTGCTTGCACACAAGCTTAGAAGGGCTAACAAGGACTCAGTCACCTGCCCCAGAGATCCTCAAGGATACACAGATGGCTCTTCCCACTGGCTTTCCTTTTCTCTCACTGAGTAAAGAAGAAACAAAAGATCAGAGTGGGGGTAACCGGCAGGAAAGGGAACGACCCTGGGGTTTGGGATGGCTTCTGCTTCTGACCTCATCAGAGAAAGACAGAAATTCACAAGTCAGTCTTGGGCAAAGTAGGGGGAAGCAAAATGACTGGTACCCATCATTATTAGCCTTGGAGATGATCCTGGGATCAAAGAAGAAAGGAAAAGAGAATTCTTGGGATTCCTGTGGTTACAGGATGGTATTTAACAGCAAAGAAGAGGAAGGAAAGGCAGAGGATGCTGGAAGGGATGCAGCTGAGAGGCATAACAAGCTCATCAGAATGGTCTGGGTTCAAATCTCACCTCTGACCCATACTAGCTGTAGGACCATGGGAAAGATGCTCAATCTGAGTTGCTTCACCTGCAAAGTGGGGATGTTCACTAGACCTACTTCACAAGGTTGTTTTTGAGGCTGAATGTAGGCAAAGCCCTCTGCCACTTGCTGCCAATTTATCAATAGTTATTATTACTAAGGACGGAAACCCAGATGTTTTCCACTAACCAGAGCCAAGCCCGGTCAGTTCTTGGTTGGGGCCTTTCTGGCCACAGTGCCGACCCCAAGCCCAAATTTCCTATGTGCCTTCATTGTACACTCCCAAGATGTGTTGTTCCAAGACTGGTGGAGTCTAGAACCCTTTCCCAGGGGGCTTTTCTAGCCAAAGAACAATCATGGGTCATCAACAGCATTGGGCCTACTCAATACTTAAAGCATTCTGAAGAACAGATACATCGACACATCTGTGGTGCTTTTCTTATCACCACAATATCAGACTCATTTTATTTTTTTAAAGAAACAAAGTATTTTTATTAAAAATTTAGATCCAAACCTCCCAATATATGCCATATCAAATTCAGGATGAAGTACAGACAGAAAAAACTATGATACATAATGACATAAATTTCCCTAAAATGTACATGGGAGATACACACTTAATTATTAAACAAAAAGAAGTAATTATAGGTAGAAATACTAGTTTGCTTAAAAATGAAAAACCTCTACACAGAAAAACAATGAAATGGAAATAAAAATAAACTGGGGAAAATATGGAAAATAAACAGATAAAAGTAGAATGTCTAAGAATTTTTTAAAATAAGTTTTATTTATCCTTTCTGTTTTTATATAAGTCGCTTCTGGATATTTCTCTGCTCTGCTTTCTTCAACCTGAGAATTAAACCATCTTGAAACAAATATCGGAAGTTAAGAAACATAGGACAACATAGTTGTGGTGCCCAGCAACAACCACAAACTCCTAAATCCATGGTCAGCTCCCTCTCTCATGCTTCGTTATCTTTTCTGACACCAAGATTTGTTTAGAATTCAGCTGTCTTTAGTGTCCTATTTATGTTGTTGGGTCCGATCTGTTCTCTCGTTACTGCTGTGATCCATCTGTATGTTGCTCTGTTGGTACTTTTCTTTCTGATCTATGATTCTCTGAATCCCACTGGAGTTTGTTCAGCCAGTCCCCAGCTGATGGGGACCAACCTTGTTTCCATTTCTTTGCAGTCACTGACAGTGCTGTTAACAGTCTGACCTCCGCTAGTTTATGTTCAGCAGAAAGATTGGTGGGGAGGGCCCAGGGTCCTGTCGCTGCCCCTCAGCTCTCCCTGCTGGGGTGACCCTGAGGTCCCGTTCAGCCAGACCTTGTCCCCCAGATGGAGGATGTTGTAGATGCTGTAGATGCTGACCCCTGAACCAGCTGCAGCTTCAGCTCCAGACCCGCCCTGGGCCAGCTCCTTTCATCGAGAGTCATCGAGGAGGGTGAAGGGGCACCCCCTCTCATCATGCAGGGGAGGCAGCTGAGGCCCACATAGGCTACTGGCCAACTGGGGCTTGCACAGCATCAGGGCCAGGGTCCACCCACCACCTCTGCCCTAGCCCCTTTCCAGCGTGTGATGCAGCTGTTAGGTCCTAGGGATGCCGGCCAGCAGGGGGACTGCGCTCACCCTCATTTTAAAGATGAGGAAATAAATGGAGGCAGAGAGGGGAAGGGACTTGCCCAGGATTACACAACCATCCCTACTGGAGCCAGAACCGGAAGGCTCCAGTATGGAGCTCCAGTACACTCCAGGTTCGGGGTGGCTAGGTGGTGCAGTGAGTAGAGCACCAGCCCTGGAGGACCCAAGTTCAAATCTGACCTCAGATACTTAACACTTATTAGCCATGTGACCTTGGGCAAGTCACATAACCCTAATTGCTCTGCCTTCCACCTCCAAAAAACAAACAAACAAACAAACAAAACCCAGTATACTCCAGGTTCCCTGGTCATAAACCTGCCATTCTTTCCACTAACCCAAACCTACTTTTTCATTTTCCTCAATACAGACTTAAAGAAGATGCTGAAGAAAACACTGAGAAAATGACTCTGGCTACTTTAAGAACAACAAAAAAATGATAACAGCAGCAAATTCCAAAGCAGTAAAAAAAGAAATATAAACACAAAACATGGAAACACAAGGCCCAAGTATAAAAACAATTTTTTTTTAAACCCGCATTATTAAAAGCTTGAGGGGAAGGCAGTAAATAACAGCAGATAACTTTTTGTGCCAATACAAGAGACAGGGCACTGGAAAACATCCAGAATACCAAAAGGAAAAAAACAGGAATAAAGCAATTAGGTGTCACAGAAAGACCTCCAGCCTTGGGAATCCAAACTGGGTTCCACTCCATCGTGGCTAAGTGGTCACCCACCTGCCCCGTCACTTTGGGCATCTAAAACAGAACTCAGCGTTTCCCTCAAAAATGCCCCCTCTTCCAAATTTGTTTCTGTTGAAAGTCCCACCACCCCCTTCTTCCCTTCCAGGGTCTCAGCACTGCCCTCGACTCCTTCTGCTTCCTCATGCCACATATCTGAGAACTCCTGCTGTTTTCCTTCCTAACACTGAACAATTCGAATCTCTGCATTCCCACCCCTGCGTCTTGCAGGCCTCTTATCATCTGTTATTCTAAGAGCCTCCTACTTGGTCTCTCTGTCGCCAGTCTCTCCCTATGATAGTCTGTCCTCCATAATATTACTCAAGTAATTTTTCTTAAATGCAGAACTGACCATGTGAATCCCCTGCTCCCCAACTCCAATGATCTCAAAGATGAAATATAAATTGTTGTTTTTACAACATAACCTGGCCCCAATTTACTTTTTCCAGCTGTAACTGGGCATTATTCCCTTTCCCACATTCTGTTGTTGAGGCAAACCGACCACCACTCACATACAGAGCTCTTCATCTCCTATCTCCTCTGCAATGGCTGCCTCCCATGCCTGGATCCCATTCCCTGTCTACCCATAACTGTCTTTCTTCCTTTAAGATGGAGCCCAGATACCATCTTCTATATGAAATCTTTCCTTATTCCCACCAATGGCTAGCACCATATTTCCTCCTATGTACCCCTTGTATTTAGCTACTTTGTGTAGTCAAATGTGTATATGTCTATACACGTATATGTATAGACATACATATATATATATATATGTACATATATGTGGATTTATTAATCTTGTATTTATGCTAGAGGTACCAGATCCTTCTTAGTACTTGTGCCTGGCACATAGAATAATTACTGATTGGCAGAGCCAAGATGGTGGTGTAGAAGCAACAGCTCCCACATAGCCACCTCAAATACCCATAAAATCTGACTCTAAACAAATTTTAGGCCAAAACTCACACAAAAATACAGAAAACCACATCTCCCACCAAAGGCAGCTCAGCAGGAAGGGCTCATTGCAGCACACTGGGAACCAAAACCAGCCCAGCCTAAAACAGCAGCTTAGCCCTGGGGCAGCCAGGACAAGCCATAACTGGAGCCTTCAGGAGAGAGGATCAGCAGCAGCTGTAGCAGTTTCCAGAATTATCAAGCCATGAGAAACAAGGACTAAGTGAAAGGTCAGTGGAACTCAGCTAAATCTGGGGGAGAAAAGCGGTCCAGCCAAACTATCTCCAGGGCAAGGAAGCAGCAGAAGCAGTGGCCCTGCAGCCACCTCCACGTGGCTGCTTCAGAGCTCCCAGCCTAAAGACTGCAGGGGGCCAAGCGATCGTTCAGAGGCTAAGTGCTCTTGTGTTGAGCGGCCTGGATCTGAATTGTGGTCTTGGATGGTGGTCCTGGGATGTGTTTTCAGTGAGCCAAAGCTGGTGGGGGTGGTAGCAGCTTCCCAATAGCTCCGGCAGCTGCAAAAACCCCACTGATTTGGGACAGAGCTTTCCCCTCTGGAAGCAGAGTTCCACAGAGCTAAAAAATCAAGTAACTCACTAGCAACATGAGCAGGCAAAGGAAGCAAACTAAGAACAGAAATCAAACTCTAGAATCCTTTTTTGGGGACAAAAAGGATCAAAGCATGGAATGGGAGGAAGACAATACAGTCAGAACTCGCACACCAGAAGCTTCCAAAAAACATGTAGACTGGATGCTACTGTCCTGAGAATTTGCTGTCACGTTCCACAAAGGCTTTTCAGTGTGTGACACTCTTTATGGTTACGTTTTTTGGGCCCATAAGGAAGGTGTGAAAAACGTCCAGGTCAGAGAATTTGTATACAAACTTAGAGAATCCTTGGCGGAAACTGCTTTGGGGGCAGCATTACAGGATGCCACAAATGGAAAGGACTTTTTGGGTCATTTAATGGTAATGTGGTACATTGGAGAGAGCCCAGAATCCAGAGTTGATCATGTTGAAATGGAGTCATGACTTACATGGTGGGCTATGTGACCTTGAACAAATCACTTAACCTCTCTTATCCTCAGTGAGGATAAGAAGGATTTTGAAAACCAAATAAGAGAAGTGGAGGAAAAATTGGGAAGAGAAATGAGAATGATGCAAGAAAATCATGAAAAGAGAGTCAACAACCTGAAGAAAATAACACCTTAAAAAATAGATTAACTCAAAAGGCGAAAGAGGCCCCAAAACCCAATGAAGAGAGGAATAAAAAGTCAAATTTCCCAGATGGAAAAAGAATCTCAAAAGCTTTCTGAAGAGAACAATTCCTTCAGAATGAGAGTGGGGCAAATGGAAGCAAATTACTTTATGAGAAATCAAGATACTATTAAACAGATACAAACAAATGAAAAAATAGAAGGCAATGTGAAATAT
>CM053593.1:365508959-365541380 GCA_028646575.1 Pseudocheirus occidentalis
GGGAAACACAAATGGACATAGTAAATCTCTCTGGACCTCGAGGGCCCAGCCTTAAGTCTCTCCTCTCTGCAATCTATCAAACCAAGGTCACATTTCTAAAAACACAGAGGCAACTGTGTCATTGGTCTGTATGAGACTTCTAGAACCAAAGAACTTGTCTGGCATTTATAGACCTTCACAACCTGATTCCCATCTACCTTTCTACCTTTATATCCACATGACTTCCTCAGGGTTCCACCCAAATGGGTCTGCTGTCTTTTCCCCTTACAGGCCTTAGAGGTCGTCCCCCCAGCCTGGAATCACCCCTTTTGTAAAACTCTACTGTCAAGTTCAACTTAGGAGTCATGGGACCCTTAAATGACATTGTGCACATCAGGGATCTAGTTTTACTTCTATCTGTGTGAGAAACGCTCTAAGTTGGTTTCCACAGATTTTATAGGAACAATGGATGTGGCAAAGACAGATGTTGCACAGGACATGCAGGCAGGTTTAAGTCAGGCTGGGGAGAGGACGGGCAGAGTGACCCTAGCCAATCATATGGTTGGAAGAAATTTAGAAGTTCCTCTTGAAGGGGGCCCAGGCTGAAAGCAGCTCAAATTGACCAGGGTCAGGGGATGGTCTTTTCAGTAATATGAATGCTTAACTAGCCTTATGCATATTAACTTACACACCCTGAATAGAATTAGAGCCTCCATTATATGAACAAGCAAGCCCCGTTAGGCCATGTTCTTCGGGAAGAGGGAACGCTTCAAGGAATAACATGCAAAGGGCAGTCCAAGAAGAGGGAGTCTTGTTTGAGGGGAGTATGACATAGCCAGGTAGGGAGGCTGCACCTAGCCAATGGCAGGAAATTCGAATGCAAAAAGGACTGGAATTTGTCTGTGCCCCCATACTCTCCATTAAAGGGGCTACCCACCTAATCAGAAAGAATAAATGTAAAATAAAGGTAATGGGGGTGGTTAGGTGGCACAGTGAATTTGCACTGGCCCTGGAGTCAGGAGGACCTGAGTTCAAATCCAGCCCCAGACACTTCACACACGCACAAGCACATGCACCCGTGCACGCACGCATGCGCAACACACACACACACACACACACACACACACACACACACACACACACACACACACACACAAACTAGCCATGTGACCTTGGGCAAGTCACTTAATCCCAACTGCCCTCCCAAAAGCAAAATAAATAAATAAAGGTGATGAAAACCTTTCTAGTTTTCCAATCAGCATCATTTATTCCTAGCCTAAGAACGTTTCTCATACCAGTCTCCTGGGGGGGAAAAAAATACAATGAGAGAATCCTTTATTTCATCTTTTGTCTGTCTCCAGCAACTAGCAGCATAGTGCCTGGCATACAATGGATATTCAATAAATGCCAATGGACTAATTTCTTCAGTCTGTAAAACAGACCTGGACTGGATAATTTCTAAATTCTCTTAAAATATAGTGTAATGAATTAATTCCTGTTCTAGCCTCATGCTGCAGAGGAGAACCAAGCAACAAGGGTTACATTACTCTGCTTATCCCAAATCTAACCTTGTTAGTACCCCCCCACACACTTTCCTTCTCCAAGAAAGCACAATTCTGTAAGATCAAGTGTGGTTGGCTCCCACCTGTGGGGCCAGAGGTCCAGAGGTCTCATTTCTATGTCCTTGGATAAAGATGCATTACACATGATGGTTTTATGAAGGGAACCCAAAAGCTAAGGAAAAGGGTTAGAAACACAGCATCCTCCCTAAATAAAGTGATGAAAGCAGGAAGATGAATGGCTATTTCATCATCCTACAGTGCTAGGGAAAAGGGAGGAGGAGGGAATGGGGGATGGAGATGTTAGATTTGCAACTAAATATTCTTATATTCTTAGAGATGTCTGAGACACTGAAAGGTTTGATTATTTGCTGGGGTCAAACAGCCAAGGATGTCAGAGTTGGGCCTTAAACTCAGGTTTCCTTAACTCTAAGGTATAGAAACTGCTATACTAAGCAACTTACTTATACCCTTTGTCCATCTATAGAACCCTTCAACAAGGGGGGGGTGCAGCGAAAGTGTCCAGAAGCTGAGCTAAAATGAACACCCATGGACCCCCCAGATAAGGGGGCTTACTTTCCAGAAGCATAAAAGGCTAAAGAGGGTTAGCAAATCATAATTATCTGCTGCCCTAATGTTTTTAAAATCAAACAAAAGAAAAAATAAGTTGTTATTCAATTTTGAAGTTCAGTAGAGCCATACTGGCTCTCTCCATACACATACACATACACACATACACACTCCACAGACTACTTAACAACACAATTTTTAAAACCTTACAACCTGCTAGGTATTAAAGATACAAAGATAAAATGATAGGCTGTGCCCAGGAAGGTTCCACCCTATTGGGGGAAATCCAATGAAATATCTGGTAAGAAGAGACTGCAGGCAAAGGAGAGGTCTGAAGAGAAGAGAGCCTAGAAGTTCTAAGAGATAGCACCAGAGGTTAAGTTCTGAAGAGATTGGCAATGACGGTGTGCTACACTCAAGTAGAAGAATAAAACATTAGAGCTATGGTAGCTCTAAATAATGGTACTTTCTAGATGCCTTCTTTTGGTGTTCTTCCCAAAAAATAATCAAGTATTAGTACTATGTTATACGAGGGATATTAACAGAAAATTTTAAATAGTGCCACACACACCCCCCTTAGACGACCAAATATTTTAACAGGAGAGGACAACGCTGCCCAGTGAAGTCACAGGTTCGAGTCATCCGAACTTCCCAACAATGGTCCTGATTTGATTATGGTTCCCAGAGTTAAAGAGGTAGAGAGGAGGGAGCAAGTATACTGCTACACTGTGAAGGGATGTGGGATTACTTCAGGCAATTTAATTTGGGGGAGTGTCAGGGCAGACAGATGTGGAGTCTGAGACAAAGGAGCGTGGAATGATGATTCCTCCAAAGTCCTCAGTCCCATTCATAATATCTCTTTTTAAGGCCAGCCTACCCCCTGCTGGTGATATATACTAGTCATATATGACTGTCATAAAGGGTTTGAATGCCTGGGTAAATTCACCTTAGAATCATTGAGTCAAAGTCTCTTTGTTTTTAGAAATTAGCAAATAAACCCCAAAGTTACAGCAGTCTAAGCACAACCAGAATTTAAACTCAAGTATCTTGACTCTTGCTAGTATCACCCCCTGACTTTCCTTCTCCAAGAAAGCACAATCCTGTAATATCAAGTTTGGTTGGCTCCTGCTTGGCTCCAGCCCACTGCTCTATTATACTTCAAATGCCTCTCTACTGAAAATTGTGGGGGGTGAAGACTTTCTCCAAGTGTTACTAACAAAGTGAAAACAACAGGGGGAATTTTAGGAAATTTAAGTGTGAGCTCGGACTGGACATCTAGCTGTGATCTTGAGTAAATCACATACCCTCTCTGAACCTGCTATTTTCCTCATCTAAAAAACAAGATGCAATGATCTCTAAATCCCTTCCAGTCTTAAATTCTTAGACTATCTCTGATAAGAGAATACTTTAAGTGAAAAGACTAACAAATAACTTAAACTATAGGACTCTATGGTGCTTTGTTGAGCTCATTTGAACATAAACTGTCCTGAATGTTAATTGGAGAACCCAAAAGTACACATCAACTCTCAAATTTACCCTTACACTCAACAACAGAACTACAGGACTCAAGTGGATAACCCGACTTTAGTCTAAATGCTCATAAACATCTAGATTTTGATGCAATGAAAATAAAGCACATCCTTTTCCATAGACTTTCCCTCTTTTCTTAAAAAGGCTTTTTAGGCTCTGGTTGTTCAGTTTCAGTCACGTCCAACTCTTCCTGACCCCATATGGGATTTTCCTGGCAAAGATGATGAAGTGGTATATCATTTCTTTCTCTAGCTCATTTTGCAAATGAGGAAACTGAGGCAAGCAAGATTATGTGACTTGCCCAGGGCCACACAGCTAGTAAATGTGGAAGGCTATATCAGAACATAAGTCTTCCATTTAGCACTCTATGGCACTGGTTTGGTTGGTTGATTGTCTTTCATTCTCGAAAAGGACCAAAATGACATCACTATAGTGACTGAAATTATCCACGTTACATGGCGAGAGATGTCAAGATGCCTCCACTATCCATCTTTATAAAGGAAAAGGAAATAGGTTGTTCTGTTACAATCTTGTATGTATATACATGGGGAAGAGGGGTGTCTCTCCCTTAGTCACTGCTGGCAAAATTCTTGCAATAATCTTCCTTAACAGGCTGATCATTCACCTGGAAGACAGTCATCTGTCCAAGAGCCAGTGTGGCTTCAGAAAGGGCCAAGGAAATGTCGATGTGGCGGATTCCAGGAGAAAGGCCAGGAGCAGAATACAGCCTCATCCATCTGAGCAGGGCCTCTGATGCTGTCAATTTTGAGGGCTTGTGGAAAATCATGGCAAATTTTGGTTTCCAGCACACTGACACCAGTTCTGGATAATGGACAACACTCTTGTGCTCTCCTAGTCACCGAGTCAAACAGGGTTGTGTGCTTGCTCCCATTTTTTAGCATGAGGCTTTCAGAAACATTGTTCGATACTTTTTAATGAAGATGAAAAGATTATCAAGGTCAGCTACCATATAACAGTAAATTATTTAACTCAAAAAAGCTACAAAAGACAAGACTAAAGTGGGGGGAAAGTTAATCTGTGACTGTTCACAGAAGACTATGCACGCAACACAGCCTCTGAGGCTGAGATGCAACAGAATATGGTGCTGATAGGACACTAGATAAAATTTTAGATCTCTAGAGGACAGGAATGTCTTACTCTTCTGTATCTCTATCAAATTATCCTTTAAACATTCCAAAGATGCATGCTGATGAAAATGATAATTGCCTACTTTTCAGTTACCTGTACTGATGGGTCAACCCAAAATGACAGTTCCAAATTCCCATTTATTTGGCTAAGGAAATTATTTTGGTCTATTATACTGTAGATCAGTTCTAAAGAAACTGATACAAAATCACATACTGGCCTAGGGGACAGAGCTGGACAGAGTCAGCCAGCCTCTTAACACATGCTGGCTAACATCTTGGGAGCAATGTCTTCAGACTTTGGCCTGCAGAACACACTCACATGTCTGCATAACAGTCACCTTGTCAAAAAAAAAAAAAATCACAGGTCTAGACAAAAATCTAACATGATCCATCTAACATGGATGTTATCCACCTCCTCAGGGTACCTTTTCACTATGAAAAGGCTACATATTTCCTAAATATGATTAATTTGGCACCTAACTTCCAAGGAAAGAGAAAAGGAAAAAAGAAAAAAAAAAGCATTGCTTTCAAATAGGAACACCAACAAACAAGCATTTATTAAAAGTGCCTGTGGATGTCAGGGACTGTGCTAGACCTTGAGGGTTCAAATACAATCACAAATCCTTGTCCTCAAATACTTTACATTCCGTAAGGAAAGATGTGAACAAAATAAGCATATACAAAATATATGCCAAATCAAGTAAATAAGAGGTAGTCAGGAGATAGGATTTATTTATTTTAGAACCAGAATTGATTTTTATTTTTACATATCCCTATTTACTTCAAAAACCAAAAACTGGACAAAGTCATTTGAAGTTAGTCATCTCAGGCTGCATTGTTTCTAAGCTTTTTTATATGTAATAGGATGTTTACAAAATAAATTTCCCCGGATGAAAAAAGAGAAAATATGAAGCTGCCCCAAGTTCAAAGGACGTAAATTTCTTTTTCAAAATTTAAGACATGAAAAACCTAAGAACAGGATGTCATTATTCCTTGGCCCCTAAAAAAGCCAGTTCTTAACAAAATCCCTAACTACAAAAGACTCTTCAAACTAATCTTCAACTGGTCTTAGCATGAGAAGCCAACACTAAAACCAGCACATGCAAAGAAAAATTAAGAAAGGTCTCATCTAAGGGGTACCATCTGAGCAAAGTTTTGAAAGAAGCCTGGGAATTCTGTGAGGCAGGCTTTAGGAGGGAATAAGAAGAGCCAGGAACAAGGCAAAGACTAGGCCAAAGGTCTAACAGTGGGCAATGGATTATCTTAGTTAAAGTACAAGAGCGGAAAGGCAGGAATGGAGCCTGGTTTTTTTTTAAGTGCCAAGGAGAGAGAGTTTCAAATCTCCTTCCCTTCTAACTTTAAACAAACTAGTAACCAAAGCCAAATGGAAGGTATATGCCACAAAGGAGGTCAATGACTAGGAAAAAACAGAATATCTACAATGGCAGTTTTTGTAGCAACAAAGACCTAGAAACAAAGTAGGTTCCCAAGGATCAGGGAAATGTCTTAACAAATTGTAGTAAACAAACAGTACTTGAATTACAGCAACGTGAGTTACGGAATACAGAAAAAGTATGGACCCACATGAACTAAAGCCAAGTGAAAAGTAAGCAGAACCATGAAAATAATATGCTGTAACGATGGAAATAGAAAGAACAAAACAAAATCTGAAACAACGTGGAAATTAATATAATGACCAAATTTATCCACAAAAAAGAAATGAGAAAATGAACTCCCCTTCTCTGAAGATGTTGGGGAAGAGGGGCGGCCCTGGAGTCAGGAGTACCTAAGTTCAAATCCAGCCTCAGACACTTAACACGAAAAACTAGCCGTGTGACGTTGGGCAAGTCACTTAACCCCAACTGCCCTCCAAAAACAAAAAAAGAAAAACAGAAAAAAAAAAAAAAGATGTTGGGGAAGAAAAGGACCTGTCTATAGCTATGGACATATAGTTTAGCTATAGTTCATGGAATATGAACAAGTTGTTTTGACTAAACTGATATGTTAGTTTTTCTAAACTGCCTTTCCCTGTCTTTTTTTTAATTCATTATAATGGATGGCTCTATGGGTAGAGGGAAGCTGTAGTATTAAGGAAAAATGGTATTAAAATGAACACAATCAATAAAATTTTAAAAATACAAATGGTGAGAGTGCACATTTAATTCAAAAAATATTTGTTAAGCACCTATAAAGGAGGGGAGTATGGGTAGTAGAAAATGTTAGAGAAGACCTGGGAAAAATCTTGTCTCTGAAAAGACTTGAGACTTTGAGAAAAGTCACAAAACTTCTCTTAGCCAGTTTCCTCATCTGAAAAACCAAGAGGCTGGGCCCAGATGAGGTACTTTCCAACTTTAAAATCCATAATCTACATTGTCAGGAAACATAAAACAAAAGTTTCTTGCCCTCAAGAAGCTTACATCCTATTAGGAGAAGACACATACCAAAAATTAAATACAAAACATAGTGTCCCAAAAGTCTTAGTGCAATTTTCAGCTAGTAAAAAGCATACTTGTAACACCTTCCTAATAAGGTCATGGGGAAGATGAAATACTACTTGGAAAATGCCTGGTGGTTGGTACACAGGAAGTGATTAATAAATACTTATTCCCTTTCTTTTCCCTCTCCTTTTAAAGTCCCCGGCACTTGACCCAGTACCTCGGACATAAGAGCTAAATAAATGCTTTATAGTGAGGGATAAGAACCTTGATTAAGTAGCTCTGAGTGAAAAGAAATGTGACCTACTGTTATCCAAGAAGTTACTTCAACAATAGATGATACCTTTAACAAAAAGTTTAAAGTAAGATTTACCAATTCCCTCATTTCAAAATGACACTTCACTAGTAGGAAGGCCAAGGATATGAAACTCATGTGCTTTATACTTATGGGTTAAAGCCCTCAGTCAGAGTCAATTTTCCTTTGTTTTCCACGTGACTTTACCAAGCTACATCTTCAATAACAGCTTCACCTTACATCTGTATAACCCTTCACAATTTAAAGCTAGCTTCTCAGCTGTTTGGTCTCTACAACAGCCCAAGGAGATCAGTAGGATGGAAGCCATTATTCCCATGTTCTAGAGGACGAAAGGGCTAAATGTCCACATTTAATACTCCAGTCTTAAGACTTCAACTACAACCACTTAAATGCTACATGCTTTAAGAGTAGATATTACAGGAGCGGCTAGGTGGCGCAGTGAATACAGCACCAGCCCTGGAATCAGGAGTACCTGAGTTCAAATCCGGCTTCAGACACTTAACACACATACACACACACAAAAAACTAGCCGTGTGACCTTGGGCAAGTCACTTAACGCCAACTGCCCTCCAAAAAGCAAAAAAAAAAAAAAAGAGTAGATATTACACTGCAGCTACACTGCATGCACAACTAGAAGCAAAGCAAATGCTATATGCAGATAAAGTGGAAGGTGAGAACATGAGAGAATCTAGAAAAAGCCAAAAATGAATACAATTCAGTAAGTATGCTACCCCATTACAAGTGATGCATGACATAAAAGAGCAAGTATTCTGTTTAAGAAGGCATAGCCATATGTCATCTATTCTTTTGGGAAAGACTGCCATTCCATGTAGTTAAAAATGAACCAAGCTCCTAGAACTTAAAAGGGAAAACAGATTATCCACGGTGAGTTCCTGATAGTCCTGGTTTGACTGGAACCACTCAGGAAGTCAGTAAAATGCACTCAATAAATCAAAAAAGTCTGAAAAACTACTGAAAGAGTTAAGAGCCTAGTCCCTTTTACTCTGACATAGTAAGACCGGAGAAGAAACACAGGATAAAGGGCCAGAGAGAAAACTTGAAATGGCTTTGGATTAGATTAGGAGGAAATTTAACTTCAAGAATCACACTACCCATGAAAGAGTTTAGAGGACTGAAGCTCTCTTACACAAGGCATCCTTTCCCCCATTTTCTTACCTTTGTCCAAAAGAATAATCATTAACTCTTATTAATTAAAAGTAATCAGTTCATTTTTACAAATAAAAATAGCTAGATCTGCAGCAATCAGGCATTTCCACAAAGTCTAAACTGAAATCACAAATTTTTAAGATAGCCATCATTACAATGTCCTGCTCATTTTTGTCTTGGTATTCCCAGTACTTGGCATATAGTGGCTACTTAATATATGCTGTTTGATTGATTGTTCAAATAGCATAAAACAAAGCAATAAAACTTCAAAATATTCCCTAGCACATTTAGTGCTAAGCAGTAAAGAAGTCAATAATTTTTATTACAAACACAATAAACTTCTAAGTGGATCCCTTAACAAGCAAATCCACAAGACAAAGATCATCTTTAGTGTTCATCATCATACCCTAAGGCACTGGCAAGATATTCAAGCACCTTCTGAATCCAAGGTTAAGTTATGCTCAGCATGGTTTTAGCGTGGTGTTGTATCCTAATACTTTGAAAACTAGCAGTTCATGGCTAGTATATGCAGCAACATTCTGCTGACCAGACACACTATTCACTAACAACGTTGGCCAAATATGAAAGCCTTCCAATCTGGCTCCAGGTTGACTACATATTAGTGATGCCCATGTGCTAGCGGTCTCAGTTCCAGTCAGAATGGCCTACCAGGTGATCCCCATCTACGCCCTTCCATCTCCAACTTTGCATAGGGTTGTTCAATTATCTGCAGTGCCTGGAATGCTCTTTCTCCTTCCTTCCAACTCTGAAACTTAACTCTTTCACGGTTCAGTTCAGGTGCCACCTTCCTTCAACAGTCCTTTCCTGATTCTCTCATGTATTAATGTACAGATCTTATACTTACTCATCAGTACAAGTTGCATCCCTCCAGTAAAAAGGCAGGGACTGTTTCCTCTTTTTATCTGAAACCTACACCACACGGGTGACACAAGACAAGCAAATAAGCAAAGAAATGCTTGACTGCTGACCAAGTGCTTCACCAAATCAGTTATGGGACAGCCTATATCCACTCAATAATGAGATTCGCCAATGCTAACTGATTTTCCATATTAACTTTTACATTTATTACATACTAAGGCATTGGTTCTCAACCTGTGGGTTGCGACCCCTTTGGAGGGGTCAAACGACCCTTCACAGGGATCACAGAAGTCACCTTGGTTCTTAGGAACCAAGACACAGCTCCTCTATCCATCTCCAGGTGGGTCTGCCTACATGCAGACACACCCACACACGTCTTAAAGGGTCAAGGCATTAGGAAGGTTGAGAACCACTGTACTAAGGCAACATTATATTCAAAATTTATTTTTTAGAAATAAGTTTTACATTAACCATGTTACCGACTATATTCCCTGGGACACAAACCAGTACACACTTTATATATCAAGACTAGCGAAGAATATAAACCACTTAAATACTACATGATTTAAAAGTGATTATATTGCTAAATCTTAAAATCAGACTACAAATTCCCAAAAAAGTTGAAATTCTTCAATCTTTATTGTTAACTTTTGATTAGTAATGATAAAGAATCAGTTATTTTTTTTACCCTGATGCCACTTAAGGAATCACTTACTTTTTTGCCATTTGCTAAGGCACCTGGTTCAAAGGAACAGGCCGTTTCCTGGCATACACCCAACAGGATCTGCACCAATCCTAGTAACTCATTTTTCTTTACTAGACCATCAAATAAACTTATTTCGTGATTATGCATGAAAAGCACATGTATAATAGCTTTCCTAAATCACATTCTGTCTCTAAATTTGACATTATTATTAAGAAAAGTGAGGGGTAAAACCACGTATAAACGCTGGTTTATTAGCTGAAGAGTTCTTTGTACAGGATCATAACCTACCAGTAGTCAAAATTCTAGCTAAATATACAAATAGCAGGCTCCTGACAAAAGGCAAGACATTGAACTTTGGGTAAAGGGTGATTTTCAAGCGGAAGGGAGTATATATAGTTGTAGCAGAGCTAGGCATTAGGAAGAGCATGCTTCACTGGAGAAAGGAAAATACCAATTCCAGAAAGAATTGAATCTGAGTCTCACTGGGAAGGTAGAGGGTAACAGAACTAAAAGGTCCTCTCTCCAAAAACCTCAGCGGAAGGGTGTCTGAACCTGCACCATTCATGCCCAGATATGGAAATACTTCTTCCCATGCCAGTTCAACATGGACATAACCAAACTGACAAAGCCCACACTACTGCTATCAGCTGGGATGGCAGCATTGCTTTGCCGGACCCTTTTGTTCTGTACTATCTCCCATCGAGAAGGGCATTTGCTAACCTCAAAGTGACCTTGTAGGGGAACAAGGCCAGATTTATTGACCGAAATAATATGAGTGGCAACGGGAAAGAAAATGCAGAAAACCTAACTGGCTTCTGGGTGACTTTAATAAGCTGGGTAACATGCACAAAAGTGGTAGTTGCCACAACTCATCAGGCTTAGCTTTAAAAACCTCAGAGCAGGTTCAAAAGGTATGCAAATGAAGATCGTTTGTTTAAGAGAAATTTTGAATCAGACTATAAAGACTGCCTCAGCAACTGTAAGTCAAACTGTATGGGACAAGGAAAATGTACAGGAAGAGGGATAACACAGTTCAGCATTTAAAAACCATTCGAAGGAAGCATTCTTTCGTTCTTTATAGTCTCCTGTTCTTTTCTTTATTTTAACTGTGACTTTTGAAATGCACTCCTCTCCAACACATTTCAGACAGTCACCTGTGGGTAGCATTTTGAACACAGCTGAGACAAGAATGCTTGCCGACTCTGGTGCCAGCTTTTCCTGAAGACATCTAATTAACATCCCATCCTTACTCACCATAAAGACAGAATCTCCACTCTACAAAAGGAAACAGAAGAAGAATAAGGAAGTGCCTTATTCAAATGCATAGTAAAACCAACTGTGAAACAGTCTCCCCACTACACTCCCCTGCTATACCCAGTGTAACAGATTACAAAGATTTAGAGGACGTGGATGGCAGAATCTGAAGCATGTCTCCATTGGTTCCCCGGGGTTTTAGCTAAATAAATCCTTAGCTGTGACAAAATTTATAGCACCCAAGATTGGATATTCAATCTTAAAACACAGCTTTCCTATAATATTAAACTTTTACCTTTCTGAAAAGGGGAAAGTATTTTTACCTACTTTGAAATGTAATATCAACCAAATTAAAAAGTCAAATTTTTAAATCATACAGCTAGCTTCCTAAAAAACAGTTAAATGTAACATTTAAATGCAAATGTTTCCTACTGCTCAGTCATTAAGATCCCCCACTCATTTCTGAGTTCTTTCATGTGCAACATGACCTCACAAACTCATATTCCAAGTTATACATATTTGTTGTTACAAACGATAGTAAAATTTGAGAATTTTTTCCAAATCAAACTGTGAGTTTCACTTTACAAAAAGATTCCAAAGAAACCGCTGATAACTGAAGACGCTGAAGTCATTAAACAACTTCCTACAGTTAAGTTTCACTTGTCATGCGAAATCACAAACAGAAAATGTATTTTACGGTTCTAATGGCTTCCCAATACAAAAGAGCACAGAATGAGCCGCTTCTTAAACAAAGGGAAGACCCTAAGCATGCCAGTTAGCAGTAAGAATTTGCCCATGGCTTGCTCACTACCAGGTAAGCTAACAGGGATATTAGGATTTAGAGAGAGAAAAGACCTCAGATAATCTAAGATCCTTCATCTCATCAAGCGAGTAAACTGATTAAATGATTTGTCTAAAGTCATATACTTAGTAAGCAGAAGACAGTGAAAAATGACCACCACTTTAGTAAGAAGTGTACTGGTTACTGAATTTGAGGAACAGTCCTGAAAAACTGGGGCACAAACACAGCATCACAAAGTCAGTCTGAAAATGACCTTACAGGTCACTGAATTCAACCTCCTCATTTTACAGATGAAGAAACTGAGGCGGCCCAGGAAAATGAGATGACTTACCCAGGGTCATCTAACAGTTCAAGAGCACTAGACACTTTGACCTTTGAGCCTCAGTCTTCTTTTACTTGAAGTTCCCTGTTAAGTAGTCCTCACACCCAAAACTAAGCTGTGTGAAAAGGGTGTGAAAAGGGTGGAGAATGGAGCCCGTTTAGCTTCAAGAACTGTCATCAAATGCCTCAGGAGGCATTTGATACTTGGACCCAAGAGACCTCCAGAGATCAGCTCAACATAATAAAGAACTTCACAATTAAAAGTAGAAAATAAGTGGCCTGGAAGTAACCCTCCTTTCGCTCACCAGAAATCAAGTGGAGAATAGGAAAAGATGCTAAGAAATTCATGCCTCTAAGACTCTAAAAATGGAAGTGATACTAAAATACTAAGCTTTAGGTTGTACCCATAGCCTAGGACAAGTCAAAATACCAACTATAAAAAGAATAGCTGTAAAGTTTCTAAATGTTGTAAGTCTTCGGGCAAAACAAGGTTAAATCTACTATTTGCTGAAATAGCAACATGAAGAGCATTGGGGGTTCACAAAATCTTGTCTAACTACCGAAAACAGAAGCCTGTCTTTTAAACATATGAAATGAATTCATTTATTTGTTTCTTTCTTCTACCTAAAAAAACTTTAGTCCTTCATTCAAGGCTCAGGAAGGTTACAAGTGGCTTTGACGTCAAAAAGAAGATTCCAATTTGAGAAAAAATAATTCCTGGGGGGAAATAATTTTTCTGCAACAGATATTTAGGCCAAAGCAACTACCTCAAATCCTACTCCTAGGTCTAGTTTATAAAGAATGAAATATACCCAGGCAAAGGAGGAGAAAAGAAAAAGAACAAGGGCCCACCAACCAGCCCTCAAGTCCAACAGGGAACTGATCACCCAAGGAACAGACCAAGGACATCAGAAAGGGGCTCACTGCATATTTTCCAGCTAAACAGAAAGCCCAACAACTGTTTCCAGTGTCCAAGGAAGGTGAAAAGGTAAGTGAAAACTTAGAAAGTGGGGCCAGCTGGGCTTTTTTTAATTCCCTCAGGCAGAAAGTCTCATGTAAACTTTATTTGCTGTGTAGGCTATTATTAGGGTTTCAAAAGGTCTTTTTTTAAAAAATGTTTTCTAGCCCATTTTTAAGGTCAGAGAACACATGAAACCACCACTCTAAATATATTCCCTTCCAGTTTGTCTCCTTAAGAAAGAACAGATCCAAAGAATGATCCCTTTTAGCACCACAACCACCTACCACAGAAACCTTTGAATATTGACATATTCAAACTGTGGTAGGATGTTTGATTTAACCTTCAGGGAGAACAGGCAGGAAGTGTTGCTAGTCTCAGCTTCCTATCTGCAGTCAAAAATTGCCCTGTTTTCCAAGGAGGCTTAGGGATTAGTTCCTCTATTTTATCTCTAACCTGAAGAATGAAGTAAAAAAAAAAATTTAAGCATTCAAATAAATTGGCAGGGACAATGCAGGGAGGGAAGAGTAAGGAGAAAAGTGGGAGGAGCACCAGATCTAAGTCTTCAGATGGGCAGATGGAAGAACAGGGTTCATCCCATTCATCCCAAGTAGGGAGAAGGAAAATTTTATTTGCTTAGCAACCAAGAGCCTTGGGATGCATCCATTTTGTTAGGAGACACACATTCTTAATTATGATTGTCTCTCCCCCCTCCTCCCCAGAACAGCTATTTCATTGAGTCTGGGACATACAAATCACAAAGGAAATCTATACATTTATGAACACAGTTTAACACACTGATCCACAAAGGTGGAAACCTCACCCCTTTTTGGTTTACTTGGTTACCTCCCAATAATCATATTGGCTCCTTCCCCTTTCCCACATTAGCTGTGCAAGTAGAGCATTGAAACAATGTGACTGACAAGAAGTACCTTTAATAAGCTTAGTTTAAAAAACAAAGGCTATCATTTATTTGCAAAATCCTATTTTGCCCATTGTGACCTTGAACTGGATCTTAAGAATTCCCAGAACTAAAAAGGGGGCATGGAAGTAGGTTTTTCCCTCCCCCAAAGTGAGCTTATTTAAATACATCAATTAATAATTTTATATGCCTCAAAAGAAACAGGTTGAGAATTTATGTGGCGTATAACAGGGGAAAAAAAATCAGCGGCAATCCCGAACTTAGTACCACTGGCACATAGTAGGCACTCAATAAATGTTCAGACAGTATGCCTTCCATTGCTTGGACCTTAAATAACAAAATGAAGTCATGTGTCCCTTCCCCTCCAAAACAAATGTTTTTTAAATTAGGATTTTGAGGGCTTTCATGCCATCGTCTTCCAAGTTTCTGAGATGGTGCTGCCTATGGACGTCGTCCTCACATCCCCAAACCCCAAACCAAAAACTAAACGTGTCCTCATTGCCAAACTTTCTTTCGTGGAACCGAGGAATCTGCTGAACCGTATGAAATTCAGGAGTTTAACCAGGCATTAGACAAACCACCAAGGTGAGGAGAAATCTACCAGGTTCCGCCACCAGCCCCTCCTCCCCAGAAAAAGGGCAGTTTTAACCTGGGAGGGGGGAGGGAGAGCCCGAAGGGAGGGGGAGGGGAAGAGGGAGGCGGGGCTCCAGAAGCAAGAAGAAAAGGGAGGTGATCGGCTAGTCCACCCGGCCAAAAGATGGTGGGTGAATGAATGCGGGAGGGACGGGGATCAGCGACTCGGGGCGCGAGGAACTGGCCAGGGGCGCCCGGGAAAAACCTTTTGGGGGCAAAAAGCCTCGAGGAAGAGGAAAACGAGGCAGAAATTCCCTTTTAAATGTGAAAATTCACCTCGACAGAAAAAGATAAAAGGATGGAATCCACATATTTCCGCCACAATTTGAACGGACGGCGGGCGCCCAAGGCCCCGAGGGCTGAAGCTACGACCAGGCCCAGCCATCAATCTACTAAGATGGACGGGGACCACAAGACCCGAGCCGGCGCCTCCGGGGCCCCGAGGGGGTCTCGCGGCCCGGGGGAGTGGGGGTGTGATTAAAGGGCACCCCGGGTCCGCGCGCTCGTGGCCTGGCCATGCTGCCCGCGGAGCTCCCAGAAATCGGCCTCCCGGCGGGGCGGCCCCAGACCGGCTTCTTTGTGCGGCCGCCGCCCCGCCTCGGGCCTCGGGGGAGCCACCGCCCCCCCCACCCGCCATCTTCTTGGGCGGCACGCGGCGGGGCGGGGGCAGGGGCCGGTCGCCCGGGGGCAGCGAGAGGAGGGGCGGGCGGCCTGGAGGTAGCGAGCCCGGAGCCCGCCAGTACGGCCGCCGCCGCCTCCCCCTCCCCCGCCCGGGGACTCGCCCTCCCCCGGCCGCCATTTTACAACCAGCTCCATCCACCGCGGGGGCCCCGGCCTCCTGCCCACGCGCGGCCTCGGAGGGGGGGCGGTGGCGGCGGCGCGGAGCCACACGGGCCCCCAGCTATCCCCACCCGCAGGCCCTGACCGCGCGCCCCAAGCCCGCCTTCCCCAGGCCGGGCTGCGAGACGCCGCCGCCGCCGCCATTTTGTCTCCTGATCCTGGCCTCTGTGGGCGGCGGCGGCGGCGGCCGCGGCGGCTACGGGGCCGGGGATCCCGGCTCGCCGCTACTCCCCAGCTCACCGTCGTATCGCTCGGCCTGCTCGGCCAGTTTCGCCTGGTACACCAGATCCTCCCGATCGTCCATAGCGGCGGCGGCTCCGGCAGGGTCTGCGCGACGGATGGCAGCGGATGGCGGCTCCGACTCTCTTGTCAGCCTCTCGCTCGGCGTCCGGGCAGCAAAGATGGCGGCGCCTCGATCCGGGAACTTCCGCCTGCGCACGCGGACAACTGCTCAGCTCTATGGCAACCGCTCCCTGGCAACTGGCGCGGGGGGGCGGGTCCGGAGCCCGAGCGGATGGAAGGGGCGGGGCCGGGCTCAGAAGGCTAGCGGGGCGGGAGCGGGGCGGGAGCGGGAGGGGGTGGGTTCGCGGCCAGGGAGAAGAAGCCGGGGGAGACCGGGCGGGCGGCGGCCACGGCCAGATTCCCTCCTGCTGGGGCTGAGGGGGGAGGGACGGACGGACGGACTTGATTCCCGGGCAGTCTGCCCCGAGGCCCCGCCCTCTCCCCACCCCCTTCGGACCCTAGCGGGCCGCGGTCCCACAGGCCCAGAAGTAGCGCTCGGCTCTGTCCTGTCGTGTGGCCGGGCCTGGGTCTCCACTGTCTAAGGCGGGGAAGGGAGGGAGGAGGAGGATTTAAATCCCGACTCCTGAGGACTAAGGGCGAGGCTGCCTCCCCCCTCCCACTAGAGGGGTGGGGGGCCAGTGGTGCCGAATGAGGCGTACGGGTGACCCGCCCCGCTCCGCGCGTCCCTCCTCGGCTGTTCGGAGGTCGGATTGTTTCCCAGAGATGGCCCTAGGGATTGGGAATAGGGTAGCCAGAGCCGCTCCCTCTGGGGTTCTGCCCTGAGGGGTCCACGTGCCTTTATGTGTCCCTGTATGTATACTTAACCTTATAAACTTGATTTAGTCTTGGTGTGAATCAGCCAAAGGAGTAAAACTGACGTCTGTCCAAATGCTGCTGGTGGCTGCATGGACCCTCCTTCCGTTCTAGGCCAGGCCTTGACCAGGGAAAAGGCTTCCCCAAACTCTGGAGTGAAAAGACAGGGTACTGGGAAGAGTTTGTGTTCTATATCCAACTCTGCCGCGGATTAGCCACTTCTCTCTTTTGTAAAAGGAAGGTGTTTGACAATATGGCTGCACAGGTACCTTGTGTCCCTGAGAAAACTTTGGCTGTTTAGCTTGCGAAAGAGAAGACTCAGAGAAAATATTTTAATTAAAATTTTTTTCAATTATCTATCCTTTTTTCTTCATCCCACCTCACTGAGAAAGAAAGAAAGCCAAAGCCTTTGTAACTAAGCACATTCAAGCAAAAGATTCCCATATTGGCCACATGCAACAAAAAAAAAAAATTTGTCCCCTGAATATTGAATGTATTGCCTCTAACAGGAGATGGATATCATTCATCATTAGTGTTCTGGGATTATGGCTGATCATTGTGTTGATCAAAATTATTGTCTTTTTAAAATTGTTTGTTTTTTTACAATATGGTCACTCTGTAGATTGTTCTGGTTCCGCTTACTTTTTTCCGCATCAGTTCCCATAAGTCTTCCCAAGTTTTTCTCAAATTACTTCTTCATTTCTTACAGCAGTTTTTTTTTACATTCATGTCATAGTAATAACAATGATAATAACATTTGTATATTCCTTTAAAGTTTGCAAGCACTTTAGATTTTACCACATTTTATATGCCATAATATATACCATAATTTGTTTGGCCATTCCCCAGTCAATGCTTTCTCCCTAAATTTCCAAATCTTTCACACCAAGAAAAGAGCTACTATAAATATTTTTATACATATAGGACCTTTTCTTCTATGTTGGATCAAAGAGCACGTGCATTCAGGGGCTGAGTTCCAAAGTGCTTTCCAGAATAGCAGTACCATTTCAAAACTCCAACACTTCCTGAGTGTGCCTGGTTTCCCAAAGCCCCCCACCATTTGTCATTTTCCCTTTTTGTCAATTTAGCCAATCTGACTGTGAAGTGGAGTCTCCTAGTTACTTTAATTTGCATTTCTCTAATTATGAGTGATTTGAAGCAAGTAAATAGTTTGGATTTCTTCACTTGACAACTGCCTGCTTATATCCTTTGAAAATACACATACTCTGATCCAACAAAGAGGGAAAGGTCCTATGTGTATAAAAATATTAAGTGGGAAAGGAGAGATCATATTTCAGTACTGGAAGGCCTAAAAGAGGAAGGAGACTAGTTTTGCTTGGTGTGGGAGAGCAGAACCAGGATTCCTAACCTTCAGAAGTTTCAGGAGGAAGGATGAAGAAGGGACCTGCCTCTGCAGTCAGCAGGTTTTCTATCTCTAGATGCAGAGCTTCAACCAGAAGCCAGAAGTCTGTGTACATGTCCCCCTTCCTCCTTCCCTTCCCTGCCCTCCCCCCAGAAATAAAGAGTATAAGCCCCTTGAGAACAGGAAGGAAAGAAGGAATTGTCTCATTTTTGGGTCCTAACAGTTCCTTGACCCTAAAGTGCTTAGTAATGTTTGCTGAATGAACAAATGAATGGAATAATAGGCACTTTCTCTGAAACTCTTGTTAGATCTGGTCTCTGGAATCCCAATTTAGTGATTTGATCATCAAAAACTGTCTCTGTCTCTCTCCCTCTCCCTCTCCCCCTCTCTCTTTCCCTCTCTCTTTTTCTCTCTTTGCCACCCCAGCTTATAAGTATATCTGTCTCAAAGTCAGGTTAGCCACAGTAATCTACCCTGAGGTGAGTTTGGGATTATATATATATATATATTTATTTGCATATATAAATATGTATACACAAACACACATACATATTCTCCACAGCCTGAGCACACAGGAGCAGGGCTCATCCTGTCTTTTAGGGACTTGGCACATAGTAGGTATCTCCTGGGCAGAACGAATTACAGAAAAGCCAGTTACTAAAGCCTTACTGTTGTTGGGAAGGGAGATAGATCTCTTTGGGATCTGAGTGAAGGTCAGTCCAAGACAGAGAAGGGATCTCAGCAGGCCTTGGTCAGCTCTACCCTCTGGCTCCTAGTGGAATCGGGGCTCCCTCTATGTCTGGTTAACCATTGGGAAGAATGTGAGAATGTGAAATGTGATTTCTACCCTCGGGGAGCTTACAGTCTAGTTCAAGAGAGAAAATGACACCTAAACAAGAGTGAGTAATACCAGATGGTGCATAACTGTGCTAACTTGTGTGGTAAATCCCCACAGGTTCAGAGCAGAGGGCAGTCAATGAGGGCTAGAAGGGGCATTATAGATGACCTAGTCAGGCCTTTCACTGGACATAGGATCAAACAGCTATCTAAAAGAGCCCAGATTAGAATGCAGGGAACACCCCTGACTAGATAAGGAAGGCTTAGTGGAACAGATTGCATTTAAGTGAGAACCTGGAGACAAGAATGTTCTTTGGGGCAATGTGGAAACTAGTCTGTCTAGAGTCTAGATTCTAAACCAAGGATTCTTAATCTTTCGTGTCCTCGACCACTTGGATTGTCCAATGAAGCCTATGGACCTCTTCTCAGAATAATGTTTTTAAATATATAAAATACATATGATTACAAAAGGAATGCCATTATTTTGAAACAAGTTCATGAACCTCCAATTAAGAGCCCTTTGTCCATGGCATAGATGTATCAAGAAACAAAAATCAAATTTTATGGGTAGGGTGAGGGCCAGATTATGGACAACATTGAAATCCAGAAAGAAGAGTTTCTATTTAATTCAGAAGGAAATAAGGGCACACTGAAGAGTTTTGATCAGGGAAGTGACATGATTTTTTTTTAAATGGTGTCCTAAGAAAAGCCTGGCAGCAATTTGCACATATATTATAATGAGGAAGATCCTAGAGGCAAGAAGGAGAATAAGGAGAGTTTTCTCATAACCTAGATGGGAGATAAAGGAAGTCTGGTAGCCAAGGGAGTAGAAAGGAAGGAATGGCTACAAGAAATATTTCTAAGGAAAAAAAACCAACAGGATGTGGTGAGTGACTGGACATGAAAAGAGAGAGGGATGAGTCAAAGATCACTAAGGATTTGTTTCTGGTGACTGGGAAAATGGTGGTGCCACTAACAAAAATAAGGAAGTTGGGAAAGGGAACTCATTGAGAAAGGTAGATGGTGACTTTGTTTTAGAGAGCAGTCCAATCACCTCCTTTTGCAGAGAAAAGAAGGGAGGCCTAAAGGGAAATAAGGCTTAAGCAAGGCCATGTTAGGTAGTAAGTAGCTGAGCTGGGCCTTGAACTCCATCTCCATGGCTCTTTCCACAAGGGCATCTCACCTGAGTAGCAGTCAGAAGTGGGACAGCATGGTATAGTGGAAAGACTTTGGAGTCTGAGGACCTGGGTTCAAATAATCCATTTGCCCCTTCCTGCCTGCACAGTCTTAGTCAAGTCACTACCTCTGTTCCAGGTCTGTTTTTACAATTTCATCTCTTTTTTTTTTTTTTTTGGAGGGTGGAAGGCAGGACAATTGGGGTTAGGTGACTTGCCCAAGGTCACACAGCTAGTAAGCATTAAGTGTCATAAGCTAGATTTGAACTCAGGTCCTTCTGATTCTAGGACCAGTGCTCTATTCAATGAGCTACCTAGCCTCCCCATTACAGTTTCACCTCTAAAATGATGGGGTTGGACTTGATGGCCACTGTGGTCTTTTCTAAGACTCAATATATGATCCCAAGAGGAGGAGCAACATAAACTTGGAATCTGTACAGAGCTTGATAGTCAAGAAAAAATTCTAGATGGACTCTCCAAGTTCTTACTGAACTAGAAGGCAAAGGCAGAATGTGAAGATCAGCCCAGAACTGTCATAGCTAGGGTTTTGTCAGATGTTACTGGGCTGGACAATGGCAACGATAGCCAGTGTTTATAGACAGCACTTCACATTTGTCTCATTTTATCCTTACAACAACCATGGGACACAAGTGCTAGTATTATCCCTATTTACAGTTAAGGAAACTGAGGCAAGCAGAAGTTAAGTGACTTGCCTAGGATCACAAAACCAGTAAGTATCTGAGGCCAAATTTGAACTCAGGACTTCCTAACTCCGGGCCCAGCACCTTCTCCCCTTTGCCACCGAGCTGGAGGAGGTTTGGTTGCTGGACTAGGAGAACCTTTCAAGGATATTGTTATCTTTGATCTAGGATGGGATAGGATCTTAGATTCAGTATGGTTCAACCCTTCCCCCACTCCCTTCCTCTCACAAAGGAGGCATTGAAAGCCAAAACTGATATTCATGGGTAGACATTACTATATTGGGTTACATTAGATGGGGGTCCACGCTGAAGCTTCTCCCCCCACTTACCCAGAGTCCAACATTGTAGGTGCTGAATAAATGTGATTGAATGAATGAAGCTAAAGACCATGGTCTAAATTCACACAGTGAAGGCAAAGTTTTATGCAGGCAAAAGTTCATTTATGTGAGCTCGCCTTGAGTGTTAGTGTCTATTTGGGGTTAGTTATCAAAATTTACATTCTATATTTTTGGACTAGAAGTACTACAGTAATATCTTTTCTTTATCTGAATGTGGTATCTTGTTAAAAAAAAGCAACTTTTTAATGATAATTACAACTAGGAGAGATCATTCGTAGGACAGAAAGGGCTCTCCAGGTTTTCAGTTGTAAGAAAACAACTTTGCACCAGATGAGTTTACGTATTACTTAAAGCCTGAAAGTAAAGTGTAGAGTAAAAGAAGTACAGATATGAATATATTTCCATTAATTTTGTCTTTGGATTCTCTCCCAGCTCTGTTTTCTGATGGGTGGATGAGGGGGTTGGTTAAAGAATGATTTTTCTGCCATAGGTTCCAGGATACCCAAGAAAGGCCATTAGTAACAGTCTAGTTTTCACACTCTTTCTGTTCCCCTTCCCTACCCCCAACAACAACAATAACAAGTCTAAAGGATTATTGTAAAGTTATGAAACAGGGATATATGGGAGCCATAGAAAAATAAACTTTGCTCCCTGGTTTTTTTCCCCAAGAATTTTCCTCATTCATTCATTCACATCTGTTCATTCACTCAAATCTTTATTAAAAGATGGAGTGGTATTGTTTTTGCTTGTTTGGAGGGGGGGTTGGAAGCAATTGGGGTTAAGTGATTTGGCCAGGGTCATACAAATAGAGTGCTATGGAAAGATGTGCCCCAGAGCTAGTCTATAACCAAAGGACCTCCATCAAGGATAACCTAAGCATCCTACTATATAGACCTAAAACAGCCACTATCTAATAAGATATTTACGCATATGGTAACCAAAGATGTGCACAGAATCATTTCTTGATACAGTAACCAAACTGAGAAGCAGATAGATACAAATTCACAATATCGTGCCCAGGTAGTCTCTCTCCCTTTACTGAACTTCTTCCCACCCCACTGAAATCCAATAAGACAATTACCCGGTCATTAGCACAAACTCTAAGTATAAGTCTCTAAACCTCCTTTGAAAGATTTGCTTTGACAGGCAAGGAGCCAAGTGAATAAGCCAATACAGAGAGCTCATCATAGGAGGCCTTGGCGCTAGGAAAAGCTAAAGAAACTGCATAAAGAAACAAAGGTCCGTGATTGGTCCTTGACCTTCAGGAGCATATGGTTGAATTCTTGGGGGGGAGGGTTGGGTTTTTTTGGAGGGGGGAAGGCAAGGCAGTGGGGGTTAAGTGACTTCCCCAAGGTCACGCGGCTAGTAAGTATGTCAAGTGTCTGAGGCTGCATTTGAACTCAGCTCCTCCTGACTCCAGGGCTGGTGCTCTACTTACTGTGTCACCTACCTGCCCCCCAAACAATCCTTGTAATCATTTGCTGTTGTTTTTCATGTGTTTTAATTCTGGGGAGGCAGACAAAGCTCCAAGGTCAGGCGGCTTCACTCTGTTGACATAGGCATCACCCCATCTGAAGGACTATCTCTTGGAGTTATCTTTTCAAAGCCAGTAACCTAGGCCTTGGGGAATCTACAAATGCCTTGGATAATCAGTCATCAAGCCAGTCAATCATCAAGCACTAATTAAATGCCTACTGTATACCCAGCACTATAATAAGCATTGTTGTTACTGTTGTTGTTGGCCAGTGGACTAACTATGGGGGATACAAAAACAGGGCCCCTGCCTTCTAGGCATTTTACATTCTAATGGCAGAATCAACATGTAAATAAATAGATAAATACAGGCTACATACAGTGTAAATGGGGGGAAATCTCAGGCTTAGTTCAGTGCCTGACCCATAGGAGACTCCTGAAAGAAGTTTACAAAGTTTACTGAGTGCCCAGCAGTGGGAATACTGGGAAAGGCCTCTTGAAGAAAACCATGGAGGTCAGGAAGCTGAGGTGAGGAGGGAGGGTGTTCCAGGTGTGGGGGACACCCAGTGGACACGTAGGATCATGCAGCATCGAGTGACCCTCTACAATAACAGGAAAGTCCCGGGGTTTGGGGGAAAAGATAATAAGTCTGGTCTGAGACATTTGGTGTTTGATGCCTCCAGGGTTTCAAAATATCATCCCCATTAAATGTCGTGAAATCCAGCCTCACTGGGCCCGTGTGAATTCAGGGCCTTTGAGAATAATACCATCAGTTCTGAGAGCTTGTGTTGCTCTTGGAGAGGTTTCTGAGTGTCTTTCTGTGCAAAGTACACCAGACCTATTAAAGTGTGACCAAGACCTTCAGAAAAATCCATCTTACTCTCTGGAGTCTTTGCCCTAGGGCAACTGCAGCAGGAAATCCCAAGCTCTGCTCTCTGACCAGCTCAACCCATGGCATTTACCTAGAACCATGCCATAGGAAGAGAGATTCCATTCATCTCATTCCACCCCAGTCCCTATACATAGGACAAGTCAGTAGCTGTTCATTCACTTGGTTCCCTCAGAGAACAGTGGGAGGATCCTGAGTTAATGAGAAGAAAGTATTTTCCTGACCTTTGAGCCTGTGCATTCCTCTGAGATATTTTGTTGTGGCATCAAGGTGACTCCAGGTTTTAAAAGGCCTTAAAAGTCCAACAGGCTCTAATGCGCTTTAGCTGAAAGGGTTTCCGGTGCGGACTCTGTGAAAATAAGTCAGTAAGCATTTATTAAACATTTGCCGTATGCCTCACACATTGTAAATACTGAGGATGGATATATAGCCATCTGTTCATAAAGCCTTTGGGAGATCATCAAAATGGTCTCTTCTTCCTCTCAATATGCCACTTTCTCCCTCCTAGCCTTTGTCCCCCATGTCTAGAAGGAACATTTTGCTCACCCCTGGAAGACTCCCTTACTTCCCTTCCTTACAGATTCTTGAAGATTCTGCTTAAGCACCAACTTCTACGTGAAGCCTTTCCTGATCCTACCTTCAAGTGCTGTGTCGGGGCACACTCCCTCTCCCCCCCAAAAGAATCACCTATATGTTGTGTATATTTGGCTACATACAATCTCCCTCAATAGTATGGAAGCTACTGGAGGGCAAAGTCTAGTTCATTATTGTCTTTGAACTACCAACACCTAGAACAGTCCCTGACACACATTAGGGGCTTTATAGAAACATTGATCAATTAATTCAGAGCTTTGTTGTATCATACACAGCTGCCTCTGGCAGTCTGGTTAAGCCCATAGGCCACTTCTCAAAACATGATGTAAATGTGCAGGATTACAAAGGAAACCAATTCTTTTGAAGCATAGTTATCAAAATATTAAGCAAGTTCACAAAACTCAGATTAAGAATTCTTGCATTAATCAAATCCAGCTAAGGTTGGAGAAATTAAATCATCAGCTTTGGTTGCAGCTGATGAGGATTTGGCCCCAGCAGTGCTCAGAGGAAACATGTTAAATCATAGAAGGCTTGTCATTGTCATTAATGGAAAGAATGCTGCTACCTACAAAAGCACAGACCCTGGGCACTGAGGGAAAGCAGAGAGATTCCTTGGGATCCTTCCTGAGCCAGGGTACCATGGGTATAAAGCCACCAGAGCCAAGAAAGGCTCGGGGGAGAGAGAGAGGAATCAAGGCTGGGAAGTACCACATCCCAGGGAGCCCTGAGAATGCCAGCCTCACCCCCATTTCCAGCACACCTGACCCAAGGCATTTATTCATCTGTCTGCCTACCAACAGTAACAGAGCCAGGCTGCTTCATCCTAGGAAACACTGCCGTTGTCCTCAGGCCCCTCCCTATATTAACATTCAGAAATAATTCCTCTAGGGTTTTCAGTTCAGCTGGTTTCAAAATACCATTCCCATTAAATGTCATTAAATAAAACCTCACTGGGGCAGGAAGCAAATTTCAAAAAGCCTCCCAGGCCACAGAATCTTCCCTCCCTTCCCTCCTCCTGGTGTAGGGATCATCTGCAGACTGGCTACCACACCCTCCTAGCCCATAATCAGGGAGGAGAATGAGCAGCAGAAAATTCTATAGCATTCCACTGGGCATAAAGCCAGCTAAATATTACAATTTAGGACTAACCCCCTACAGAATCAGTATCAGGTTCACGGATCTATGCATAGACCCATGCATATACACAATATACTTGCATACATATAAAATACGTTATTGCACATTATTCATCCTAAGGGGTTGTGTTATATTGTGCTTGCACACAATTTACATAATACATATATACAAGTGCATATACACATGCACACATGTATATAGAACACACATATGTACTGTATACATATAACTCTGCATGTGTACATATGTTTAAATCTATCTCTACACCTAGACCTATGTGTATGTGAATATGTGGACATTCATACAATATGCAGTATGTATATGCATATACACACACACACACACACACACACACACATATATATAATATCTATAGACACACATATAATCTCACAGATCTAAGCCTCTTCCTGGCTGTTTTTAAGTCCAACACAATTTGTTTTTAATGTATCTAGATTATGCAACAGTAGACACAGTCCTGGCTCTGGAGTCCAAGGACCTACTTTCAGAATTTGCCTCTGCTGCCCCTTACCCACGTGGGTTACTTCAGGTCCTTAGGCCCGAACTGCTTCTCCTATAAAAAGAGGGCATTGGACCGGAAGAGCCCTGAGCTCCATTCTAGAGCTCTGGTCCTGTGCTAGAAAGCAACTCCCCCAGAGACTCAGAGAGTGTTACAAGAAGAAGGGCCCTTAGGTTCATTTGGTACATTTGTTTTATTTCACATAAGCTGTAGGAAAAACAAAGTCCCACCTGAAGCATTTTGGTCTAAATCAGATCAACAATGAGATCAGTTCTATACAGAAAAAGGTACTGTTCGTTTATCCTTCCTCAAGTGACTCACTAAGCTGTCATATTTCAGGGATGACCCAACCACTGAGCAAGCTTCTGATGGCAGGTTCCTTAGTCATTTGGGACACTCCAATGGCCATTGTTCTTGTCAGTCTGTCTGCCTGCTCCTTCAATACTCGAGGTCAGAGTGCAAGGAATCCATCTTCTTTGGTCCCCCTTCCACCATCTTGCTCCTCTGGCCCTCTTTATCTCCATTTTCTTTTTCTCATTCTATCTTCTTTCTCATTCTCTATCTTTCCTTTCTCTGTATCTCTCTGTCTCTCCTTTCCATTTTCTCTGTCTCTCTCCCTTATTCTGTTTCTGTCCCTCATGCTCTTTATCATTCTCAGTCTCTTCCTCTCTCTTAATTTTCTCTTGGTCTCTGCCTCTAGTTCTCTCAGTCTATCTCTCATTCTTTCTTGCTCTCAGTCTTTGACTCTCTTGGTCTCTGTATGTCTTTCATTCTGTCAGGCACTGTCTCTCATACTTTCTTGATCTCTGTCTCTCATTCTTTCTGTCTCTATCTCTCATACTCTCTCTCTCTCTCATTCTGTCTTTCATTCTCTCCCTCTATCGGTCTGTTTGTCTCTATCTTTCATTGTCTCTGTCTCTCATTCTCTCAGTCTCTGTCTCATTCTCTCAGTCTCTGTCTCATTCTCTCAGTCTCTGTCTCTCCTTTCTCAGTCTCTGGCTCTCATATTCTCTTGGTCTCTGTCTCTCATCTCCCTCTGTCTCTGTCTTTCATTGTCTCTGTCTCTCATTCTCTCTTGGTCTCCATCTCTCCTTCTTTCTCAGTCTCTGTCTCTCATTCTCTTAGTCTCCGTCTCTTATTCTCTCCCTCTGTCTGTCTCTCTGTCTTTCATTGTCTCTGTCTCTCATTCTCTCTTGGTCTCCATCTCTCCTTCTTTCTCAGTCTCTGTCTCTCATTCTCTTAGTCTCCATCTCTTATTCTCTCCCTCTGTCTGTCTCTCTGTCTTTCATTGTCTCTGTCTCTCATTCTCTCTGCCTCTCTCTAGCCCCTGTCTCAGTATCTGCTACTTCAAATACAATATGGTGAAGGCAGAATCCTGATCTTTCCAGCTTCAGCTCCTGGAACAACCTCCCACTGTCCATCTGACACAAGCTCCCTCTTCTCCCCCATTTTCCTATCACTCTTAGAAACACAAACATTTTTCCAAATCCCCCACAGTCTCAGGCAGAACTAGGAAATTCAGCACCCTGGGTGATTTCCCAGAGGACAGGAACACGCCCCTGCACCAATTCAAAGGACTGTTTACTACCTGGGTGATGTTGGGCAAATCACTGAGATGTCCGTAGGCCTGTTTCCCCTCTGTACGGTGAAGGGATTGGATTAGATGGCCTCTGAGGTCCGATGACTTTGGGTGAGTAGATGGGGATGGAAGAAACTGAATCATGCAAAGGGAGGGTTTTCAGTTTAGTCAGGACCATGCTACAATCCTACCCTTCAGAATGTCTGCACCTTAAGCAACTCCGCAGGAGCACCATCTAATCCAATGAGCAGATAAGCAAGGGCAGGCACCAGAGTGAACGTTAGGAGGCAGGGAGCAAGGGGAGGAAACAGGTGAAGTTACTGGCTGAGGATGGCTCTTCCATCTCTTCAGGGCAGTTGGCCCGAGCGCCCCTGCCTTGTTACGTCACCAGTATAGCATCATCAGCCAGTGGTAAGATCTGGCAAATTCTCTTGTTCCTCACCATATTTGCCAAAGCCATCACCTTTCCCAAAGCCACCTCTCCTTTGAAGAAACAAGTTCTTTATTGACTTTTGCACACCTTGATCTCTATGCCTACATTCCAGGCTATCCAATGGGAATGAGGGGCTCTGTCCAGACTGAAGGGAGAGGACTAGACCTAATGCTTTCTGGAGCTTCTCTCTTCCACTAACATCTCTGAGGCTACATTTTGCTATGGTTTCTCTGCTTCTCCCTTTAAGGCTCTGACACTGCTATATCTGAAACAGCTTTATTGACCACTGTGGTCATATTTCACTGCTGTTTTTCAGCCTTAGTTTTGAAGACGGCCAATGACATCACAAAGTCATGTCTTGACTTGCAAATGAATTGGATTTCTGAGGCAGAGTTGCCCAAAGTCATCAGCCTCAATCTCTCTTCCAAAGCCATCAAAGTCCAGTGACAGGACAAAAGTCAAGATGACCAACAAAGGTTCTGGATCCAGTGGCTGACCTTGGTGTCTTCCATGTCTGACTGAGTGCTCTGTAGTATTCCTGAATCAAGTTTAGGCTTCTTTAATCGATTGCACCTACTGTGTGCCAGGTACACCTTTATCTCACTTTTTAGCCCTATCTTTTCTCTCTGCTGTGATTTTTTATCCCACTTTCCAGTTCTGCCGCCTATGTCTAGCTCAGTGACCCTGGGCAAATTGCTTCCTTTATGTCTGCCTGTCTCCTTATCTGAAAAAGGAGAATCGAAATAGCGGCTCCTCCCCTCCCCCAGCCTGGGTTGTTGTAAGGATAGAATGAGACAAGCCTTGTAAAGCCCAGAGCAAAGTGCCTGGTGTGTGGTAAGCATTGTAGAAATCTTAGCTAGTATTATTAACTGTATGACTGAGGGCTAGTCACTAAACTCCATGGACTAGATTTACTCCTCTGAAGGGTGGGGCTGTTGGAATAGATGAACCCTTGGGTACCTTCCAGCCCTTAAGACTATGATATTGTGATAGCTTATTCTATCACTCTCTCCTTCTGCTATAGCTCCATCCTGACTCTCTAACTATATTCCTTAGAAGTCCAAAATAATGCATTTCCCAACACACCATGGTCCCTGCTCACTCTGGATTCAATGAGACACAAATGTCCTGAAAGGGACACAGTCATTGCTTTCATTGGATTTAGGTAAGGGTCCTTAAGGATCCCCTTCTGCTCTTATATCTAGACAAACATCATCATTTTACAAAGCGTAAAACAGGCCCAGAGTAGGGATTTGGCCAAGGTCACACAGGCAATTTCAGGAGCAGGGTTCAACCTCAGGTACTCTGGCCCCAAATCAAGGACTCATGCCACAGCTCTGTGCTGAAACCCACAAGGAACATGTTTCTCCTGACTTTCTCTCTCGAATTCTTCCCAAATACCAATTCCAGAATTCCCCCTTTGACACAAGGTAATACTCTCCCTTCCCATATCACCTTTCTCCTTGAACCATCAGGCTTTTTTTCTTTGTCAGCTTAAAGCAGCAGGAGTTTTTATGACTCTCAGGCTCTTTGTCAGACTCACTTAACCCTTCCCAGACAACCCCACTCCCTCCAGGTCTTCTTTGCTTCCCTTTTCACCCACCAGCCCTGGGTCAGTAACTAAGGCTGAAAGCTTCTGCCACTGCATGTTTGTATTGCAGAATTCTAACAACACAAAGAAAGAAGGAAGATGTTCAGGTCAAGACAGGTCATGAGCCCCCATCTGTGTGCTGCTGCTGTCTACCTCCAGGGGACGGTGGGTCCAGTTTGGAGGTACAGCACTTCAACAGAGGCAGCAGCAAACTGAAAGGCCAAATGGAAGATGGGACCAAGGTTAGGAGTGGTCTCAAAACTATGTCATATGTAATTCCAGAGGACCTATGATGAAAAATGCTCTCAACCTTCAGGGAGAAATCTGATGAATTCTGAGTACAGATTGAAGCAGACTTTCTTCGTTTTCTTTTTCTTTTGGCAACATGGCTAATATGGAAATACGTTTTGCATGACTTCACATGTATAATTGATATATTGCTTGTGTTTTCCATGGGTGGGGGAGGGGCAAAAGGAAGAGAGATCATTTGGAACTCATTTTTTCAAATGAATGTTAAAAATAGATAAAAGAGAAAAAAAGAAACTATGTCACGACAAGAAGAGCAATAGGGAGGAAGCACTTACTCTATGCCAGGGACTGGAACTGTGATTTCATAGGAAGCTCCCTCTTCCAATGCTGTTCGGCACCTTCTCTGCAATCCATCCTCCTACAGAATTGCCTAGGATATGGAGAGGTTGGGACTCGCCCAAGGCCTCAGAGCTAGGACATGTAGGACCTGAACTAGAGTAAACGCTGTTATTTGTTTGCTTGTTGTGGTAGTGCAGTTGTTTTCCATCATGTTCAAAACTTCAGGACCCCATTTGGGGTTTTCTTTAGCAAAGATACTGGAGGGGTTTGCCATTTCCTTCTCCAGCTCATTTGGCAGATGAGGAAACTGAGGCAAACAGGGTAAAAAGACTTACTGTAATGATAATGATATTTGAATTTGAAGACCCCTTTGTATTGGCAAGTAAACAGGTACTTAGCACCTTATTTCAAGTTAAAACCTTGTTTAAGCTATTTAATTAACACAAAAGTAGTTAACACCTTGGGAGGAAGTTGCTGATGTAACAGGAAGGAGTTTGCTGAAACAGGAAGCAGCTAATGCTGTGTGTATATGAGGAAAAGCCCCAGAGAGGGACAGTCAGAATTTCTTGGGACCAGCAACTGGAGGCAGAACAGCTGCTGGAGAGAATAGAGAATTGAGAACTGAGGCAGATTTTCTTGGAGCAGGCTCAGTGGAGGCTAAAGAGGAGCCAAGGAGGCTGAAGAGAAAAGCCCCTCCCAGGTTTAAAAGAATGATTTTGATTTTGAAAACCTAGATGGAGTGATTTTGATTTGGGGAACCAGCTGAAACTTCTGATGAGTCTGAAGGGCCAGCTGGAGTTGCTGAGGCTGCTAAGGATTTCTGAGAGCCAATCAGAGCTGAGGGCCAGCCAGAGCTGTTGAGGCTGTTGAAGATTTACAAGGGCCAGCTGGAGCTGAGGGCCAGCCAGTGTTGCCAAAGACTGAGGAAGCATCATTGTGATGCTAGTACTTTTTCTGTCCCTGTTTGTGGCTTTGTTAAGCCTTGTCTTCCTGGGAACAGAGACTGTGAAAGATTTGAAATGGACTGGACACTGCGAGCTCCGATGCGGAGCAGGAACTGCACAGAAAGCTGGACAAGGACATGGGAGCTGTCTGCCTTTGAACCCAGGTGACAGTTTGGTGAATCCAGGTAGGATCTGGGACCATGGAAGGGGATCCAGGGAATCTGAGATCACTCTGAGTCAAGCTGAAAGAAGACTTTACTTGGATACTGTGTACTAAGAAGATTATAATTTACTAGTGACCTAGGGGTGGAGGGTCTGTGTAGTTTCTAATGACTGAATAGTGAATAATGAAGGATGATTGATTGACTAAATGAGTATGTTTGGTGATTGATGATTTAATAAGTAACTGATTTGTAACCTAGTATGCCCCATGAGTGGAAAAGTTTGACTGTTTTACTTTGTGATTGAATTAAGGATTTTGTGAATGCTTGAGTTACTAAATAATAATTCTTTGTTCAAAACTTTGTGACCACTGTAGTGGCCATCTTAGTGATAAGTTGTTGTGAATGCTGTATTTTGATTATCTGTAATAAGTTGTAATATTGTGAATGCTGTACCTTGATTTCTGTGAATGTTTTGCTTTGAGTTGTTATGGAATAAATAGAGTGTTCACTATACTGTCTAATCAGAACCTTAAAAGCTGTTCACAGTAGAATTCTTCTGAAAAGCTGCTAGTGCTTGGCTTTACACTTACCCACGGTCACACAGCTAGTAAGTGTCTGAAGCCAAATTTAACTTGGGTCTCCTGCTCTATCCACTGTGCCACCCACCTGCACCATTCTTTCCACCAAACCATGATGTTTTTCATTGTCATATACAGAATAATTAAATGAACTTGGGCATTTGTATCAGCAAGCACCCTAGCATAACCAGGGTGGCTGCTAGCACAGGTTCTCTTAGATCTGCTTTTCTAAAGGAAAGCAACTCAAAATGAGTTAACAATCTTACTTTAATCAATCAAACATATATCATTTACCTATTTCAGGGGAAAGTCAGCACCCTGAACTTCAGAGAATGCAAACAGAATACAAACAGAAGTTACAAGCAGACAAAGAAACAGATCAGCAGATGGACTTCCAACCATC
>CM053593.1:365551830-365566231 GCA_028646575.1 Pseudocheirus occidentalis
TGTGGGAGCTGTGGAACCTTGTTCTACGCCACCATCTTGGCTCCACCCCTGACCTAGTGACTTATAAGGGTCCTCTGGAGGTGATTCTCCAGCCACCTAATTATCATTAAATAATAATTGCGAGAGGAGACTATTTTACTTTGGTATTTATCATTAATTCATATGGAGTAAGTTGCTGTTGTTTTCTTTCCTTAGTGACCTCATTTGGGGCTTTCTTGGCAAAGATATTGGAGTGGCTTTCCATTTCCTTCACTAATTCATTTTATGGATGAGGAAACTGAGACAAACAGGGTTAAGTGACTTGCCCAGGGTCACACAGCTAGCCTGCTCCACCTAACTACCCATATGGAATGGGCAGCCTTGGGAAATTCTTGGGGTAGACTCTCCCTCCAACCCATCAGTGACTTAGTAGATAAGTCTTAGGCAGTAGCCTGAGGTTAGAAAGATTGACGTACTTATCCAGGATTATTTAGTACAGAGTTTGAATTTCTTGGGGTTTTTTGTGTAGTTGTTGTTGTTGTTTTGCAGGGAGAAAGGCAAGGCAATTGGGGTTAAGTGACTTTCCCAAGGTCATACCGCTAGTAAATGTTAAGTCTGAGTCTGGATTTCAACTCAGGACCTCCTGACTCCAAGGCCACTGAGCTACCTTGAATTTGAACACAGGACTTTCCGATTCCAAGCCTTCTATTCCACCACCACCCACCACCCACCACCCAGGCTCCCTCTAGGCAGGGGTTATACTGTGATCTGTGAACTGGATTTAAAAAAAAATTGTTTCTACAACTATACTTCAATGTAACCATTTTTTTGTTTGTAATTCTAAACATTTTATTTTATACATTTAAAACATTCTTCTGAGAAGGGGTCCAAGATACAAAGGAGGTCGAGAATCCCTGCTCTAGAGAAGATTACCCAGGAGAAAAGTAAAGGCTTCATTAAAGTAGGCCAGGCCTATCATACCTGCTGTCATCCCCTCCACCCACACTTTGTTTTTATGCTCAAATCTGGTACAGGTCATAGCTATTCCCTTAAGAACACTGAAAGAAATTTATGTGCAGATCCCTACACCAAGTGCTAGGGGGAAAATAAAAATTAAATTACACCTAGACCTGACTGGCCATAACTTACAGTCTAGGAAGTATGATCCCACCCAGAAAGAAGTGTAGACCAGACCTTGGGGAGCCTTTCCTCTTGGCCCAGGCTGCCCCTGCCCAGCTTAAACCAGGATTTTGCCTTTTGCCTGATCTTCCTGACAATTACCCCTTCACCCATCCCACTTCCAGCTGGATACCCACAGCCCAAGAAAGGACTCCCAATGCCCCGCTCCATTCCTCCCTCCCAGCATCCTCCCTCTTCCAGAGATCCTTGCCCCCTTGGATGAGAGTACAAATTCCTTGTGATTGAGGATCATGTCCTGCTTTGTGTTTCTATTTCCAATACCTAGCAGTGCCTAGCATAGAATAGTCAAGGAGTCAAGGATTGATTCATTGATATTTAATAAAGAATGCTTATTGACAAATGAATTTACCAATTAGAATCCTTCTAGTACAAGTCTTATCAACTATCCTGAAACTGAATCCTGAGTATCACAAGACCTTGCCATCTGTCCTAATTCTGTACCCTCTGGCATATAGGGCCTTGCTATCCCACTATGCCCTCCAGAGGCCCTGGCATTACCATAATTCTTGCAGATACACCTAGGCCTCGTCTAAGGACCACTTTTCTAAATGTGTTGTCTCTTTTAACTAGAATGTGACATAGACTGTCTCAATTGTCTATTTGTGCCCTATTTGCAGAGAGGAAATGCTTAATACTTTTTTCATTCATTCCTAATGCAAAATGACACACATTAAGTCCGTAAGAAAGGTCCCCCCCCCAAAAAAAATCCTTAAACCTTCTCCTCTTCCAAACTCACCAAATTCTATTGAGGACATTACCATACTCTCAATTTCCCAGAGCTGAAGGAATTAGAAAAAAAACCCATGGAATTTAGAGTCAGAAGTCCTGGGTTCAAGTCAGTCCAACAATTAATAAACATTTATTAAGTACCTACTATGTGCCAAGCCTGCTAAGCCCTGGGGACACAAAAAGAGGCAAAAGAGACAAAAGGAGCCTTCAAGAGGATCACAATTTAATGGTGGGGACTACAAGGAAACAAATATGTACAAACAAGCCATATAGAAGGTAAAGAGAAAATAATTCAGGGAGCAAAGGCACTAGAATTAAGAGATGGTGAGCAGAAGATATCTGCAAAAGATGGGATTTTGGTTGCCCATAAATGGCAAGGAAGGGCGCGAGCCTGGAATCATGGCCGGGGCAGCCAGAGATGGAGGGTCATGTTACTGGAATAGCCAGGAGGCCAGAGTCACTGGGCCAAGAGCACCCATTTCACTTGTTATTTGTCTGACCTGGGGCTCAAGAAAGGCTTTACTACTAAAATGGGACTTGAGCTTTGCCTTAAAGCAGAGAGCAAAGAGCCCGATGTGGCCGAAGCACATGTGGAGTAGTAGCAGCAGCAGCAACAGTAGCAGCAGCAGCAGCAACAGTAGCAGCAGCAGCAACAGTAGCAGCAGCAGCAACAGTAGCAGCAGCAGCAAGAGGAGCAGCAGCAACAACAGCAAGTAGTAGCAATGTGAGAAAAAGCTGAAAAGCTAGGTTGGTGTGAGATTGTAAAGGGCTGTGAATGCCAGGATAAAAAGTCACTGTAAGGTTTTAAACAGAATACTATGTATTTGTGAATAAGGAAGCTTAATCGGGCAGAATAGGTTTCAAGGTGGATTGAGAGGGGGAGCGATAGAAGGACCAGTTAGAAGTAGGCTAGCTGGTTGATAATTTTGCTGGGTTGGTAATTACTACCATGGCTGTGGTTTGTCCCTTCTTGAAGAGGACCAATGATATCAGGAGGGTGATATCTTGACTTGCAAATGAATTAGATTTAAGTGAGGCAGAGCTGTCCAAAATCTTCAGCCTCACCGTCCTCATTGGAGTTCAATGGGAAGACACAGGTCAGGACAGTTGGCATGGCTCCAGGAACAGAGAGGATAGGGTAGATGCAAGAGAGACTTTAATGGTAGAATCAGAGTGAGCACTTGGTTGAGTATAAAGACAAAATAGGAAAGTGTTTGAATGAGGAAAAACAAGGGGAGGGAAAACAAACAAATCCTTGACTATTGCCACTGATAGAAATAGAAAAATTGAGGAGGGAAAGGGGTAATATTTATGGTGAAGAAAAGTTCAATTTGGGACATGTTGAGTTAGATACCGGGAGAGAATTCAAGTATGAAAATGTAGCCCAAGAAGCAAGTTCATAAAAGGCCATCTTTTTTTTTTTAATTATTCCATCACTAATTCAGAATACTTCATTTTTCTAGACTTTATCCATATGTTTCTTGTGCAACATAACCTAACTCCAATCCTTAATTCTATGGCTAATGAAAATTATAATGGCATTGGTTAGTCAAGGCATTTGTCTAATCTTATAATCGTTTCTTGTTTTTGTTTTTTGGCTATATTCGAGTATTCGAGGGGTGAGAGGAGGGCAATTGGGGTTAAGTAACTTGCCCAAGGTCACATGGCTAGTAAATGTTATGTCTGAAGCCAGATTTGAACTCAGGTCCTCCTGACTCCAGGGCCGGTGCTCTACTCACTGTGCCACCTAGCCACCCCATAATCATTTCTAAAAAAGGTTCAGGAGAGGCTAGTTTTCTTTAGAAGGAAAAAGGAAAAAAGTGGGGACGGCTGATTTTGGCAGGAAAAAAAGATTGAAAAAATTGAAAGAATTTGTCACTGTTCTCTCTAGGAATCCAAACTCTTGAATATTACGGCATCTATGGCCTATGTATTGAAAAAAGCAGAGAGAAGAGCAATCAGAATAAAGTATGTCTATTTTTTATTCTTTGGTGAACAGATGTTAAGCAATATTCATTACAACAAAATTCCATTACAGCAAAAGAACTTGGCCAAAGTCACTTGGCCTGCAAGAGGATATGACCTACAGAACTTTCTAGAATTGTGATTGGAATTTTTTACTTTCCATGAAGACAGAACATCAAAATTAGATCGCCCCCTGCAAACTCATTCCTTTATCTGCACATATGTCTGTTGTAAGAGGTAACTCTGATCTGCTGCTTCTCTGGGTAAATGGACGGCCGTCGTGACAGATAAGCCCAAACAGAAAGGAATCCAAAATCCTCTCTGGTTTTGGAATGTTCTACATTCCAAAATGCAGCAAAGATACCTTCCTAATTATGCTCTGTTTAGGCTCCTAGCAAAATAAGTTTACATTCTTGTATGCCAGTAGAGGGTGGAGTCCAGAAATGTTGTGGAAAACTGGGAAGGCAGACTGATCATTAAGAACCGCTGGCCCTCGTTGGACAGCTTGAATGTGTACAAACACAAGCAATACCATTAACATAAGTCTGTCTGGGGAATTGTTTTTGAGCTTATTCCTCGCTCAAGTTTATGGGTAGAAAGTGGAGACTCCTATCATGTTGTTAGGGGAAGTCACTAAGAGTTGACATTTATATAGTGTTTTATATTACAAATGGCTAGACAGGAGTGCCTGCTGGACCTAGAGTTGGAAAACTCTGAGCTGGAATCCCATCTTAGACACTTACCAACTGTGTAACCTGGATCTACCAGCTTACCTCTCTCAGCCTCAGTTTGCTCATCTGTAACAATGGGGGACGAGACCACCTACCTCCCAACACTGTTTCAAGGATCAGATGAGATAATATATGTAAATTATCATTATCATTGTTATTATCATTAGGATGATGGCAATCATTGTTCATATGATCCTCAGAACAGACCACTGAGGCAAGTACTTGAGGTATTTTCATCCCCATTTTAGAGATGAGATAGCTGAGGCAACTTAAGTCAATGAGCATTTATTAAGCACCTACTATTTACCAGGGACTGCACTCAGTGTATTCTTACCCTCAAGGAGCTCACATTCTAATGGGGAAGAAAGCATGCTAGCAGCTCTGCCCATGTATTAGTGACTTGGCTGGGGTCACAAGTCTAGTATCACAGCAGAATTCACACCCAGTTCTTGCTGACTCCCATAGCTGCGGCCCACCTTGAGCTTTGCCCAACTATTCCTTAGCCATTCTCTTGTTACTCTCCCAACTTTTCTCATAAGTATAAGGATAAACAAGCTCGGGCCCAAGAAGCAAGCCTGGTGAATGTGACTTTGGCCTTTGCCTTTAGAGCCTCAGTTTGCTGAGGGCAGGAACTTTATTTTATGTTTGGGTCTAGCTAGAAGAGTCTAGAGTCCACCTACAAGAAAAAATCTTCTGATAGCATTGCCAATAACCACAATAGGGTGGTTACTGATCTAGAGTCAGTATGAATGAAACCAAGTGGGTCTTAGGAAGCATTGCTAACAATAAGGATAGTGTAGGTGATGGAATTCCAGCTGATCTATTCAAAATCCTAAAAGATGCTGTTAAAACTGCTGTAGTCAATATGCCAGCTAGGTGGCACGATACTGCATAGAGCACTGGGCCTAGAGTCAAGAAGACCTGAGTTCAAATCCAGCCTCAGACAGTTACTAGCTGTGTGACCGTGAGCAAGTCCCTTCACCCTGTTTGTCCCAGTTTTCTCATCTATAAAATGAGCTGGAGAAGGAAAAGGCAAACCACTCCAGTATTTTTTCCAAGAAAACCCCAAATGGGGTCACACAGAGTTGAACACAATTGTAACAGCTGAATAGAAGAGTGGAAACGATGAAATTCCAGCTGAGCCATTTAAAATCTTAAAAGCCAATGATGTTAAAGTGCTGCACTCAACATGCCAGCAAATTTGGAGAAAACTCAATAGTCATCACTGGAATGGAAAATACTTTTTACATTCCAAGGATGACAAAGAATGTTCAAATTACTGAACAATGGCACTCGTTTCCTATATCAACAAGGTTACGCTTAAGATTCTGCAAGCTGGTGGACCCAAGATGGCGATGTAGAAGCAGGAGAACTCAGTGAGCTCCCCCATACCCACCTCAAATACCCATAAAATATGACTCTAAGCAAGCTTTAGAGCGACAGAACCCACAAAGTGACAGAGAAACAAATCTCCCGCGGAGGGCAGCCCAGCAGGCGGACGGGAAGGGTCCATCACAGCACACTGGGAGCTCAGCCCAGCCTCATGGGAGCCTGCAGTTTTAGCCTCAGGGCAGCCCTGAACAGCAGCGGCTGAAGCAGACTTTGGGAGAGTGAGTCACCAGCAACTGTGGTGGTTTCCAGAAATATCAACCAATAAATGCTAAAGACAAAGGAAAAGATCAGTGGAACTCTATTAGAATTTGGGGGTACGAGGAGTACAGTCTGGTCTCTGCCCCCGGAGTGAGAAGTGGTAGAGGCACCTCAGCCAGCAGCCATGCAAATAGCCTCCACGTGGCTGCTTCAGGGCTCCTGGCCTGCAGATCATAGGGGGACTAAGCAACCATTCAGAGGGTAATTGCTCTTGCTTTAACCTGCTTGGATCTAGATCACAGTCTTGGATGGTGGTCTGGAGGTGTGTGACCAGCGAGCCAGAGCTTGTGGGGGAAGCAGAGAGGGCACCCAACTAATAGTTCTTGCAGCTGTGAAAACCCCAGAGATTTAAGACAAAGCTCTCCTCTCTAGAAGCAGAGTTCCACTGTGGCAAAGAGCTTAAAAGTCAAGCAACTGAGTGGCAATATGAGCAAGCAAAGGAAGCAAAGCAAGCAGGGCAATCAAACCTTAGATTCCTTTTTTGGGGACAAAAGGGATCAACGCATGGAACTGGAGGAAGACGACATGGTCAGAACTCCTGTATCAAGAGCTTCCAAGAAAAATGTAGTCTGGTTACAGGCCATAGAGGAGCTCAAGAAGAATTTTGAAAATCAAGTAAGAGAAGTAGAGGAAAAATTGGGAAGAGAAATGAGAACGATGCAAGAAAATCATGAAAAGAGAGTCAACAACCTGACTGAAGAAAATAACACCTTAAAAAATAGATTAACTCAAATGGCAAGGGAGGCCCAAAAAGCCAATGAGAAGAATGCCTTTAAAAGCCAAATTTACCAGATGGAAAAAGAATTTCAATAGCTTTCTGAAGAGAATAATTCCTTCAGAATTAGATTGGAGCAAATGGAAACTAATAACTTTATGAGAAATCAAGATACTATTAAACAGATACAAACAAATGAAACAATAGAAGGCAATGTGAAATATCTCCTTGAAAAAAACTACTGACCTGGAAAATAGATCCAAGAGAGACAATTTAAAAATTATTGGACTACCTGAAAGCTATGATCAAAAAAAGAACCTAGAAATCATCCTTCAAGAAATTATAAAGGAAAATTGACCTGGTATTTTAGAACCAGAGGACAAAATAGAAATCGAAAGAATTCACTGATCACCTCTTGAAAAAGGTCTCAAAAAGAAAACTCCTAGGAATATTATAGCCAGACTCTGGAGTTCCCAGATCAAGGAGAAAATATTACAAGCAGCCAAGAAGAAACAATTTGAATATTATAGAAACACAATCAGGATAGCACAGGATCTAGCAGCTTCTATATTAAGGGATCAAAGGGCTTGAAATATGATATTCTGGAGGTCAAAGGAGCTAGGATTAAATCACCTACCCAGCAAAACTGAGTATAATGTTTCAGGGGGAAATATGGTCATCCAATGAGGTGGAGCACTTTCAAGCATACTTGATTAAAAAAAAAACCAGAGTTGAACAGAAAATTTGACATTCAAATACAAGAAGCAAGAGAAGCATGAGAAGGTAAACAGGGGAAAAAAATCATAAGGAACTTATCAAAGTTGAACTCTTTACATGCCTACATGGAAAAACGATAATTGTAACTTAGGACGCTTTTCTCATTATGAGGATAGTTGAAGGGAAGATAAATGTATATATATGTATACATACATATATATGTCTATATAAGAGGGTATATGTGCATATGAATACATATGTGAGTGTGTGTATATATGTGTACAGCAATACATAGAAGGCACAGGATCAATTGAATAAGAAGGGATGATATTTAAAAAATAAAATTATGAGGTAAAAGAGGAATATAATGAGAGGAGATAGGGAGAGACAAAATAGGGTAAAATATCTAATATAAAAGAGACAAGGGAAAACTCTTATAATGGAGGGGAAGAACAGGAAGGCAAAAGGGAATGGGTCAACCTTACTCTCATTTAATTTGAATTAAGGAGGGAATAACATACACACTCAACTGAGTATCTTACCCTACAGGAAACTAGGGGGGAAGGGGATAAGAGGGAGGATGATAGAAGGGAGGGCAGATGTGGGAGGAGGGTAGTTAGAAACACACACTTTTGAAAAGGGACAGGGTCAAAGCAGAAAATAGAATATATGGGGGGCAGGATAGGATGGAGGGAAATACAGTCAGTCTTTCACAATATATCCACTATGTAAATGTTTTGCCTAACTACAAATGTACAACCTATATTGAATTGCTTATCTTCCTAGTAAGGGTGGGTGATGAGGGAAGAAGGGAAAGAATCTGGAATTCAAAGGTTTAAAATAAAATGTTTTAAAAAATTTTTTTTTACATGAAACTGAGAAATAAGATATACAGGCACTGGGGTATGGAGATCCATCTTGCCCTACCAGAAAATCAGAGAGGGGGGCAGAATATAGGAGAGAGCAGATTGGGAAAGGGGGTATTCAGTGGGATTGCTGTTTTGGGGTGGTGGGTAGGGGAAAGATGGGAAGCTAGGCTTGGAACCAAGAATAACTTAAGCCAGCAAAGTTGTGTATTATCCTAAATGGAGGTAGTAGTGGTGGTGGTTGTGGTGAAATGGACATTTAATGAAATAAAAGGTTTTCAGGTATTTGTGAAGAAAAAAACCAGAACTAAATGGGAAAGTTTGATCTACTATACCAGCAGTTCTCAACCTGTGGGTTATATTTAATTTGCAACAATGAAAATACATCCTGCATATCAAATATTTACATTACAATTCATAACAGTAGCAAAATTACAGTTATGAAATAGCAACAAAAATAATTTTATGTTTGGGGGTCACCACAACATTAGGAACTGTATTAAAGTGTTGCGGCATTAGGAAGGTTGAGAATCACTGTACTAGACCCAGGATAAATACAAGAAGGTGAACATTAAAGACCAACAATAACAGACCTCAAAAAAAGTCAAAATTTTTACTTCTCATATGGGAAAATACTATCTGTAACTCTTACATAAAAGGCTTGGGGCTAAGTATGAAGGGATGATGCTTGAAAAAATAAAAATAAAGCTGGATAGGGAAAGGGAAAATGGAGCAATTATCTCAAACAAATATGTGAATGGATGAATTGCTAGAGTGGAGGCAGGAAGGGGTGGAAGGCTGCTAGTGCAGGAACTATTCTCATTAGAATTGGTTTAAAGAGGAATAACATACACATCTAGAAGGATATAATAGTTGTCTTAACTTACAGAGAAGTAAAAAGGCCTAGTGAACAGGATATGAGAGGAACTTTTGGGAAAGTGGGTAAATTAAATAATAGGAGAGTAAAGGGAAAGCATAAGGGATACAGATTAGGGAGGCAGTGGTTAGAAGTCAACTAGATGTTTGAGGAGGGATAGGGTAAAAAGAGAGGAAGAGAAGGATAAAAAGTGATAAAGAATAGGATGGAGGAGATATACAACTAGTAATTATAACTTTGAATGTGAATGGAATGAATTCACCCATAAAATGGAAATGGAGAGCAGAATGAATTAAAAACCAGAATCTGACAATATGCTGCTTATAAGAAATACATTTTAAAATGAGAGATACACATAGAGTAAAAATAAAAGCTGAAGAATTTATTATGCTTCAGCTAATGCCAAAAAAAAGGCAGGGGTGGCAATCATGATCTCAAAAGTTAAAGTTTTAAAAGATATAATTAGGGAATTATTAATTAAATTAATATTAATTAAATTAATTAAAAGTTATAAATAGGGAAAATACATTATGATAAAAGGTACTAAAGGCAATGAAATAATAATAATACTAAACCTATAAGCATCAAATACTATAGCATCAAAATTTTTAAAGGAAAAGCTAAATGAACTACAGATGCAAATATAAAACTCTCTCTCTTTGCAGATGATACGATGATATATTTGGAAAATCCTAGATATTCAACTAAAAAGTCAGTTGAAACAATTTTAGTGAAGTAGCAGGATATAAAATAAACCCACATAAATCATCAGTATTTCTATGCATCACCAATGAAATCCTACAAGAAGAGATAGTAAGAGATATCCCCACTTAAAATGACTGTAGATTGTATAAAATACCTGGCAGTATATCTGCTGAGACAAACCCAGGAACTACCTGAACATAATTATAAAATACTTTTTATCCAAATAAAGTCATATTTAAAAGTTAGATTAAAAAAAACTATTTACTCAATGTCATCCCAATTATTTTATTGAGCTAGAAAAATAATAAAATTCATTTGGAAGAGCAAAGGGTTAAAAATAACAAAGAAATTAATGAAAAAAATGTAAAGGGAGTTTAGCAGTACCAGTTCTTAAACTATATAAGGCAGTAATTATCCAAACTGAAATAGAAAAGTGGAACACAGTAGATACACTCTGTCTACAGTAGTAAATGATTATAGTGACCTTGTGTTCAACAAATGTAAAGATTTAAGCTTTGGGGGTGGCTAGGAGTCAGGAGGACCTGAGTTCAAATCCAACCTCAGATACTTAACACTTACTAGCCGTGTGACCTTGGACAAGTCACTTAACCCCAGTTGCCCTGCCTTCCCTCCTCCAAAAAGCAAAAAAAAAAAAAAAAATTAAGCTTTTGGGATAAAAATATACTATCTGGTAAAAATTTGTTGGTAAAACCGGAAAACAGTCTGGAAGAAATTGTGGATAGATCAATATATCAAAATGGATAGATAACTTAGATATAATAGGAGATATCATAAGAAAACTAAGAACATGGGAACATATGACCTATTAGACTTAAAGATAGGATAATAATTTATGAATACATAAGAGATAGAGAACATTGCAAGATATAAAATGGGTAATTTTGATTACATTAAATTTAAAATTAAATATTAAAAAGGGTTTGTACAAATAAAATTGATGTAGCCAAGATGATGGAATTTTATAGACAGTTTATATAGAGACTTTGTCAAATGTATAAGTTATTTCTCAATTGATAAATGATCAAAGGATACAAATAGGCAATTTTTCAGTGAAGAAATCAAAACTATACATAGTCATATGAAAAAATACTCTAAATTATTTTTGATTAGAGAAATGCAAATCAAAACAATTTGAGATACCATCTCACATCTATCAGATTGGCTAAAATGACAAGGGAGGAAAACGACATGTTGGAAGAGATATGGAAAAATTGGAAGATGAACACACTGTTGGTGGAATTGTGAAATGATCCAACCATTTCAGAGAATAATGTGGAATAATGCCCTAAAAAGTTATAAAACTGCGGTTCAGCAATGCCACCATTAAGTCTGTTTCTAAAAGTGATCAGGGGGAAAAAGGAAGAGAACCTATATGTTATAATTTGTAACAGCTTTCTTTGTGACTGCAAAGAACTAGATTGAGGAGATGTTCATCAACTGGGAAATAGCTAAACAAGTTGTGGTATATAATTGTGATGGAATACTACCACACTGTAAAAAAAGATGAGCTGGCTGATTTTAGAAAAACATAGAAAGACCTGCATGAAATAATAAAAAGTGCAGTGAGAAGAAGCAAGAGAATATTATATACAGTAAGAGCAATATTGTTTGAAGAATAGTGAACAACCAAGTTATTCTAAGAACTATACATTCTCTGGGGCGGCTAGGTGGCACAATAAATGGAGCACTGGCCCTGGAGTCAGGAGGACCTGAGTTCAAATTCGGCCTCAGACACTTAACACTTACTAGCTGTATGACTTTGGGCAAGTCACTTAACCCCCATTGCTCTCCAAAAAGCAAAAAACCAAAATAAAACCAAGAACTATAAATTCTCAAATCACCTATAAAAGATGGAAGATGTTATACTTGTCCAGAGAGAGAACTGATAAATGGAAGTGCATATAGTAAGGTTTTACACATACATACATATATATATACATATATATACACATACATACATACATACATATATATATATATAGTATGGGAACTATTCTCATCAGAATTGGAATAACAAACACATCTAGAAGGATATAATAGTCTTCTTAACTTACGGAGAAGTAAAAAGGCCTAGGGAACAGGATATGAGAGGAACTTTTATATATATATATAAAATGATAGACTTTTCTAAAGTAGGGTGGGGAGAGAGAGAGGGAGACAGCTTAGAACTGTAAATATAGCCAAAAATAAACAAAAATTTAAAAAAAATAAAAACAAAAAGTGTTCCATAATTTTTTTTTTAAAGAAGAATTATGAAGCCTTGATGAGGGTGAGAGTGTAAAAGCTGGCTTGAAGCTTGACATGAAAAAAAGTAAGATCTTGGCAACTGGTCCCATCACTTCCTGGCAAATAGAAGATGAAATGTCAGATTTTATATTCTTGGGCTCAAAGATCACTGCGGCTGACGACTGCAGTCATGAAATTAAAAGACGCTTCTTGGAAGGAGAGCTATGGTAAATATGGACAGCTCACTAAAAAGCAGAGACATCATCCTCCCAATAAAGGTTCATATATTCAAAGCTATGGTTTTTCCAGTAGTAATGTATGACTCTGAGAGTTGGGATTATAAGGAAAGCTGATTATCGCAGAATTGAGGCTTTCAAATTGTGGTACTGGAGACTTTTGAAAGTCACTTGGTCAGAAAGGGGATCAAATTAGTTAATACTTAAATTAATTCAGGATATTCACTGGAAGGTCAGATACTGAAGCTGAAGTTGAAATACTTTGGCCACATCATGAGAAGTTGGGACTCACTAGAAAAGACCCTGACTTTGGGGAAGATTGAAGGCAAAAGACGGCAGAGCAAGAGATGGGCAGTGTCGTGAAAGCAATCAACATGTATGTACTTGGACAGACTTGGAGAGATAGTGGAAGACAGAAAGAGCTGGTGTGCTGTGGTTCATGGGGCCATGACGAGTCAGACATGACTGAACAAGCGACCAACTAAAGGGCTAATCTGGTTATGTTGTAGAGGACACCCAGAACATGCAATATAACCATTAACACGAAGTAAAGAAGTTTAGAAGGAAAAGACCTCCCTCTAGTGATACCAGACAAACACTTCAGATGTGATGCCCACCCTTGTCGAGCCATGTTGATTTAACATACTGCCCTCCATTAAGGTCTCACTTCGATGCACCTGGGTGGCATGTAGTTGACTCTGGATTCTTAAGGACTATGCCATAGAACGTGAGCTCTCTAAAAGGTCCGACCAAGTTGAAAAGGCTTTGACTGAAGGCAGGCTGGTGATTAGCACCCACAATCCAAGAAATAACCTAGCTAAGTTTAGAGAGGCTCACCCTGAGGTTAGCCACAGGGCAAATGAAGCAAGCGCCTTTGGGCCCCAGCAACTGTTGAGTTAGTCACAAAGTGGTCACCTGTACTGAAGGGAAAACTCATACTCTCAATATCTTTTGAAGTAGGAACCCTCTGCAATAAAACATTACTGAACAAGAGATCAAAAGGACAAAAGTACTGATGAGACATTCCAAACATCCAGCCCACTTCTGAAGGATATTTTCTGTTTATCCTGTGTATATCTTGCATTATATGTGTACTTGCATGCTGCTTCCCCCATTAGATTGTAAGCTCCTTGAGGGCAGGGACTATCTTTTGCTTCTTCATATCCCCAGGTTTTTAGCACACTGCCCTAGTAGCAGGCACTTAAGAAATGTTAATTCTTGATTCCTCAGTTGGGGCATAACTTTTTGCAACCACCATTTCCTTCCTCCAGCCACACCCCTGCCATTCCCTCTGGCTATCCAATGACCTCCAGCTAAATACCCACAAAAGCACAGAAGTCTCTAGGACCTCCCTAATTAGGAAGATATCTGGGAATCTGAGAAATGTCCTGGATTGGAAGCCACTCCACTTTGGCTGCAGATTGGCTGTCTGATCAACAGCAGGTTGGGGCCTTGCAATGGGCTGGAAGGTCTTGGGAACTCCTACTGCCTTACTTATATGCTATATATTGCTTTGTAGAGGGAACAGGCACCCCTCACTTCTGGAGGCCAATCCAAACACTGACGATTTTGTGTGTGCATGGTAGGGGTAGGGGCGTACAGATTCATTCACTATAAGCATGACTGACCGTAAGATATATAAGGGGAATACTTACTATATGATCCCACCTCTCACCTTAGCACTGCTCAGAATTTAAAAGGTTGTTTGTTTTTGGTGGGGGGAAAGGTAGGAAATTCAGGGGTCTGTATTTCTCTAGTTTTCCTAATATAGAGGAAAAAGGACT
>CM053593.1:365566331-365602478 GCA_028646575.1 Pseudocheirus occidentalis
CCCCCCCCCCCCCCCGCAAAAAAAAGACAAGATGTGTGTGAAGCAACGTCAGGGACTGCCATTCCATCCAAGCTTTCTGTCTTCTAAATTCCTAGGGGTTTCCAAGGAAAGGCAGACCGTCAGTCACTGAGCCAACAGCACTTTTAGGCTAACGGATTCCTTGTACGGTTTGTCAGTGATTCCCATTATAGGAAAAGCTTGGGCTAGATGCCAGGAAACCTGGATCCTAGACCTTGTTCTGATGCATAACTGTGTGAGTCACAACAATATATACCATTTGCATAGAAAATGTAAGTACTTTATGGTTACCAAGCACACTGTCTCCTTTGGTATAGTGCAAGTCAACCCAATATTGTAGAGGAAACTCAGGCAGGTCCTAGTAAGGGTTAAAAAACTTACCCAAGGTCACACTGCTAGTAAATAGCAAAACAGGAACTAGAGACAAGGATCTCTGGCCTTCATTTCTGATCCATAAGACAAAGGGATTGTAGGTACTAAATGATCTCAGAGGTCCCTTCTCCAGTCTGATGACAAGCATAGCTAAATCCAGAGGCCACAGCTTGGTATGATGAGAATGAGGGAGCAATCTATAGGCAGAAGATAAGTTCAAATACGGGTTCTGCGATTTCCTACCTACGTGACCTGGAATAAGTCACTTACCCAAACCTCAGTTCTTCATCTGTTCAATGACAGACTGGACAGGGCAATCAATAAGGTAAATCTATGACACCAGGTTAGGAATAGGCTGATGAGCATTTTGTCCACAGCAACTTTAAAGATCACCTCCACAGTCTGACTTGGCAGGCGTGGCCACACGGATGAAATCACAGCCCCTGAATCCATCTCTCTGCCCAGCCTTGTGGCTCATTTGCTGAAGGTTTCTTGAGGTAAATAAATTCAACAATTCATGTACTTCAACTGTGCCCTCCCCCCAACAACTGACTTAATTCAGTATGAATTAAACAACACTTGCTATAGATCTTTAATTGTAAAAGGGTTACTTACATCATTTTACATAACACTTTTCTACAGTGGAGAAAAAAAATGAGGCTTCTGAAATTTTACATTTGGAAACTGGGTTTGAATTGGTTTTTCTGTGTGGTCAAGGGTCTTAGAAACACAAGTCAAGCTTCTCAACAGACTTATGAACAGAAATTTAAAAAGGTAAGTTGAGGGCAAAGCGGCAGGAATTGGGAGAGGCATCCTTAAGCATCATCCCAATTGTGCTCAAAATTGGCCCCTATACAAGCTACCCAGAAGTCAATCTTTGCACGCAAAAGCCAGTAACTTCTGTGCTGTATCATGTTTCAGCATGAGGAAAAGCAACTAGATTTTACAGGACGTAAAATTGGAAACGGTCCTCATTTTATAGCAGGTTGTTGAAGACCAAGGAAGCATAACATTTCACATCTGTCCGTTTTCACAACTAGTCCCATCATCCCCTTGAAAACAAAGTATCACTGCCCCTTTGGATGCTGCTAGTCCTTCCTTCATCACATTCAAAGGATCAACTCCAACTACTTCCACAAGCCAATTTAACTGTAGCTTTCCTGATCTCTCAACTTTAAGGAACCCCCTTTAATTACCTTCATCTTTGATCCACATTCCTTTGGCATTTCCCTAGGATTTGCATTAGGTCAGAGACCTCACCAGCTCCGTGGTGCACCCCAAGCCCTTAAGAATTCCTCCTCTAAAAGTGACTAGCCAGCCTTGACTCAGAAACCTCCAGGAAGTGCCGATCCACTGCCTTCCAAAGGTTCTGGTCTACTTTTGAAACATTGTTTTGTGATGAAGTTTCTCCTTACACCGAGTCTAAATCTGCCACTTGGAACTTCTGTCCATTGCCTTCAGGCGGCCTCATGTTCCACGTAGGCCCTTTCTCCCACAGGGCAGGGTTTCAAGAACATGATGGCAACTATCATCCATTCCCAATCACTCTCAAATTAATTTGTGTTTAAAGTTATTAAGTTGTCCTGCTAATTGTATCAAGGTTGGCTGGGGCCCATTACTATATCTCTTCAATACTGTGCTCAAATGTTGATAATGCATTTGTGTATATAAACTTGTAAAGAACTTCAAAGATGAACTCTTCACCCAAAAGATCACCAAGCCAATCATTTGGCCATATTTTTATTTACTACATATATAAACATATACATTACATGCTACAAAAAAAATTTTTAAAAAAAGATTTTAACTGTCAAGAAAGTGTATAGTGTTATAATACAATGGCACATGTTTATATTTTGTTTCAAATTGGTTTGCTTATCACCTCTTCCAAACCGTTAACAGTGAAACGTTACTAAAGGATAATTAAAAATGATCTATTTGCTTTATTAGCAAGAAGAATTCCAACAAATTAACCAGAATTAATCATGTCAAACATTAATATTGAAAGAATGGGCTTTTGCTGAAAGGAGATTATATATAAAACAAGAGCAGCCAATTTAGGGTTACTTTTGCTCTGTGATGTAATGCACATTTGCAATTAAATAGTGTACTAATATTTTGCTTCCAGAGAGTATTTATAGAAGACATTTGATTTCTTAAGGTCCAGCAACTGCCCATGCACAACCAAATCTTAATGTTTCAATAGAAGAATCCCTGCTTTTATGGTCACAGACAAGTAATTATTAGAAATGGTCATGATTTGGGTAAAAATGTGGGTCTCAATAATTTTACAAGTGACAAAATCATATAACTGTTACAAGCCAATTTGAAAGTCAAATGCAAAGCAAAATACAAAGTTCCCCACCGGGTCTGACAGTTTTCTCCACAAAGATTCCAAATACCATACTTTCAGGGAAACATCACTGAGTCAATATGCATTTAGGTTTCACCAATCGGTGCTCATTCACTGAAACCTGACTAACCAATTAGACAAAGCAGAACAAAATGAGTTAAATCTAGTAATTCAATCATTTACTGAGTGCCTATGTGGTAGCACTGTGCTAACACATAAGGAAAAACTGAAGACAAAAGGTCTCTCAAGTTTTACTGTAGTGTGAGGTAAAACTATTATCTTAATTACAGTCAACTCAGACATTTGCACTGGACTCTCACTAACCCAAAGCTTCCCCCAATTGTCACACAGCGTGATTCTGGGATGCTTGCTTTCCCTCTACCATCTTTTGGCACACTCAGCAATCACAAACTCAACTTTTATTAACTTATGAAAGCATGATTAAGAAGGCAAACAAGTTAAAAATGTAATAAAACATGTCACAAAGCCAAATATAAATGTTTTTATGTTATCCACACCATCGTCCCCTGCAATTAAGCAGGGACAAGTGAGAATCGATTGTCCTCCACTGGCTTCAATTCATATCCCTGCTGCCGGGAACATCTAAAGCATTTGAGTCATCTCAGAGGAAATACTCTAAAATCACTTCTTTGTTTTGGGGTGTGTGTCTCTGACATATGTTTTAAAAACATTTATAAAAGCCTCATGATCGATCAACAAGCATTTATTTAAGCACCTTCATGTACCAGGCACTGTTCCGGGTTGATGTACTCTAAGTGTTCTGGAACATTTTTGGTCATAACTGTGTATGTACTTGGAACACCTCACCCTGTAAGAAAATCACCAGTATCATGATTAGTAAGGTTTGTAAACTAGATCTGAGCACACAGAAAAACAATGACAGCTGATAATTCAGCCAGTTAACGATGTGAGCTACTTCAAGCACCGATCTGGCCCACGTACAACGGTTTGTCCTCCAGCTGTTGTCATTATTGGTTCAGAAGCACTGCTCCAAGCACTAAATCCTGCTGCCTTGAATGCAAGTTACACATAAGCAGAAGACTGGTCTTGGCCCCAAAACCTTTCATGGAATAATCTTAAGAGATTGGTCCTTCCACTCCAAAGACCGCATACAGGAATTCAAAAGACTCCCTGTAGGCCCCAACTTGGGCCCTGACTGGGCCAGGCAAGTGTAAGTTAAGTTCCTGATACCTGGGACCCCTTTTTTCCCCTTAGGAGGGAAGGCAGGGCCTATCTGTCCACTGAGTCAAATACTGGCTTAAAGCTGTGTGCTAATGAGTTCAGTGCTCTGCACATTTTACTTCACTGGTTCTTAAACCTAGAGTTCTCTTAAGTCACACAAACCTGTGGGTTTAGGGGGAAAAAGGATGCTGTGTGTTAGCAGAACAAATTTAATATTAAATTAATCCTAAGAAAAAATAAGAAGCATTGACTAGAAAGGAAGACATGCTTCAAGTAGTGTCCTCAAAATTCTTAGGATCTGAAATGTCAGAGTATGTCTTACAGTGGTCATTTTCTGTAAATCATAAAAGCAATCCCAAAGGGCAGGGTAACTTTTTTAAAAGTTCCTAATCACACTGTGCACAATTTCTTCATGATGAAAAAAATACAGTCTATAACCATTTATGGTATGGATTGAGAATGAAAACACAAAACCACAAAGTAAATAAGAATAACCAGGGTGCAACACTCCTACCTGTCCATCAATTTTCCTAAGGCTGATTTGCTTTTGCCTGAGAGTAAGAGAGCAAGCTACTTAAAACTACATGACTGGTTTGGGGAAAAAAAAAAACCAAAATTCAGTGTTGAACATAGTGTGATATTGTTTTCTCTCCCTTACACAATATGCAGGCAGGGTGGAACAGTATGCCTGACCAACAGCCATTACCACCTACGATCAGTGATTTTATAAGTCGACCCAGAAGCCATCCAGTTTCGTACCCTGAATATTTTGAACCAAGGTTAGGCATGGAGTAGTTCAGTCCCAGGAGATCATGGGTAACAGAATGCTTATATATAAACTATACTGCTTTTGACATCGGTAGGAAAATTGTATAGATGGCAGTTGGAAAAAAAACTGAGATTGTTCCCATCTGTCAGCAAAACTGTTGAGCTACACTCAGCTGAAGTCCTCGTCAGGATTCTGTTGATCCAGCAGGCGGACATGCGTGAACGGAAAGTGCCCGTGTTTGCCATTACACTCCCCTTCCCACTGGCCACTCACATTAATCTTCGTGACCTTTACCAGCTCACCGACCTGCAGGATGAGAACAAGGAAAACACTTTATTATAGTTTAAGAATGGATGCTAACAATCTCAGTACTCCGGTTAGGAAGACCTTCCCATGTGATTATATTGGTGCTGACTTGACCAAAAAAGCTCAGACACTGCCTCAGACAGCCAGATGCCAGCAGCCCAGTCTCATTTACCAGACTCATTTCTTACGGTTAATACAAAAGGGGTTTGTCTAAGAAACACTAAGAGTAGAAAAAAGGAGAGAACAACCCTGAAAAATAATATATAGAATTTCAAATGTCTCAAGATAAATTCATTTAACAAGAACGGTGTCTTTCAACTACATTAACCTAAATTCCTAGACTGCTTCCATAGTGCAGTGTAGAATGAGTACATGTGTATGCCTATGCAGCCCAAACTGTAAAGACTCTGACCACTGTTCTTCGTGAGCAAAATCTGCTAGGTTCAAAGGACCCCAGAAGTAATCAGGCAAGGCAATGCCAATTCACTGCCACGTACTCCTGATTCAAACACAGAATGATAAAACGGTCTCCCCACCAAGCTTCATTCCACATCAGCAAGCGAGGAGCACTTCACCCCACTCAGCCTGGTACTTGCAGCCATGCTGTGATGTAGCTGTGAGGCTGCTTCCTAATGTGACTCCTAGAGTCCTAACTCATTTTCTAGCAGATAAATAAAATGTCACTCTTCTTGCCCTACCTTTTTAAAAGCTTCTAACATTCAGATGGCTTAATGAATAAACACACTGTCCTGCTTTGAAAGATAGAAATCTTAGTCCAGACATATGCCCAGCCTCAGGCCAGGAATACTAAATGCTGACAAGATTAAAGTCATCTGCCCTGAGAACTCCACAACAGACATTTAATTACTGATGTCTTAAGAGAAACATGGAGATCTATAGGTACATTTTAATTTTCTAACCATGTACAACAAAGAGTTTGTTTCAATCTAAACATTCAAATAGTGGCTAATGCTATGTATAATTCAATGGTCCAGAAGGGCAAAGGTGTTTGCTACTGTCGACTTTTAAGAAATTCAGTCAAAACTTGTTAAGCACCTACTATCTACTAGGTACTATGTGAGGCGCTAGGAACACAAAGATAAAATAGTCCCTGCCCCCAACGGGCTTGCTCTCTACCAGGGAGAAACAACACTAACAAGGATCAGGACACACAATTTCCAGAAGGTGAATCAGGATGGCCATTCAGGGCGAGACAGTACTGACGCTGAGTTTTGAAAGAAGATATATTCTATGTAAGGAAGCAGTCATCCTTGGCACAGAAAACAGTCTTGGAGAACAAAGAGGTGGGGGATTCACTGGGGGCGTTTTGAGCAAGGAAGTAACAATGCAGAGAAATGGACTGAGAACAAGCGCAGAGAATCTCTGCAATGACCCAAGAAGACCCAAGAAGAATATTCAATATTCAATATGCTGAGAAATGAAGCAAAGGAAGAGGACACCTGGGTTGTCTCTCTGCAAAAGTTGTGCCACAGCATTCTGAGTCTAGCTGAGTCCTAACTCACCAAGGTTTTTCCTGCTGCCTTTTCACCCCTTTAGGTTCTGTACTACAATACCAAAAGACTCCTCTTAGTCACCCCTCCCCAAAATTTGTGATTGCCAGATCTAGTTATGCCTCCCCCCACTCCCACCCCCACACACAGAGTGCTTATGCACAAGCCATTGAAATTGATGCCTCTGGTCTGCCAGTCACATGCTGTGTTAAGGTCAAACTACCACCAAGTGCATTCCACGTTCCCTTTTTTGTCTGTCATTTATTTACAGCATTTGACAAGCACCCACTGGTTGCCATACGCAGAGTAATCTAAAACGACATCCATCCCCTGACTCAGAAGGCTGACATTCTGAAGGAGGGGCAGAATGGGAGAGAGGACAAGAAGGCAGGGATGATCAAGAAAACAGATGATCAAACACACTTCCCTCCCCAGGCAGCAGCAAGAGGGCTGGCAGACACACCACCCCTTAATGGTTCCATTTCCTTTGTTACAAGGGAAGATTCGGTGGTACCATGAAATGATCTATGTAAAAAACCAAAAGCATCAATAAGGTTAAAAAGAAGAAAACTGGATTCAAATTTTAACTCCAACATTTGCTAGCTATGACCCTACATTTGAGTTACTTCCTTTTTTGACACCTGAGTTTAAGGAACCTTTAATGGCCCACCTTACCATTTCTATTCATTCCCTAAGGGTAATGGCCTCAGAGACCTCAGTTTAGGTCCCAATTCTGCCACTAACTACTTGGCCCTGGAATCACACTTACCGTGGGCTGCAGCAGTTTTTATTAAGTCCCAGGTAACAGCCTTAAAAAAAAATGTTTCTACTTAGAAAAGGAGGTGAGAGGCTTGTGAGAGATTCTGGAGGCAATCTGGAAGTGAGAGAACCACTGAGATACAGAACTACAAAGGGGGTGAGAGAGAGAGGCCTACCTAGAAGCCAAAAATTCACAGGCAGATAGATACCAGAATGAGTTCTTTCCCTGAGCACTCTCCCTTCAACCAGCCCCTCCTTCCTCTCTCCAAGACTGCTCATTAAATTCTTTGCTTTTTACTAGATACTCATTTAACCTACCTGGCAACCAAAAGTTAATGAGCAAAGCACGTAATACTCCTTTCTATACCCAGAGCCAATCACTGTCACAAAGTCGAGCTTTTTCTTTTCTTTTTTCCCCGAGGGAGTATGAGAAAGAACATTTCATCCTGGTATGCTTAGAGTTCTTCAAGTGTCTTCCCTCCCCATCCCCCTTCTTGTCCTGTCCTCCTCATCAAGGCAGGAAAGGAATGGGGGAAGAAGGAGGGGGGAAAGGAGACCTGGAGGGAGATAAGGAGGATGTATGTGGTTTGGAACCATGTGCACCACTTCCTAATTCAGCACAGACAAAACCTAGTATTTGCCTTCAAGATGTTATAACCTTAAGACATAAAGGAATGTACTCTTCTATGAAAACACCAACAGCAACTGGGCTGTTGCTGGTTACAGTTAATGGAAAGGTTATTTTGCCTTCCCTAGGCTTTGGCATCTCCAAAGTTTCTCAGGGCCCTATCTTCTCAAATGTAGTCAAACATATACTGGTCTTAGGGGACAAAGATATCTCAGGTACTCTTCAATAAATCAACCCACATGAGACTGGTATTGAATATCCTGGAGAAAGAAACTGAGGGGTCTTGGGCAAGCTGCCTCTCTAGGCCTGAAACTCCCTTATAAAATGAGATGATCTCTTAACTCCCTTCCCACTCTTACATTTATGAGTCTGTGAAATTAAAACATTATCTGTAAATACTGCTTTTCTACCAACTATGTCCACAAACATAAGCCCATCTGACTTTTCTATATTCTCAGATTAACAGAACATTAACTATAACATCCACCTTTCTATGTTATCAAGCTTTGCTACAAAGCTTCTAAGTGTTCAGGCACAAAAATGTGCATAAATAAAACTAACAAACAAAAACCAAAAAAGCAAACCAGTACATTATGATGATCTTGTTTAGAATTCCACATTTAAGAAACAAATAAATTTTTTTTGCTTTTTTTTTTTTTGGAGGGCAACTGGGGTTAAGTGACTTGCCCAAAGTCACACAGCTAGTTAAGTGTGTCAAGTGTCTGCAGCCACATTTGAACTCAGGTCTTCCTAACTCCAGGGCAGATGCTCTATTCACTGCACTACCTAGCCACCCCCAATAAATAAATTTTCTGATAGTTTTCTGTATCTCAGTGGTTCTTTCAGTACCAAATTTCCTTTCTGACCAAAAAAAATGCAAAAACTGTAACAATCCAAAGGATATGCAAAATTTACAGCCATCTCCTTGAAAAATGTATCTTCTTTGCCTCTCACTAAAAATAAATAAGTAAATCAATAGTATCTGTTAACTGGGGTTCTACCTCACACCTATCTGACAGGCAAAGATGACCAAAAAGGAAAACGGAAGCTTTGGGGAAACAAAAACATGCATTACACAGAAGGGTTGCTAACCTGGCTGTTAACTGGTTCCACCATTATGGAAAGCAACTTGAAATTATTTTCATAAAATCACTCAACTGTACCTCTAAGCCAAAACCATAAAGAGATCAAAGAAAGAAGCCTTTCTGTAGTAGCAAAAAACTGGAAACTAAAGAGAGTGTCCATCAACTGGAGGATGGCTAAACAAATTATGGTCTATGAGTCTAATAACAAAACGGACAGCTTCAGAGATAAGTGGGAAGATCTATCTCTGTGATCTGATATAAAGTAAGCTCAAGTAGAACCAGGAGAACAACCTATACAGTAACAAGATTATAATGAAAAACAGCTCTGAAACTGATCACTGCGATGACACACCTCAATTTCAGAGGACGGGATGAAGCGTGATGCTCCCCACGCCTCCCAACAGAGCCCAGACTGGGCGCAGAATAAGACTTACATCTCTGGACATGGACTATGTAGGAATTTGCTTTCTTGACTAGGCATATTTGTTATGAGGGGCTTGCTTTTTTCATTATCCAAAAGGGAAGAAATGAAACAAAATTTTTAAAGATATTTTTATCAGTCCTTACTTGACCTACTTCTAGGGGAAAGAGTAGAAGCATCACACCAAACCTCCAAGGACAGGACATGGATTGGACATTGTCTTTGCCTCGGCAGTTAAGACAAAGCCCACCTCTCTTGGGGAAAAGAAAGACGGTATCAGACAATGTGCTGGGACATTTTTCATCTTAATTTTCTAACTCAAGCAGTCTACAGCCCCTTGTCCCTGCAGGTATTCTAACAAGACAAGATAACATCCTCTGAGACACAGAACCAGAGGACACAGTATGTTACAGATATAAAGATCTTTTTACAGTCCAGTTTAATGGTCTCCCCTCATTGCATGAGGAAATTAAGGTCTAAAGGAGGTCAAATGACTTGATTAAAACCCAGCGAAGGATTTAAACCACAGCTGGTGCCCTTTCCACTCTGTGGCCTCGAATTCTTTACCTGAAGAAGGTTCCAAAAGACAGCAAAGTAAAGTTGGCCAACCACTGACCCAAAGCACCTACAGCAACATCCATTCCAGAGACAGCTTGTAACTCACAGCTGCCCTGCAATAGCCCCAGCGACTTACAGACCACACAGAGACTCACTCTTTCTTCACACAGAGAAACCCCTTTCATCTGTCTACCCACTCCACTAACTTTCCACAAGGTCCGTGTGACCCAAAGGTCCACAAGAATGTGGGTCTCCAAGAAGTTTCTTAATAGCACATTCTCCTAGAAGTTCATGACTACACTGTGGATTGAACTCTTTTCCTGGGTGTCTATGAGGCTATCTAGTGAGGCAGGTTACACTTAGTCAACAGAACCCTTCCTTAAGGCCTAGGATGTAGAAGGCACTAAATGAAGGGCTGTGGATACAAACACAACAAATATCTTCATTTTACAAATGAGGAAAATAAGGACCATAATGGTTCTTATCATGCCCAACTCTTCTTCAGGTGAGATTCCTGTTGGCTGACTCCATAAACAGGTTTCATGATAAGCCTGCCAGAATCCTTAGCCTTTAAACAAACAGAAACTTTGGGACAACACATTAAAACAAGGCGTCATCTCTTCTGTGAGACCCACCAAAGCCCTGTTATCATCTCCCATTGGTCTAGCTGAGTCCCGGCTATTGATGAGGCAGTGCCCTCCTCACCTCCACTTCTAAGAACACCTCTCTTCTTCCTAGCACTGCCTTTCCACATCAAGTATTTCCTTCCTCCTTCCCAGAGTTCCTATTTATTCTGTATTATTTATTGTTTACACATATGTATTCATGTCTTCCCTAAATTTAAGCTCTTCGAAAGCAGATACTGTCCCACATTCTTTGTATGTGTATTACTAATGCCTAGCATACAGCAGGTGCTTAGCAAATGCTTGCTGGCTGATGCCTCCCTTATCTGTATGCTGGAGACCTGGCCCAAGATGCTGAGCTCTTCTACAACTTATGTCCAAAGAATCCCCACTCCTACAGTAAAATCTTCTAATTTGTAAGCTTAAATAATACCATTTACTGAAAGCAAAGTGCCAGGGTGTAACTGCCCTCCAGGATAGTCTGGTACAGAGCTGGGGGAACCGCTGAGAAGCCAGGGTCACCCAGTACCAATGAGGTACTGCAAGAGTAGAGTATGCCAGAAGGGCAACCCCTGCAAACCACAACAACGGCATTACAAGCTGCATTACAGCAGCTACTCTACTATGATTCAAGGAACTGAGCAAAAAAGAATGAAAAGCTTCCTCTCCAATGGCTTTAGGACTATTTATAGGGCTTGTCACATTACTATATCTGTATTTCTAGGGAGTAACAGTTAGGGCTGTAGGTTTTAGCACAGGATGACCTTCTTCCTACACACACTCCCCCCCTAATCCCCCAGCTATCTGGTGAGTAAAAAGAGACACCAAACCCTGGATAACCATATTCTAATAAGAAATCATTCTAGCTGATGTATCTATAAAACAAAAAACTAGAGGGGGGAAGGCAGGGCAATTGGGGTTAAGTGACTTGCCCAAGGTCACACAGCTAGTAAGTGTTAAGTGTCTGAGTTCGGATTTGAACTCAGGTCCTCCTGACTCCAGGGCTGGTACTCTATTCACTACACCACTTAGATATTTTCTAAAGTCTTTTCCAAATCTATCCTTTCTTCAAGCCTCGGCTCAGGTGACACTTTTCCCATCTGGCTTTCAATGATTCCTCCCTCTCCCTAGTCTCCCCCCAGTTGCTAATGCCCTTCCCTTTCTTAATGTATCTTGCATTGGCTGATCTAGGCATGTGTTTAATTGCTTTGCAGAACAGAAGTTCCTCGTGGGCAGGGAATGCTTCAATTTGATGTTTGTATAGACAGCACCTAATGTGATACCTTACACACAAGCCATGGTATGGAATTACAATAAAGCTCCAGTCTAAGGTACCTCACCATTCCACAAGACCCAGCCCTCCAGAAGGTTACTATGACTGATCAGAACATAAGACAGAAAGGTTAAAGACTTTAGGATAAAAGCCCAAACTCTTAAAACAATTGTCTTTACAACTAAAAGGACATGGAAATAAAAGCAATGATTTATTAACCTATTTTCTGGACATAAGCTAGTCTGTATCATTATCATCTTCACCATTGTTCACATTCTGCCTAGTTCTGAACTAACACAGGTCCTACATCACGTACTCTGTCCTGTCTACAGGACTATGCTGAATGCTAAAGCCATATGAAGCCAAAGGTTCCTGTCCCCATGGAGCTTACACTCAAGAAAACACCCAGAGACTGTGAGCTTTTTTCTCTCCATTTCTAAACTTTGGACATTTTTCTATTACCATACTGGAAGGATAATCTCTAGTCAAAGTCTGGGTCTCAATGAAGTGATTAAGCTAAAACCAGCTATAGGAAAAAGTGCTCACAAACAGGAAGCAGTTCTTTGGTTTCCCCCAAGCTAGAACTGATATCATTCCAGCACTCTTCTTTTGATGATATGGCCAATTATAGATGATACCATTCTGCAACTGATTAAAATAAAGTAAATCAGAAAACCTTTTCACTTTTCTGGAAAAAGCTACATAAGAAAAGTTTACCAAACACTACCTTCCACGCACACTCAAACACAGGCTACTGTGTTGGAACATCAAAACATGAAAAGTAACAATTTTTCAAATCTAAAAGCTTTGGGCAATAGAGTTTTGTTAAAAGTATCCCAGTCCTATCCTATAAGCTACTTCAAGCATAATGACATCATCTTCAAATTTTATAAAGGCACCTGAAGATGCTCTGCTTTTCCCTCCATCCCCCACCCCCAAATGATTTCTCTTTCAACCAGTCACATGCAAAATCCAAGTTTTATCTCAAGAATGGAGACTGAAATGCAGATCTCTTCTGCAGGAAAGGTAGTTATCGTGTTGGCCTTGTTATGTACTCCCCCCAAACAGAATGTATAAGGATCCCACAACATAAAGAAAAGTGTCAACACAACACCCTTATTGGTCAGAAGAGTATGTACTACCAAGGTTAACACACTACTACAGGAGGGAATTTGCCTTCCTGGAGAAATCTGCAAACACCTGAGAAATACAGAAACAAGCAAAAATAGGGTTTTAGCCCAAAGTTCTTTGAAACGAAAATATGTCCTTCTTTTTCTAGAAATAGGCACCCTATCGATCACCTTACCTGTTCAACAGACTTTAGTTTTTTTCCTGACATTCTTATCTGGCTGCTTGGCTAATACAACCACATCAGGAAAAAACCAACCCCTATGACGTTAAGACTATTGTATTTGGGAAAAATGCAACATTTAATATTTTGACAATGCAGTCTGTCTATTACATTTAAATCTGTGAATGAACCCAAACCTTTTAAAAAGAACAAAGAGAAAACAAGGAAGAGATTAGAATGTAGAAGAGAAAATTCTTAGGTTATTTCTTGTAAAGATGGGGTTATTTTGAAATTAGACCAAGTATACTTAGTAGAAGAAATCAATCAGAATGAAGAACAATCATTAGCCATGCTTCGAGTGGTTATATGGTTATTGATTCTAGGTTAGGCTTTCTACAAAGAAGTATTCATCTCCAACATCAAACTCCTAAATCATTAGTTATTGGCTTGACATCTACAGTAACATCCCAATGCCGGTGCTCTCGCACTGCATGGCTAACAAAGCTGTAATATGTCTGAAAGGGAGATCCCTGGAGCAGATCTCTTCTTTCTACGTTTTGCCCATTATGTACCTCCAAAGCCAAGGCTGTCTTGTCGTAGGCATTAGGGACTCGCTTCTGGATAACCCTGGCATAAATGGGCCCATTCTGGAGGTTAGGGAGCGGAGTGTTGACGCTGGGTTGGGCATAGGGCCCGGGCTCCGGCCCACCCAGTGGCTGTGGGTGGGAATTATCCTGGTTACCTCCAATCAAAGCTGATACTGAGGCGGAAGCAGGTCTATACTTCTCGACGTAAGGGACTGGTATCATTCCCCTCTTGCCTTCGCTGTCCTCTGCATTCCACCACTGCTCTTCAGGCTTATCCCGGATTCTCAAGATGTCTCCTTTCTTAAAGGGAAGGTCTTCTTCATCATTCCCATTAAAGTCAAAGAGAGCCCGTACATACTCTGCCTCTTCTGGCCTGAGAATTACTCCACTATGCTGCCTGGATCTGGAAACGGGCTCTATCAAGGTTGTAGTGTCCAAATAGTGTATTTTGTAGAATTCCAGTAAAGCAGGCAATGAATCAAACTCTTGATCTCCTATTCGGAGTCTGGAGGGGTTTAGCCCTGAAAGAAATACAACAGGATATTATTCAAAAGAACTCACTGCATTGAAAATAAACTTGAGATTTCACATTTCAAACACAAATGTGGAAAATAACTGACTGAAGATACAACCAAGTGAAAAGAGTTTAATGTCCACAAAATGGTTTATGTCAATTTTTATAGTATCAGAAATAGTTGAAACTAGGTGTTCAGAGAGACAATCCCAAGACAGAACACGTTTCAAAGAACCTACAAGCTTTGATATTTCTGCTCCTAATATTATCTGTGAAAAAAAAAAATTTAAGTGTGTCTGTTGCAATCACATAAAGAAGGTTATTATGGAAAATCAATTCTGAAGATTTCATAGCTTGATGTGGTCAGCAGACTGAAGAGACATTTAAACCAGGAAGTATGGGAAGACCATCAAAAGCCAGTGTTAGATTACAACTGCCACAACCAAAACAAGGGACTAAGGGGAAGAACTTCTGAGCTAAATTTTCATAAAACAATTTTAGCCTGCCAGAAAAGAATGGATTTTAGAACATACTTCCTTTTCTACCCTCAGGCTTGGTCTCAAATTCAAGGGCAAAGAACACCCAACCACATAAACAAAAACCAAAGTTGCCACTGGAGAACTACAAGCTTTTCAATACTATTACAGTGAATCTTTTGATTTAGAGGGAAACACATAACAAATGCCCCATTTTTATCTTGTTTAGATGTATGGCATTTATATCCAAATCAAATTATAGTTTAAACTTTAAGATCCTTAATTTATTCCACATGTATCTATTATTCTTTGTTATCAACGTGACTTTTAATAAGAAATTTAAGAAAACAGAGGCCTTTATCCTCTAATGGAGGCAGCCCTGCATAGTGGTTAGCTGGAAGGTTGGTCTTGGAGTAAGGAGAATCTGGGCTCAAGTTCTGTCAACAGACTTGGGACATCTCCATCTTCAAAAGCACCTGCCTCATTCCACACACTGCCCCAGTCTGACATACCTTTCAACCAGTCACACGAAAATCCAGGTTATCTCATTAAGGAAAGACTGAAATGTGGGCCTCTGGCTTTGTCTATGTACCCACAGTAAAGTTATCGAGGGTTTCAGTGTCCTAGCCAGCTCTCTAAACTAAGACATCAATCAATCAATAAACATTTATTAAGGACCAAGCACTGTAATAAGCCCTGAGCATAGAAAAGGAGGCAAAAGCCAGTCCTTGGCCTCAAGGAGCTCCCAATCCAATCGGAAATAGTCACAGCGAACATTAACATAGCACTTACAAAGTGCCAGGCCGTGGGCCAAGTGCTTTACACTTATTTTCTCTCATTTGGATCCTCACAACAACACTGGGAGGTAGGTGCTGTTATTATTTCCACTTTATACATGAATAAACTGAGACAAAGAGGCTAAGTGACTTGCCCAAGGTCACACACAACTAGAAAGCATCAGAAGCCACATCTGAAATCAGGTCTTCCTGACTCCAGACCATGTACTCTATCCATGGAGTCCCCTAGTTGCTCTGTAAGTTATATATTGGGGGAAGTAGGCTGGGGAAGGGATGATGATTTCAACACCAAGAAGGAATGAGCTGATTAGGAATGGTAAAGAGCTCCTTGGATGCCTCATCACAATGTAGACTTGTCCCTGGATTCTTGCCAGTAGAGAACAGATTGGGGCAGGGCCTACTCACTGGAAAGACTTTAAATAAATCTAGGTCCAGAGATGGCCTGCCAGTCTGTTTGTCTGTTGTCACTGAGCCTCAGACCACCTAAATTTGGAGAGGCTCATCATCAGGCTGGTCAATGTGATGAATTTTTCAGACATCTCTTTCAAAGTCATGAAGACACTGCATTGGTTGAGTGAATGCCCAAACCAACGAACTTTCAGAGCCTTAAAACTCTGAACTACTAAAAAGTTACAGAGATGAATGTCATATAAGCATAGAAAAGTAACTAGAACACAGAGATGAGCCTTTAAAACAAAATTCCCTTCAGTATCAGGAAGAGGTAGAACTCTGAAAGGCCTCCAATTCAGAATGAATCCTACAGTGCCTTCTCTTTTCACCCCAGCTGAATAATGGAAGAACAAAGACCTAATTTAAAGGACAGTGCACTTCTCATAAGTAAATACACATTCCTTGCACAGCACAAAGTCTATCTGTGGAATTCAGAGCTGTAAGCTGAAACAAGTTAGTTAGCAGGCAAGGCCCAATCCAAACCCAGGAATGTTGGGTGCCGGCCCCAATCCAGGAGGATGAAGTAGATCCCCAAACCTTGGGCTACAAACCTATAGCAGACACAGACCAAGAACAAGTGGCCCCAAATAGCTCCTAGGAAAGAATTTGAGATTCCCTGGTCAATAATTAGAACCTGGTCTTACAGCTGGACAGGTTGTCATGGACTGTCACTCTAATTCTAAGGTTCTGAGCACAGGAGAGAACAAGGCCTTTCCCCCTTAATCCTAAGATGTTACATACCTTTTCTCCAAGTTGAAGACACAAAATTAATAGGAATGACAGAGAGCTACACTCAGCATTCCCTCATCCGTCAGTCAAGACTATGTTACCAAAGAGATCTGTCAAGGCAGAGCCATCAGAAGACAGGTACTGCTTCAGCAAGCAGAGGTGAGTGAATGGTTCCTATCACTTTCTTAAGCCCTCAATAAACTACCTACATCCCAGGAAAGCTGTCACTAGCCTCCCTTTTCACTTGAGGGAGGGAGGGTCTGGATACATTTGCTAGTATCCCAGAATAAGATAGGGATACTCACAAGAGTAAACCCTATTTTAAACACTGAATCCCATTTTGTCACTGACTTCCAATTTGTAATTAAAAGAAATTTTCATTTTTTTAATGAATAAAATCACACACAGCATAAAAACTTGAGAAGACCATGTGTGTTACTGTCTCCAAGTATCAAAAAGTGGCTCCTTCCATTAGGAGTGTGAGATCATTGCCACCCCTGACTTTCCTAAGGACTGCTAAAGACAAAGGTAAGATGTGAGAGGCAGGTAATAGGGGGAGGAAACATCTTTGTAAAGATCAGATTCTCTGAACCCAGATTGGTTCCTACAGTTCTCCAAGACATGAAGCCTGCCCAATTCATCCCTTTTTCTACCCACCACATATTTTGTCTTTAGGTATAGGCTGGGCCTAATGCGACCCATTTCCTGGGTTTCTTTCAGCAACAGCAACATCAACATCAACAGACATAGAAACAAAAGGAAGGTAACACAGGACAAGCAGAATTGCGAACTATAGAAAATTTAAGTGTAAGGCATCATGTTCCCGATTCTTCCCTCTCACAGTTCTGAGTTACAATTCCACACAAGAATAGTTTTTGGGAGGGGGAGAAGAAAGGGAAGAGATTTGGTCTAGTTTTTTTAACATCAGTACAGAGAATATAAGTATGGAGAACTTCCATGTCTACCAGCAGCTGGGGAATCAAAGAAGTTAAAGGACTTGCCCAGTCTTATGTGTCAGAAACAGAACTCATACCCAGCCTCCAAGGCTGGGCCTTTCTCCACATGGTTGGGTAGATCCAAACTCAAAAAATAAAAAGGATAAGAAACACAATGGCTAGCAAGTCATAGATAAGCTGTTATCCTACAAGGACTTGTTTTCAGCCTCCCTTCTCTTCCTAAGAGCCTCAGGACCAGCAAAACCACTTTCTTCTCTCAAACCAAAACAACTAGAAAACAAAGAAGACAGAGAAGTGGCTGGTTAGCCAAAATAACCAAATGTATATGAGAGCAAGGGTGCATATGTGTGTATGTGTACATACCTACGTACTGGTGTCAGGATGAGAGGCACCCAGGCATTCTTAAAGCCAGGATTCTAATTTTAATCCTATCCCTTGAGATTAACATCAAATGCTTTTATACAGAAACTCTGCTAGATTCTGAACAGGTTGCTGGAAAGCAATGCATCTCACTCTGAAAGATCACCTTTTGTTTCATTGGGCAAAGTATCTTCTCAAGTCACCCATAAGGACTTCATTTAAATATTTGGGTCTTCAGGTTATAGGCTGACAGCCCCAGGAACCAGAAGGCTTATGGAAACTACCTTGAGACTTGTGTTGAGAACAAACCAGGGCAACAGGCCCAAGGAGTAGCCCACAGTAGCAAACCATCCTTCTGGCCCTTTCTCTTTTCTCTCTTTGTCCTCCCTTATCTACAACTCCCATTTCTTTCATCTTTCCTGCCTATGCCTTAAGCCTCCCAATGGTAGTCACAGATATTGGTGGGGGCCTCCTGAGGATGGACAAAGTCACAAGGATTACTGACTTAAGGCTTTCCCACAGAGTCAAGGCTTTCCCAAAGAGTCTAAGGTTTAGCATGTTCTCTTAAGCAGATCACATATATTTTTATGTAATTTAAGTTTCTTGAAATGCTATCTACTCCTACTACTCTTTAGAAACCTTCCAATTTATCCCATAGGTTAGACTGCACAGAATGACCAAGATACCTTCTAAACCAAAGGGACTGAAAACACATAAAAAAATGAGAAATGAAGATTAGGCTGCCAGTTGACCAGAGGTAGGAATGCTCAAGGACAAAAGAGGTAGCTCAAGTATCCCTTGGAGGATGAAAGGTACAAGGAAAAGACATTTGCCTTAATGTCATGAAGAGCAACACTGCAAAGGACCCAATGCTGAGTAGTTGAGAGCAGTCAGTAGTCTCCCTAATGTACATATCTGGCACAAAATGTTATCATCTAGACAGAATATGAAATTTAAGTCACATTCATTCATCCTCATCCCCATGCCTTCAGATATGCTAATTCAACAGTTAGTGAATACCTACTATGTGAAAGGCTCCACATTAAACAATAAGGCAGGCTTACGAAAATAAGGAAGCTCTGCTTCCTGCACAATAAAATGGTATAAAATTCTTTTTTGTCTATTATGCCAATGGGCACAATCCACATCTCTTGCTCTCCTTAAAATGTGATGTACAATTCATCTTTTCCCTATAACCTAAATGGAAAGGCTCCATATGTTATATAAAAGAAATGGAAACAATGCGGGTGCCTATCATTTGAGGGATGACTGAACTGTGGTATAGGAATGGAACAGAACATGACTCCACTTTTAAGAAATGATGAATACAATGAATTCAGAGAAATTTGGGAGACTAGTATGAACTTATACAGGAGAACAACTTAGAAGATGAGCGTAATAATAGAAAACGACTTTCAAAGGTTTCAAAACCCTGACTTAATATAGTGACCAATCATAATGCTAAAACATTTAAGACACGGGCAATATGTTGTTATATTTTGCTTAATTATACTTAGCTGCTGGGGCAGCTAGGTGGCGCAGTGAATAGAGTACCGGCCCTGGAGTCAGGAGGACCTGAGTTCAAATCCTGCCTCAGACATTTAACACAAAAACTAGCCGTGTGACCTTGGACAAGTCACTTCACCCCCAACTGCCCTCCAAAAAGCAAACAAAAACAAACAAAAAAAATTATACTTAGCTGTTGACTAAGACTTCAGTTTGGGGGTGGGGCTGAGTTGATATGAAGTAACAGTGATGCCCCCCCAAAAGAATGAAATATCTTTATATTTATTTATATCTATATATAAAAACAAAATATTTTAAAAAGCATAAACCCAAGAGTTCAGAAGGGTACACAAACAGGGCAATTTTGTTACTACTACTTTTTAAGCGTAAGATATAATTTTAAAATATACACATTAGTTCAGTTTCATGTAAAATTCCTTTTTTCCCTCCTTTCCTTGTATATAGGAAGGTTTGTATTTGCAGTTGAGGTAATATTCACCTATTTCAAGTCTTTCTAGATTTACACTGTCAGATTCTTTCTCTATTATGCATCATCTGCACAATTTGTCTTTGTTACTTTGTAAACCTACATTCAATTAAACCATACTCTTCTCAAGCATGGAGACAGTATCATCCATTTCCCACTCAAGAATTCAGCAATGTTACAAGTACTCAATATTTACTTTCATATTAAGCTGAAGGAGAAAAGGTAAATGCCCCAGGACAGAATGACCTGAATACCCAGAGGCTGGAAACTGCCGGTGGATGAGAAGACCATGATCTAAATCATCTCTAAAGGACCTTTCAGCTTTAAAATCCTGTAATTCATTCTATATCAGGGCTGCTCAACTGGAAAGCCCAGCCTCAGAATGCTGGAAGCCAGATCTGTATTGCTAACCCTAACTTCAACCCTTAATACCACCCTAAATATAGTTCTCCAACTAGAAAAATGTGGAGCATAGCTATATACTTAAGTTGACCTAAAGTGCTGCTGCCTTCGATTCTATTTACAGAAGAGCAAAGCAATCATTTGCATAAATCTTTCTAACTGAATTCTTACCCAATCTGCCTAAGATTTTTAGAGGTTCTCAATTTCCTTCCCCAGCCCTGAACAAAGGATGGCAGGGGGCTGCAGACAATTTTTCTTCAGTCCTCAACTCCACCTGGGCACAAAACAAAGCCAAGGCACACCAGGAGCAAAGGCACTTGACCATTCACGTTCCAAGGTGTTCTTTCCTCCACTGCAATGCTCTTCTGAGAGCACTGGGATCCTGAAAGGGGGAAGAGTTTCTGGATTCCCCAACACCATTCTAAACAACTTCCTATAAGACTCAAAAAATAACCATCAAATACACAGCAGCTGCTCAGATGTACTAAGTGGAAAATAGAGAAGGTGGCAGAAAGGGTCACAGTTGCTTTTCACTCTGTGAACTGTGCCTTCCTTCCTAATCACACAACTGTGACAATCCTAACGTCCCTGGCTGGGCCAGGGAAGTGTCTGAGTTGCATTTTATGTTTTGAAAAGGAGGGGCACATACTGATACTGAGATTAAAACGCTAATGTGAAGAGCACTTAACCTTCATCTCCACATCTATTAACCAAGTCAAAGAACAGAGAAAAACTGAAGTTTTACCCACTTTACTATGTGAGGGGTAACCCAATACACTTACAAACTGGCTCAAGGATAGGGAGAAAAACCAACTATGGACAAACACTAGTCCTGTGGTATAACACTGTCCCAATACTGAATTACTAAGACACTCATAGGTCTGGAAAGATGTTTTATGAACTGATTTAATCAGAAAAAACCTCAAAAGCAAAATTTAAAGTGAGAAATTTTAAAACTAAAAAACTGCTTCCTCGTGAGTCACTGTTGCTCTGTGTTAACATGACAGCATTCATCAGTTCTCCTGACTTCTGGCCTTAGATGGTCTATATTGGGAACATTTAAAACTTTAAAAGGCTGATACAAAGGATGCCTTCCAAATCAGAGATTTGGCTTGGATCCAACCTAGAGACATATACCAGTTAATAGAACAGAGAGGTCATCTTTGTCCTATTATACTAACAGCAACATCAAATGAAGATATTGCTACTGTACAAGGATTTCTTTAAGTCTCAAATATGACAATAAAGGGAAATGTTGGGCACTAAATGCCCAGAAAAATCCAGTTATGTCCATAGCTTACAAATCCCATTATGACACAGTAAAAGGTATCCCGGTGGTAGTCAGCTAGATTTTAAGTTAGAAAAGCAGTGTAGTGTAGTAGGAAAAGGGTAGCATTTGGAGTGTCTGACTTGAACTGGGTTCAAGTCTCAGTACTATCATACCTGAATGACATGGGAAGTCACTTAACCACTTTAAGTCTGTTTTCCTCATTTTCAAAACAAGGGATTTGGACAGCAAGACCTACAAGATCCCTTCCAGACCATAAATCCATGAAAAGAAAGAAATTCCAAGTCCACTCACATTCAGTAAGAGGGTTGTCTCTGAAGTCCACATTCAACTTTTTTTTTTCCAATAAAGTATCCACCACAAAAAGTTTATTCCTGTAATTCCTAGCTCCGCTTCCACAAAACAAACTAAAAACCAAGACCTTTGCTGCTGAAACACTCCTAAGGCTACTGATCTGGCCCAAGCAGAAAAAGACCAAATCTCTCCGACCCCATTTTAGCCTCCTCTGAGGAGTTAAGTGGCACTCATCCTTCCCCTCTATCGAGGATAAAAAGCTTTACAAGTATTTAAGAAATAATCTGGGGGCAGAGTGTAGGGAATGCAGATCTAAAAAGAAATTTTGTTTTTTTTAAAAAAGCATTTGGGAAAAATCTTCTGAGAAAATCATGTTAAGTCAGGACCCAGTAATTTGAAGGACCAAGTTATGCCAACTGATACAGCTAAATGGAAAATGAAAATTTTCATTTCAAAGTAAAATTGTCATAAAATTTTAATTCAAATGACGCCTCCAGGTCATTGCAGTGTCAAGCGCTAGGGGCCTCAGTTTCCTCAGTTGCAAGACGCCCTCCGAGCCCCTAATCCGGGACCTAAGGACTCCGGTGGAGAAAGCAAACCCACTCCACTTTAGGGAACTGGGCATTCCCGGCAGCCCCGGGGCAACAAGTTGCCCGAGGGTCGGCAAAGACATTTGGGCGGGTCACTGGAGGGTCAATTTCCCTACTCGTAAAAGGACGGGCTTGGCCCCAGCTCCGCGCCCCCGCTCCAGCCCCACTCCCACCCTGGCCCGCTCGGCCCCCTGCGAAGAGAGGCCTTCCCCGGGCGCCCTCCCCCCGCCCCGGCCCCGGTCCCCGCGCCGCTCCCTCACCGGGCCCTGGCTGCGCGGCAGCCGGCGGCAGGGGCAGCGGCGGGGCGGTGGCGGCGGCGGCCGGGCGCGGGCCGCTGCTGTTGATGATGTAGTGGGAGACGCGCGAGTTCTCCGAGACGCTGAGCACATAGTCCCCGGGGCTGGTGCTCGAGTCCCGCACCAGGAAGACCCCGTGCCGCTGGCCCTGCAGCAGCGCCACCGCCTCCTGCCGGCTCAGCCGCCCCCAGTACCAGCTGCTCCGCTCCTCCGAGTCGAAGTTGCCCGCCATGGCCGCCTCCGCCCCGACACGCTGGGCCTGGGCCCGGGCCCGGGCCTGGCCCACCGAAGACGATCCCGCCGCCGCCGCTGCCGCCGCCCCTCCGCCCGCGCGCGCGCCCCTCCACGCCCGCGCGCCGGCCGGCCGGCCTGCCCGCCCCGACCGACGACCGACCGACCGACCGACCGCCCGCCGCCCAGCAGACCGGCTCCGGCCTCTGCTCCTCAGCAGCGCCTGAAATGGCGGCGGCGGGCCTTCCCCACCGGAAGTGACGCGCCCCACCAGGGGCGGAGGGGGAGAGGAGGCGGGCGGGTGGCCTGCCGGGAAAGGAGACTGGCGGCCGCCATTGGGAGAAGGGCAAGTGGAAGCATGCGCACTGTTTCTTAAGCCGTCTACCCGGGTCTCCTCCCTGGGCTCTCGGGTGTCACTCACTGGCCCCGGCCGGAACTGCAGCTGATTCCAGGGAGGGGCCGGGGAGGCGAGCAGGGGGCGGGGCTTGCCTGGGGGGGGGGGGTGTCCCTGTCACTCTTCACCCGTTTCCGCCTTCGAGTCACGGAATCCTTGAACCACAGAATGGAATGTTGGGGCTGGAAGGAAGCATTGGCGTCCTGGAGACTTCCTCTTGGGGGCCCCCGTTTTCCTTTAAACCTTCCCCCCCTTTGACAGGGATCTTGCATTTAGAGCTGCGGCGTCCGTGGAGGCCAAGTGTCCGGCAGACAAGTTCAGAAACCCGTCCGAGGCCACGCAGCCAGCGAGCGTCATGACTGGGGTCCCCGTGGCGCCCCCCGATCCTACCTGCTTCCACTGGAGCATCAGTCAATTCATGAGCATTGATTGTGTGACTGCCTCTGGTCCGGCGCGGTGCTAAGCACCAAGGACCCGCCGACCGGGTCTTCTTTATTAGAAGAATGGAAGCTCCCTGAGGGCAGGCGAATTTGGAACTCAAAAAATGTTTTAAAAATAGATGTTAAAAATGAATACTAAAATTAAAAATGAAAAAATCTCTATCACCAGTATTAAACACTGTGCTAGGCACATTGTGCTTAATAAGTGTTTTTTCATTCGTTCATTTTTCATTTATCATTTTTATAACCTTTCATTCATTTCTGTAATTCACATATATCATTCATCTCTCCCCTTCACCCACCATCTCACTTGTTTTACAAAAGATCTGTGCACCCTTCTGACCAATTCATTTCTCAAGAACCTTCAGGAGCTCCCCATTGTCCATAACCTTCTGACCCCAGTGTTCCAGGTCCTCCATAATCAGAGCCTAACCTGCTGCTCCAGCCACCTTTGTCCCACTACTACTCCTAGACACTATAGTAGGAGTCAGTCAATGAGCGCCAAGTATTTGCTACCTTTCACAGCTATACAAGGCACAAAGGATACAAACACAAAAGTGAAACAATCTCACCCCTCAAGGAGCTTACATTCTATAAAGGAGACACACACATCTACCTCTATCCACATATATACATACATACATACATACACGCACACATATACTGCACTAATACTTTTGGAAAATTATGCATGTGTCTATACATACACATATATACAAAACATGTGTGTATATATCTATATATGTAAACTACATATATGCTGTGCAAAATTTAAAACTATGTATGTATATACCTGTATGTGCAGCACACATAATAACACACAATACAACACATATGTGACATGTAGATAGCATATAAACACATATTTAAAATAAATACAAGGTAATTTGGGGTCCAGACCAACTGGACCATTTCCCCATTCCCTACCACACACAACCTAGTCTCTCCTGATTCTGTGACTTAGCTCCCAGTCAAGGACTCCTGCCTCCCTCACCCCAGTCTTGTCTCTGCTATGGTTCTTCCTTACCTTCAAGGACTCATTGACCTCTAGAAAGCTACCTCCCCCAGGAAGCCTCAGGCACCCCTAACCCTAATCTTCCCTCCTCTTCCCAGCTCAAAGTGATCATTCCAATGACTGTCACCTCAAATTTTAATTCAATAAATTAAATTCAACAAATATGTAATAAGTGCCCTCTCCATATAAGGCACTTCAGATGCAAATGGGGAAAAACAGATTGCAATTTCTTAGTTCTGCTCTTATCTCCCATGCACAAATTTCACTACCAACTGGAGAACTATGTGTACACATCCTCACCTTTCCCCATCCCCCAGCCTCATCTCCACTACCAATCAATCCCGGGCTTCTTAAGAACAGGGTTTGAGCCCTATCTTATCTAGGCGCATTCTAGTGCAGTCTTGAAAGCACTTAGGAACTTGTTTCTGAATAGAACTCAGTACTGCCGGGGAAGCCACTTGCCCCACCTCACACAGAGTTGGTGCCCTTCCCCCTCCCTCAACCATTCATTCCTCTCATGCCATTAAAGCTTTGCAGAGCCAGAATGCAGTGATTATACAGTACTGTACAGAGACCAGAACCTAACACCTTTGGAGAAATGGGTGGGACTGTTCTGGGCATGACTCAGAGGACCAGTGCTAGGGTGGGGACCGAGGGGAGAGGAGTTAGTGCTGGATCTTAGTTATAAACTTACTCCATAAACTCTCCCACCAAATTAGAGGAGACTGCCCCACCCTACTTCAACCCTCCTGGGGCTACAGAGTCTATTTTTGTACCTTCCTTTCCTTCTCCCCAAGACCCAATATGAGCCAGAAACTATGTAAAAGTGACTAAAGTCCTGGACTTGGGGTGGGAGGACTTGACTTCAGATCCTGCCTCAGACACTAGCATTTCATTTCTCTGGGCCTCAATTTCCTCTTAAAATGGGAATAGAAACACTACCAGGGTGGTTTTAAGGATGAAAAGAGATAACAAGTGTGATGCCCTTTGCAAACCTTAAAGTGCTACAGCAATGATAGTTATTGTTATTAATACACAAACCTTAAATAATAATAGCCCTGGAGCTGGAGGAAGGGAGAGTAGGTAGCCAGTAGATCATAGATGGTGAGCTCCCAGGCCCACCAGACCACAACCAGGCTCTCTCCAGGCACATGGCCATGGGCCTCTCCCTCCCCCTAAAGAAAGGATGTTTCTTTATTTCCTTAGCTTGGTTTAACTAAGTTGTGTACCTATAATTTTGACATTTTATTATTGTAAGGGGACGCTTGTGACATTGTCCTTGCCCCATCTGGTCCCCTCCTCTAACTATTCTAACTCAAGTGCTGCCTTTCTCAAGTCCATGAAAAAAAGCCAGAGAATCTTTGCATCCATTATATGGTAGTAGCTGCTTCCCCCAGTCTCCCATACCTCCTCCTAGTTGCCCTTCCAGTCTTGAGGTATGATCGGAGATAATCCTAATGGCATTTAGTGAGAGTTACTACAGGTGTGTGACTCTACCCAAGTCATTTGACCTATTCAGGCCTGTTTCCTTTTCTGCAAAATGAAATGGGTCAGGATCAACTTTTTTGGAACAAAGGTTCTTGTTTCAATATGGAATAGATGTCTAGGCTGGAGAGTACGGTGGATGGAATGCTGGGCCTGGAGTAAGGCAGATATGAGTTTAAATTCAGCCTCAGACTCTTACTAGTGATGTGATCCTGGGCAGTCACTTCATTTCTGTTTGCTTCAGCTTCCTGAACTGTAAAAAGGTGATCATATATCTCATTCCTCAGATCTAATCCAGGGTGGGAGTGTAGTGAGGTTCAAATGAGATGATATTTGTAAAACATGACATATAAATGCTAGCTATTATTAGTTTTGTTCAAACTCTGAGAATCTGTGACTCTGCAAAGAGCCGCTGAGGAAAAAGTAAGCTTTCCTCCATCTCTGGTATTCCATCACTTCCCACAGGACCAATAGAAATACTCTTCAATCCAGGGTCCCAGCCCCTGCTTCAAGCTTTTCTGAATTTCCATCCTCTCCAGCTTCCTGCTGGCCTCTCCCCTCTCACCCTGGCCTTCTAGAAGGCTGGTTTTAATCATGGTTTCCTGACTCACTCCCTCCCCCACCGACATGCACACCTGCACCAGCCTCCTCTTTCACCCATTGTTCTACTTCCTCCTAGTGTCCTTCCCAATGGATGCGTGGACCGACACTGGCTCCCCCCAAGCAGTTTCCTGGAAAGAACGTGAGAAAGAAAGCCAAAGGATTTAGGCTTGAATGCCAGGACTGCTACTCACTGGGCTTGTGTGATCTTGGGTATCATCTACCTACGCTTTCGTTTGCACCTCAGTATAATGTGAGGATTTGGCTAGATTAGAGGTTAGCACTCACTCTCTCTTATTGTAAAGGGACACTTGTGACACTGCCCCCCCCCAATCTGGTCCCCCTCCCAAGTATTCCAACTCAAGTGCTGCTTTTCTTAAGTCCATGGACAGCCAGAGAATCATTGTATTCATTATATGGTAGTAGCTGCCTCCCCCAATGTCCCATGCATCTAACAGTACGTCTAAACAGAGAGGTCATGGAATGAGGTGGAGAATAAGTAGGCCCCGGAATTAGGAAGACTTCTGCCACTTGTTGGCTGTAGGACCCCAAATTACTTACCATCTCAGGACTATGAGTGCCAAGAATATAAATTACAGGAAGGTGCCTATCTGCCCTGGGAGAAGGAGCTTCCACTTTGGGGAGATCTGTGTGCTGAATGCACTAGCCTTTGTCTGCTTCAGTTTACTTATCTGTGAAATGGGGACAATAATTACAATTATTACATTATAATTAACGATTGCTGTGAGGATGAAATGAGAATACTGGCAAATCACTTTGCCAACCTTAAAGTATCATAGAAATGCTAACTTTTATTATTTTCTTCATGTGAAATGAGAATGGATTAGCTTGTTTTGGTTTCCATGAAAAGCAACAACTTGGATGGAGCCAGTAAGGCAGAAAATTTAGAAGGGGCAGTCATGAACCCCTGAGGTGGAGGCAGTGAGGTGCTGAAGTAGATAGAGCACCCATCTTAGAGTCAGGAGGACCTGAGTTCAGATCAGACGTTAGACTAGCTCTGTGACCCTGGGCAAGTCATTTAAGCCCTATTACCTCAAAAAAAAAGGGAGGGAAGGAAGGAAGGACAGAGAGAGAGAAAGAGAGATAAAAGGAAGGAAGAAAGGAAGGAAGGAAGGAAGGAAGGAAGGAAATTCTCAACTTAACCCTAACTCCATCCTCAGGGCCTCCAGCCTCTCTCCAGTGATATTCCCCAGCTAAGATAAGTAAACCTAGTGTTCCTTCCTTCCCCACATGAAGTCTCTTCTAACTTAGAAGTTCTACCTACTGCTGAACTTTTGTCTCAATCAACTACATCTTTCTGAATGACCTCTTATATTTTCACATCATGAAATACCAAATGCATTTGAAGTCACGCCATATGTTTCTTGTCCTGGGAAGCAGTTGCCCAAGAAGCCAAAATTGTTAGTTACTGCTCTGGGTATGACTCCTATCCATCATACATTTCATGGATGTGTCTGCCCACCTTGGATTCTGTTCAGAAGCCTGATGACCATCCCATGAAAGTCAGACAGAATGAGACTAGGGGAAATCTTGAGATGGGCAAGGGAAGAGGGTGCTATTGTATGAGTGTATGCTGAAGTTTTGCTTGAATAGACTAAGGCCAGAATGGAGGAAAGCCTGCAAAATCACAAAGTGGCTGGGGGAGGACACAGCTCGATTCCCCAGCCTGGCACAAATGTGGCACCTAACTGCCAAAATGCTGCCCGGATGAATGAGTCCTGCCAGTATCCTGGGCAGAACCATAACTACTATGGAACAAATGGGGCTTTGTCCCCCCTAGGGAGTGCTTCTCCCTGGATAGTGATTTCCTTTCTGTTACAAATGCACTCTGTACATCACCTCTCATATCTGGGCCTTCCAAAGATTTCTCTCTTTAGGTCCCGTTGATGTGATACTTCCTCCAAGGTACCTGCTTTCTCCTTCCATCTTCCAGTATAAACTCTGGTTTTAAGTGATAAAGTGAAAAGTCGTCTGCTATCTCACCGAACTATGTTCACAATCAGATTGGTCTCTGTTCTGCTGCAGCCCAAAACTATTTTTGACACAGAAATAAAAATTCCTATCTACTGCTTTGTTGCCATGCCATATTATTGAATTGTTTTGAGTTCATAGTCCAATAAAATCCTCAGGATTTTTAAGCTAACTGTTGACTTACCACTCAGAATTTTCAGGAGACAGTTTTGAAGATCTTCCTTGTACTTGAGAAATTGACTTTTTGGGTTGGCTCAGTGAATAGAGCACCAGCCCTGGAGTCAGGAGGATCTGAGTTCAAATCCAGCCTCAGACACTTGACACACTAGCTGTGTAACTTTGGGTGAGTCACTTAACCCCAATCACCCTCCAAAAAGCAAAAGAAAAAAAAGAAATTGACTTTTTGAACCCGAGTAGTATTTCACATTTATCCCAATTAATTTCATCTTATTAAATTTCATCTTATTAAATTCCAGCTCATTGAAATCTTTTTAGGATCCTCATTCTATTATCTAGCATGTTAGTTGTGCCTTCATGTTTTGCGTCATCCTCAATTCTAATAAGCAAGCCTCTACAAATAAAAACCAACCTTTACAGGACCAAGGACAGTTCCTCGGTGGGCTCTCTTAGAGACCTTCCTACCAGCTGCTTTGAATTCATTAATAATTATTTGAGGTCTAATCATTCAGTCCATTCTGAATTCAGCTACGGCGTCTTCATCTGCCCTACATCTCTCCATCTTGTCTGGAACATGAGAAATTTTATCAAACACTAAAATACACGTCAACAGTATTTGAATTCCCCAGTCTAGTAACCATGGAAGAAAATGAAATAATATCAGACTGACACAACCTGTCCCTGAGGAAGCTGTTTTGGCTTTTAAGATTCACTTTTTACTTCCTAAATGCCCACAGATCATCCTTTTTATTGATATATTATAGAGTGTTTCCAGGAACTAATGTCAAACTCACTGTAGTTTATAGATATTACCTCTTGATTTCTTTAGGAATCAGGACCATGCTTTCCTCTCTCTGGTCCTGGGGCTTCACAGTCTCTCCTGGTTTTCACAATCTTTCAGATGGCTCTGACAATAGCTCAGGCACCATCCTTCATTCAATTGGGCCTAGGGACTAGAACTTAGTGAGTGTGGCCAAGTGCTTCCTTACTGTCTTCTTATCTATCTTCTATTTCGGTTTCCTATTAACCCCTTTGGTTCCATGCTAATAGCATTCTTCTTGACAGACAAAAGAAGTATTGGAGAGTTCTACATTGTCTGTGCAATCCAGGTTTCTAGCCACATTGTGAGCATTTTGCAAGAGACTCTCCAAATTCATGGATGTCTACACCTGGGACTATCACCATCCCATCCATCTCTCAGGAGTTCCCTGTTCTTTGACTCTGATAAAGTTGGTTTGTTGTTTTTTTTAAATCACTTTCTGTTGTTCTTAGACTCCATCATTGGCCCCATCTCATCCCAGGCTTTAGTTCTCCTGGTGCTGTTCTTACAAGAACTGTGCACTCAGTATCACAACATTTAAGAGTAAAAGGGAGCTCAATGACCGTCATCTCACCCATCTTGAACACAAAAGGAGCCCCCACTACAATATACCAAATGAGTGCTTATCCAGCTTCTGTTTGAAGACCTCCAAGGAAGACGAACCCATCACCTTTCAAAGCAGCCCATACCACATTTGGACAGCTTGAAATGTTTGTTTGTTTATTATATCAAGTCAAATTTTCTTCTCTGTAACTCTGCCCTCTAAGGCCAAACAGAACAAATCTAATCCTTCAAATGAGAGCCCTCCAAAGATTGGATGACAACATACTTGTCTGTCTGTCCGTCTGTCCATCCATCTATCTATCTTTCTATCCATCTACCCATCTATCTTTCTATCCATCTACCCATATGTCTGTCTGTCTGTCTATCCATCCATCTATCTATCCACCTATCTGTCTGTCTATTTATCTCTCTATCTATATCTGTCTATCTGTCTGTCTATCTATTTATCTATTATATATGTGTGTATATAATATCACCTCACATAACATCATATCATATATCATATATCATATCATATTGAGTCTTCTTTTAACCAGGCTAAACACTCCCAGTTTAACGAGTTTTCATATGACACGAATGCAAGGCGTTTTCACTGTCCTGGCTGCTCTTTTCTAGGCATTCTCCCGATTCTTAGAATCCTCTGTGGATCCCAGAAGTGAGCAAAACATTCTTGATGTAGTTGGACCAAGGCAGAAATGAGAGACAAAAACCTCCTTGGAGTCATGGAAAGTTGGATTGTAGGCACTTAAGTCATACATACTTGTTGATCGGTTGCTTAATTGAAGGAAGCACCTGAGTGATGATGTGGTGGGACCCATGGTAGGTAGCACTCTCCGGCCCTAAGCCAGGCCCTTTGGGTGCCTGGCCCCAGCTGCTGTGGGCTTTGTGATAGGACCCTCAGTGGGGCACAGGAAATAGAGCATACAGAAAACCTCTTCTCCAGTTTTCTTCATTTTGTGTATACACCCCTCTATGGTAATAGGCACCTGTAAAAGCTTAGCATTTGAAGTCATCTCCAGTTTGAGAAGCGATCAGGACCTGAGGCTGACTGAGGGAACAGCAAATTTCTATACCTCACTCACTCTGAGTCATGTACTCATTGAGTGGAGTGATAAGGGCACTCACATCTTTGTTTCTTTTTCTCTTCCTCTCCCTCTTACATGTACAGCTAAATTTATGTAAGTTATATGTGCAGATCATGTGATTCCAAGGTATGACTTATTAAAATCTAATTGGTCAGTGAGCTCCCTATGCGTCCACATGGATCTTCTGACACTACTTACCCTTTTCTTTTCTTTTCTTTTCTTTTTTTGGTGCTTTGTCGCTTTTTCTTTAGGACTTAAAACAGGTTCTTAATACACAGCAACAGTTAATTCCAAGTACAATCTAAAAAAATGTTAAAAGTCAATGTTCCCTACTCATTTAGAGGCAACTTAATGGCACATATACACTAAACATTATTCGTAGCAGACAAGCTACTCTCTCTTTTCTTCTTAATTGGAAATATCTTGGTTGACACCTCCAGAGTTTTATTCTTGAGAGTTCCCAATCCCTATTCAGTAGACAGGGAAAAGACTAATAGGGTCCACCTGTAGGGCTTGTGTTTGGGGGAGGGGAGGTTATGATGGATAAGGTTAGAAAGGGAAGCTGTGTCCTGATCATTGAGAGCCTGATACCAGACTGGGAAGTTTACATTTTAGCCAATAAGTAAACAGGTAGCTGAAATTTCTTGACCTGGAGAATGACATGGGGAAAGCAGCATTTTAGGAAAATCAACCAAGGAACAACAAACAGTGAAGAGTACTAAAAGCATAGAGGGAGAGACTGGAGGCAGGGAGGAAGGTTTGGAGGCTGTTGTAATAGTTAAAGAAGGAGGTGCAGAGTGCCTGGACTAGGTGTGGCAGCTGGGGAAGAAAAGGAGAAATGAGAGGCATTGACAAGGAAGCATCTCTGGTACTTGGTGATTGATTGATTGATAGACTGATTGATAGATGGATGTGGTGAGTCATAGAGGAAAGTGGCAGGTCACAGTGAAAAGAGCCCTGGCTCTGGAGTCAGGTGACTTAGGTTCAGATACCCCCCTCAGGTGCTTACTACCTGTGTGACTTTGGGTGAGTCCCCTCCCTCCATGTTCTTCAGTTTCCTCATCTGTAATATAAGGTTGTTGAACTAGATGGCTTCTTAGATCAATTCCAGTTTCAGATGTATGAATCAAAACAGAAAATGGAGCAAGAGAAAGCTCAACTCTAACTGCTAGATCAGACAGCTTGGGAAACAATAGGCATGAGCTAGAAAGGAGAATAGCAGTGGAAGGGGGGAGGGGTCTCTCCATAGTTGCCATGGAAAATAATCCAGGTGGCAGCAGGAGGCCCCAGCTGAAAGGAATTGGAGAGAAGCTAGATAGGTGGAGCCAGACAGGGCAGAGATGAACCTAAAAAAATAACCCATCGCTACACACAGTATTGGTCATGAGTGGGACCAATTAGAATACTAATGATGGTTAATGATGATGATAACGATGATGATGATGAGGGTGATGGTGATGGTGATGATGATGATGATGATGGTATTCTCAAGTCTGTAGAGCACTTTCCTCCTAACAGTCTTGTGAAGCAGGCAGTGTTGGTATTATTATCCCCCATTTTACAGATGAAGAGACTGAGGCTCAGAGATGGTAAGTGAGTTGCTCAGGGTCACATGATTAACGAGTGCCGATGCTGGGCTCCAGACCAGGTGTCCTGACTCTGAATCCCATGTTTCCGATTCTCTCACAATGCTCAATTAGCTCCGTGCCCGCATAAAATAGCCAGTAACAATTCCAGAACCCTAGACTTCATCTCTTGCAAAGTCAGCTTTCCTTGACTTGAGGGTACTTCCAGCTTTGATCTTTCACAGATCCTTAATCTGCAACCTCACCTTCATAGGATATTCTCCATAGGATTTCCTCCACAGGACCACAGATGTAGGACTGGAGGAGACCCAGAAGGCCATCTAATCCAGTCTGCCCCTCCCATAATTTTATAGATGAGAAAACCGAGGCTTGCCCAAGGTCCCAGAGGTAGCAAGCATCAGTGGTGGGATTTGAACCCAAGTCCCCTGACTCTTTCCATTGACTCCAAACTGCTTTTCTCTATCAGGTTTAGGACCTGTACCCTTGGCCATTGGCCTAGGAGGCAATGTGGTCATGTGAAAAGGGCGAGAAAGTCGAAGGTTGACAGACAACCAGAAATCCAAGACCAGAAATGATACTGGCTACCTGTGTATCCTTAGGTTGAAGGTTAAGTAGGTTACTTAACCTTTCTTGGTATCAGTTTCCTTATACGAAAGATGAGGGGGTTGGAAATGAATGAAGTCCAGCAGATGAAGATCAGTTGAAATGTGCCTTCCAATTCTAAATCTTATGATCCTGATTTAGGGAGTCAATGAGGCTTTTCCCTGGCCAAAATATAGCCCCAAAGCCACTAGATTTTTGTAGGTGACAGATACACATAATAAAGGAAAGAATTAGGGCTAGGTGGGTGAAGAAAAATGACCTGGTCTCCTTTGCTGATCTTTGGCTCTGACTTAAGTTCGTTTACATGCTAATCTAGAGAGGATTTTTAGAATGTCTAATTCTAAGGGAGAGCATCATCAGGAACCTAGATACCAATGTAGAAAAGACTTAATCTTAATCTAGAGCAGAGGTTCCCAAACTTATTTGGCCTACTGCCACCTTTTTAAAAAAAATTACTCAGTGTCCCCCTAGAAATCTACTTTATTTAACTCTTTAATGTTCTTTTTTAATTTGCATAATTTCAAAAATACATAATTTTAAGTGACCCATCTTAAATTTAATAATTTATTGTAAATTTGTGGGGTTTTTCCTGCATTGACATCTTGATAACACAATATTGCATCATGTAACCATATAGCATTGTATTGTGAACAAGTCATCATCCACATATATTCATGCTGATGCATGCTGGACTTTCCAACAGTGTCCAACACACTCACCTGCTAACTCTTGCTTGTTAGGACTTGTCAGACTTGACCACTGATCAATTATAACTGTATTTTATGTGTTTATTTGAAAAAAAAAGTAATCACTACTTTAACTCTTACATAGCAGATGAAACATGTATGAATAGATTTTCAAATTTTTCTTTTCTTCTCTTCTTATGCTTCTACCACCCCCCTATTTTTTTCAGCACTCCCCAATTACACCTGAGGCTACTACTGCCCTCCTGGATTGGTCCAGCATCCCCTGGCCAGGATTTGATACTGGTCAATTTGAGGACCTTCTAGAGGCATTCTGCCTCCCTTCCAATACCCGTCACCAATTTGCACTTATCTAGGAGAGGTTCTGGCCACCCTAGCCTAGCCCATAAGAGCAGAGATCAGCTAGAAGCCAAGTTGCACTGCATTTCAAAAAGATAGGTATGTATATGGAAATGTTCAAATTTAAGAGGAAAGAGAGGAAAGCACTTGGGTAAGGAGAAAAGGATGAAAGAAGAGAAATTATATTAAAATGAGAACTATAGACTACCTGGTCCAGATGGAGGGAATGGAAAATGAGTTTCTAGCTGACTTTTTTTTTAAAGCAATCCTTATGGAGAGAAGAATCTTTTTTGTATTTTTAAATTTTTTCTTATTATGAACTGGAAAATCATCAACAAGAACATTTCCATATACAAAGAAAGCCAGAAAATGGAGGTTATATATCAAACCATAAATCTACTACATATAATCTGTTCCTTTCTAGTTAATATATATTAAATTTAAGGTAACAGTACCAACATTTTCCTGCTTCCCTTTGTCTCCATCTGAATCTCATTTGGGTGTCCTCTGTGAATTTTTAAAAATCTAACTAGTTTTTAAAATTAAAATTGCTGCTCCTTTGTTTCATCTCTTTCCCTTTTCCTGGTATTACTATCGCTATTTCTCTATTTTTCCCCTAAAACTCTCCCTCCCCCCGCAAATAAAGTCCGCTGCCTTGTAATAAAAGTATAGTCAGGTAAAATAAATTTGTGTTGCAGTGGTAAGAGTCACTTACTGGAAATGTATCTCTCATTCTTCCTAAAGCCCACTAAGACTCCACCAAGATGAAAGGTATGCTTCCTCATAAATCTCAAATTGTGATTGGTCATTGCATTGATTGAAGATCTTAAGTCTTTCCAAATTGTTTTCCTTTATAATGTTGTGGTCATTGTATAAAAGTTGACTTATTCTGTTCACTTGACTCCACATCAGTTCATATAAATCTTCCCAGATTTCTCTGAATTTGTCCCTCTGGTCATTGCTTATAGTACAAATATTCTATTATATTTGTGTGCCATTCCCCAGTTAAGGCATGCATTTTGGTGCCAGTTCTCTAACATACAAAAAGTTGTACTATAAGTTTGTTTATACATATGTGTATCAATAATGAGATATTCACAACACCCATGATGGTTATGAATATGCTGGTATAGTTTTGGATCACAAAATGTAGCAAACTCTCCACATGGAAGGCAGAACCAAGGTATTTATTCAGAAACCATAACACTGA
>CM053593.1:365602978-365653455 GCA_028646575.1 Pseudocheirus occidentalis
GAAGTAAGGAGCTAAGCCTTTGAGGTGCTAAGTGCCTTTAGTAGGTGCCAATAGAAAGGGGCATGGAAGATCTTCTGATTTCATTAACATTACAATATGGACTCACTTCTCTCTTTCTTTTATCTCTTTGGTCTAAGTGCCTAGTAGTAGTATTACTGGGCCAGTGGGCATGCACAGTTTAGTGACTTTAGGGTATTCCAATTCTGATCTCTACTATCAGTGCAGTTCCATGCCTATCTTCCCTTCCAACAATTGAAGTTTTCCTTATGTGTCACCTTTGTCAACCAGATGAGGTGAGGTAGACCCTCAGCATTGTTTGAATTTGAATTTCTCTTTTTATTAGTGATTCAGAGCATATTTTCATATGATTGCTGATAGCTTGGATTTATTTCCTTGAAAATGATATGTTCATATCCTTTGGTTATTTGTTTCCTGGAAAATAGTTATTGTTCTTAAATATTTAAATGAATTCCCTGCATATCTTAGATATCAGAACTTTATCAGAGCAAATTGCTACAAAATTTTCCCCCAGTTAACTGTTTCCCTCCTAATTCTGATTTCGTTGCTTTAATTTTTATTTTAAAATTTTCTACTTGATATGCATAGACATATGTGTGGTAACTTTCTAATATAAAGATATAACTCAGTTCTCATATGGCATTAGTAAATGCATTCTGGAGTTAGTCCTACCCTGTCTCTAAGAGAGACTGTGATTTTCCCTTATATGGGGAGTAAGTGAAGCTTGTACTGTATGTTTGCCCTTTGCTTACCTATCTTCGAGAGGGCTGTTGGTCTAAAATTATATCTATCTGCCCCACCTCAAATATTTGTTAGTCTAGGGGAGGGTAATACTTAGCTAATGACCCCCCAGCTTTGTCCCCTCCCAATAAACATTGGTTAAACAAAACACCATCATGAATTGCTAGGAACACTCTTTACCAAGCAAGCAGCAAATAGAAGCTGGAAAAAATATACAGATTAGGATGAAAATAGAATCTGCCAAGGTAAATGACCTCTTCTGCTTGACGTCAAGAAAAAGGTACCTCAGTTCTACCAAGGAGAGAACACTCTTGTGGCAGAGGTTGGGGGAGAGAAGAGTACAGCAGTCTGCTCTTAAGAGTCTCCAGGGTTGTAGGCTCTGCCAATTAAGGAACATGTTGAGGCCAACTCCTTATACACCTGTAGCTTCAGGTAGATTTCATGCTCACCGTTTTAAAAATACCAAGCTCACCTCTCTCAATAGCCCCTTTTGAAGTCTTCCAGCCATTCCCAGAAGTCCCTTCTCCACTCCTACAGATACAGTCAGGGATATGCTGGAGGCAGATCAGACTGGCTCTTGAGAGACAAGTGTTAAATTTTCCACATAAGCACTTATACCTTGGAAATGAGAAAATGCTACAAATCAGAGTTTGATTCATGGGTTTATTGATCTTCTAGACTTAAGAATACAATTATTCAAAGTGCTAATGATGCAGATTTAACTTAAAAATGTGTCATGTGTACTGTTTTCCTCCCAGAAAGCCCATGGTTAAACACTTACCAGAGCATCATCCCTGGATACAATTCAGCATTGACTCAGCCAATCAGGAATCACATGTCCCTCTGCCTGATGTGACATCACAGGACTATTACTCAGGAAAACTATCTCAGGCTTTGCCAGAAGGAGGGTTACATGTAATGAAATATTTATCTTCTCTAACCTTTACTTATTAAAAAAAATACTTGCCCTATCCATAGTTATGAAAGGAACCGTCTTCTAGTCTTCTCTAATTTGCTTATGATATGGCTTTTAATGTTTAGGATATGTATCCATTTGGAGCTTATGTATATAGTATGAGACATTGATCTAAACTTAATTTCCTCCTAGCCTGGTTTCCAGTTTGGGAAAAGATTATTCTTACGAGGGATTTCAACCACACATAAATCTGATCAAGGTCTTTCTCTGCCAAAATCAGAGCATTAATTATACTCTTTGCTTGTCTTGCTTATACTTTCGTCTTTTAGAAGGTAGCAAAAGGAATGAGAGGAACCACTGTTCTGAGCTTGTTTCTGATGAACAAAGAACTGGTTGATGAAATGGAAACATTAGGAACCTTGGATGAATTTAATTGTATCTTCTAAGAGTTCATTATAGGTAAGGAGGATCAGTGTCCCAGAATAGTCTAATATATCCCTACATTTCAGGAGAGCAGATTTCAAAAATTTCAGAGAAAATATTGATACAGTAACATGACTTGGAACTCTAAGAAAGATGGGAAACTCTTGAGAATTAAATTCGTTTAAGTGATGAATGAAAAGTAGAAGCATCAAGAAATACTTATGTGGTTGCACAGGGAACTCTCTAATAAGGTTGTTTTTTTTTAAAGGACACATATCTAGCTGAGGTCTGGTTCATGTGCCTACTTAGCTGATGCACCTTCCCCACATGAAGAAGCTGAGAATGCTGCTTCTAGGTGAGTCAGAATGACTTTTATGGGAAGTGTCTTGGAGATACTGTGGAATGCACATGGACATCCCACAGCTGGTTCACAGCCTATGGTGAATGAGAGGCTCTTGAGTGACTACAAAAGCATTCAAATTCAAAATTCCACCTTTACTCTCTTCCCTTTCATCTGCTCTGTTCCTGGTGGTATAACCAATTGTCTGGTGAGAAACACTGCTGTTAGGGGAGAGGGTATGGGGCCTTCTCCCCTCTGAGGCCATAGAGCCCCATGAAAGGACCTTGATTCTTTGTCTCTGCATTTTTTTCCCATTTTAGGTGAAGGGAGGGGTGCCTTCTCAACTTTGTGAATTTTGAAAGATCTGGAGGTACCTCAGCATCCTGGGATCCATAGCCTGAGCCCCAGAACCAATGCATCTCTGAGGAGTGACTTTCAGGACCTCTGTCCAACAGAAGCTGAGGTGGGGATTTATTCAGATATCATGCCACATGAACTGAGGAAATGAGCTAAGTTTTTAGCCTACTCTGCCCTGGGGTAGGGTGAGGGACACACATAAGGATCCATATGGGTGGCATATTGACTTAGAAAACCCCATATTAACATTATCTATATCCTATTATGTTTTTGTGTATTTTATTAAATATTTTCCAATTGCATTTTAATCTGGTGGGCCATAGAGCTGCATGCTTGACATCTCTTTGCCCTAAATCTCAAGTAATTAGATAAATGAAAATTAAAGCAACTCTGAGGCATCAACCTCATGCCTTCCTAATTGGAAAAGTTACCAAAAAATGGAAAATGATAAATGTTGGAGGGGCTGTGAGAAAATAGGCACATTAACACATGGTTTGTAGAATTGTGAATTGGCCCAGCCATTCTGGCAAGCAATTTAGAACTATGCACAAAAAAGATGACCAGGTGATACCATCATTAAGCATATATGCCTTTTTTTTTTAAAAAGAGAGTTATATGTACAAAACTATTTATAGCAGGTTTTTTGTGGTAGCAAAGAAATAGAAACTGAAGGGGTACCCATCAGCTGGAGAATATCTTAAAAAGTTATAATGTATGAATAAAATAAAATACTATTGTGCTACAAGAAATTATAAAAGAACTAGTTTCTAAGCAATCTAGAAGGATTTGTATGAACTGATGCAGAGTGAAGTGAGTAGAACCAGGACAATATATGCAATAACAACAACACTATAAATATAAACACTTTGAAAGACTTAAGAATTTTTATAAACAACCACAATTCCAGAAACCTCATTTGATGAAGCATATTACCCACCTCCTGACAGAGGATTGATAGATGCGGTACATATTAAATCGTGCATTTTTAGGCAAAACCAATGTAAGAATTTGCTTTGCTTGACTATGAATATTTATAACAAGTGTTTTCTTTTTCTTAATGGGATGGGGAGATGGGAAGGAGACAATATAAATGCTTATTAATTGAAAAAATAATATTTAATTTAAAAAGACTAGACCAAAGAATGGACGAAGATTTGTTTAAAAAAAAAATAGACAAGAACCCAAAAAGAGGTGGCAAAAAAAAGGCTATGTTGGAGACAGATAATAGCAAAGTAAGGATGCATAGTCCTGCTAGGGTGGGTGGAACAGGTGAATAGATGGTAGAGAGAAAACATAACTATTCAATTCCTATTTTATTTCTGCTTTCTATTTGGGCTAGAAAGGATAAAACAAAAAAAAAATTGTTGTAAGAGATGAAAGCAAATTTATGGCAGCCCCCAAAAGACAGGATGACATGTGGGATGTAATAAATCCACAGGAAACTGAAAGGACTTGGTGGGGTTATTGTTGAACCTTCATCTATTGTGGATTTTGTTTGTTTGCTTGTTTTTTGGAGGGGGAAGGCAGGGCAATTGGGGCTAAGTGATTTGCCCAAGGTCACACTGGCTGGTAAGTGTTAAGTGTCTAAGGCTGGATTTGAACTCAGGTCCTCTTGACTCCAGGGGCAGTGCTTTATTCACTGAGCCACCTAGCAGCCCCCTATCTATTGTGTTTAAGAAATAATAGAGGGCAGCTAGGTGGTAAAGTGGATGGAGCACTGATTCTGGAGTCAGGAGGACCAGTTCTGGCTTCATACACTTACTAGTTTGGTGACCCTGGGAAACTCACTGAAATCAACAAAGAAGGAAGGAAGGAAGGGGTTGGGGGGGTGGGGTGGGGAGAGAGAATGAGAGGGAGATTAAAGAACTGGAGATAAGCAAATGTCGTCCCAGTTTTCAAAAAAGGAGGATGTAGATTCTGAAAGCCACAATCCAGTGAGTTTGGCATCAAACCCAGCAAAATCCCAGAATAGATTGTCAGTCAGCAGAATGACTTTTGATAATCGAAAAGGGAATTGTACACACCAGCATGGGTACATTAAGACCAGGTTCTGCCAGAAGAGTATCAATTCCTTTTTTTATGAGGTGATTAGACTGATTAGATCAGTCTTCGAGAGAATCTTAAGTTCAATGAGTCCTTTGACAATCTCTCATGATACCTTAGATGACAAAATGGCAAGGTATGACTTTGATGATAGTACAGTTTGGCTAAATTGCTCATGACCTATGCATTAATGCATAATTCATTAATTCATTTATTCAGCTCCACAAAGAGTCTCTTTACTGAATAAGGTGCTGAGTCATGTGCTATTGATGAATGAAATGTTATGGATCCTAATGATTTTGATGAGTGGAACCATACAACCTGGAGGGAATTCTTCAGTGGTGGTACTTTAGGGTCTATCAACTTGCCTCCAGAAGAGAACTGAACTTGGGGTTGCTATTGTAGCAGTCCCCTGTCATCATGGTGAGCCCCTTCTTCCCAGAGTCCTCCATAATCGCCCCAACACTGATAGTACTACATGGTAGCTTAGATTCAAAGGTAAACATATTTTGGAGCTTGTTGAACAAACAAATCTCTTCTTATCAAACCTTCACAGTGTGAGTAACACATTTATTTTGCTCTCTAAGTAGGATGCAAAGATCCATGTAGACTGTATTATTCCTTCTCCAAGGAGCAGGATGCATCAGAAAATCTCTTTCTAGGAGGTCAAATGCCTGAACTGTCAAACTACAAACTACATTACCCACAAGGCAACTCTCAAAACTGATGCTGCTCAAGAAATCTCCCTTCTCTGCTCAGTCTAGAATTAAAGGTCCTGACACTTATCCTAACAAAATCCTGATGCCTATAACAGAATTCAAAAATCCCCTCTTGTCTTCCCCCAGAGGTTGAGATTCAAGAACAGTGTCCATAAACTCCACCTCAGGCTGTATGCTTTAAATCAGGGGTGTCAAAGTGAAATAGACATGGGAACCTCTAACCCAAACTGGATCATAAACCATACATTTTCCCCTTGCCACGTGCTTCTGTTATATATAACCATTGTTGCTCCTACTGAGGGTAGGAGGGAGAAAATTCCCTCACTCATGTTACTGAACTTTGGAAGGTGCAGAAATCCTTAAAATCTGAGCATCTTAGAATGTGAGTAGCTTTTATAAATTGCAAAGAGGTGTGGCTGATCTTTAATCATCCAGTTCCTACATCCCTGCATGCCATCAGTTTTATTTGAGGAATCTTTAGTTTGACAAACAGTGGCCCATACCTTTGTAATTTCCTTCCTTCCTTCCCTTCTTCCTTCTTTCCTTCCTTTTTCTTTCTTTCTCCTCTCTGTCTCTGTCTCTCAATTTCATAAGGCTGATTTCCTGAATTTGATTATGGATTTCCCCGAATCGACCCCTTTTACATAAGAAAAAAAATTGTCTCTCTCTCTTTTTTTTTTCTTTTTGGAGGGGGGAAGGCTGGGCAATTTGGGTTAAGTGACTTACCCAAGGTCACACAGCTACTAAGTATTAAGTGTCTGAGGCCGTATTTGAACTCAGATCCTCCTGACTCTGGGGCCGGTGCTCTATTCGCTGTGCCACCTAGTCATCCCCAAACTGTCTTTTTCTTAAAAATATTTCTTTAAGATTTTTCTTCATGTATTGTTTTTCCTTCATGTAATTTCTCTGCCCCTCTGCCTTCTCCCAGAATGTCATCCTTTACACCAAATAATAAAAAGGAGAAAACAAAGCTGTGTAAAACTTACCAACATATCAACCAACCACATCAACCAGGTCATCCTCGTTGAAATGACCTCAGTATTGACTCCACTGCACTTTTTCAGCCCACTGCCCACCTCTTTTCTACCTCCTGCCACTGGCACTGTGCTTCTGGGAAAGGCATCATGTGTCAACTGTTTTTTTCCTTCCATTCACCATCCCTGTGACTGTTCATGCCAGAACACCCTGCCCTGGCAAATGCTAGTCTTCCTTTATTAATTTCCTTATTTATTAATAAATTATTTGTTCATTTTTAACTGGTCAAATTTATTGTCCATTAATCATCAGTGATCATTTATTAATTTATTCCTTAATTATTTATTATTCCCTGGCAACAACTATTCTATTATCTTTCTCTATTAGAAGGCAGAAACAGCATTGCTTTTCTGTTTGTCGGCCCAGCCTGGAGCACAGTGCCTCTACAACCCATCTCTAGGTTTTTTGTGTAATGTTGTTTGCACGCTGTCTCCCCCATTAGACTGTGAACTCCTGTGGGCAGGGACCGTCTTTTGCTTTTCTTTGTCTCCCCAGTCCTTGGTGCCTGGTCCATGTATAGTAGGTGCTTAATAAATGCTTTTTGACTGCCAGGCTTAATATATTTTCATTTTTCATTTTATCGCTTCCTTCAGTCACAACTGACTCACATGTATTGTTTCAGACCTATGGCCTCCCACCTTTGCAGAGAAGGGAGGTGGCATCTCACATCTCTTCTTTGGGGCCAAGCCTGCTCATTATTTCATAGCATTCAATTTTGTTTGTGATGTTGTTCTTTCCCTTTACAGTACACTGTGTAGTTTTCCTGTTCCTGCTTGCTTCATTTTGCATCAGTGCATTGATTTCTTCCTGTGCTTTTCTGTTCTCCAGGTTCACTGTTACACACAAGTATTCCATCACCATTGATAGACCACAGGTTGTTTAACCATTCCCCAAGATAGGCACTTGTTTCCAATTCATTGCTGGCACAAAAGAGCTGTTTGAATATTTTGGGGTATTCATTGACCTCTCCGGGGAGGGATCTCTGGGTCAAAACTTTTGGACATTTTAGTCATATTTTGTTTCAGAATTGGACCAATTCAAGCTGTCCCAACAATACGTTATATATTTGCCTGTCTTTTTACAACCTTTTGGACACAGACTATTCCCATCTTTTGGCACTTTTGCCAACATTCTAACAGAAACATTCTTAACAATTAGAACCATCCCCAGATAGTGAGCTCCCCATCAAGAGGACTATTGAAGCGGAGGCCTCTTGACCACTCATTGGAGAGATTGTAGAAGGAATTGTGGTCTCAGATGAGTTGGACTCAGAATTAGGGCTGATCACAATTATGGATTTAATTAATTTAATTTAAATATGGATTTAACCATTGGAAAGGGTTATTCCATATCATTTGAGCCTGAGGTCTAATCACATTACCTCTCTACTTAAGAAGATTCTAAAAAATGTCTCCTTTTGGTACGCAAGGCTTTCTAGAATTCAGCTTCAGCCTACCTTTCTAAGATGATTCTATGTGATTTCTTCTCACACATTTTGTGAATCAGTCCCACTGGCCCACCTACTATTCCTGATACATAACAGTCCATATCTCCCATTTCTGTGCCTTTTACAATGCCTAGAAAGCCTTTCCTCTTCCACCTGACCTCTGTCCTCACTCCAATGCCATGAAGTGGGGTGTGAGCAGATCTTCTGTCTATACTCCACCAATGGCACCTCTAGGTGACCTGGCTAACACTACTCTCTTCTTTTCTGAGCCCCATCTAGGGAGAAATATCCCCTAACCCAGCTTGCCTCCCACCTTACTTCTGGTCCCTCCACGACCGCAGGCAAACATTTGCAAAAACATAATCGCTTTATTTAGTGTTGGCTAGGGGTTGCAAGTGTCAGCGATGTCCCCAGGATCCCAAGGGAGAGCAGAGGCTGCTTGGAGGGCCTCCTAGCCTCCTGACCCTCAGTAGGAATGGGGAATGGGGTGGAGAAGCAGCAGAGAAAAGTAACACTCCCCCTTTCCTTCTAATCCCAAAGTCATTCCTTACCCTGCAGGACAGATTTGGGGAAGGGGCAGCAAAGTAGTGAACAGGGTCACACTGTGGCCCCCAGGACCATCTTCTCCCTTATATTTATACCCAGACCCAAGTCTACTCTCCCAACCACACATCTTGGCTATTGATTCTAGGGGTTGAAGGGCTTTGCATGAGGATGTGGGGACCCCATTTTCCACTGGGTAGGGACTTCAGAATAAGCACCATTGGGCCCCCATAACTGCATGTGAGTTAAGAGGGGAGCTTGGATGGCCCCTACAATCCCTTTAAGCGGTCCTATGATCTCGGCTTTGCAGAAGAAGGTGAGACCCGGGGATGAAGTGATTTGCCCAAGGTCACACAGGTGAGGAGAGCCCCAGGTCCTTTGAGAGCCAGGTTAGGGTTCTTCCCAGTAGGCCCCCCCCACACTGACTGTCCCTCTCATCTGTCACCACATCCACTCTGGTCCAGGCAGAGTTAGGAGCTAATCCCAGGGGCTAATTCTATAGGTACATTTTTGGGGGAAGGAGAAGGGGCGAAATGCCTCAGTCCCTCTGGGAAAAAAGGTCTCAGGTAGGCAGGGCCTCACTAAGGCAGAGAGGAGCAGCAGACCAAGTGTGGGTCCCAGCCCCTTGTGGTCAGGGATGAAGGGAAATTGAAGGGTGTCCCTGGATGTGCACCTATGGGCATGGGCAGGAAGGAGATGGGATGGAATAACTGGGTCTGGAGTGGGGTGAGAGGGCATCTGGAGCCACCCTTCCTCCCACCTCCAGCCCTCTGATTGCTTCCTTGGTGGGCCCCCTGCTCTCCTGCAGGACTGGCCAGAGCACATCCAGTGTGTCTTGGTGGCAGGAATGAATGGCTTTTTAAAAAAATCATCTCATACAAAGCACCAGAATGACTCAGCAGGAAAAAAAAATCAGCAAAAGGTCTCCTCCCACTGGTTTGGCATCGGTCATGGGGCTTTGGCCTCGCCCCCATCATCCCTCAGCCCCGCTCCTAGCATAGCTCCCTATTTTCCTACTATTCCCCCACATCCACCATGAAGCTGATGTAGGGGCTGGGATATGGGCGGGGAGGAAGGATCAGAGAACGGAAGGCAGGCGCTACATTGGCCCCCTTCAGACCTGGGATGCACCCAGTTTTCCAAGCATGGAAGTGAGAGTCTTTGGTTACCATGAAGGGGGATAGGGTAGCAGCAAGCAGGTGAGCAAAGCAGGCATGGTGGAGGGGCAGGAAGAGTGTCCCAATGGACAGCGACCATCATCATCGGGAGTTCAGCCGAGGAGCAACCTGTAGAGGTGTGAGCAGAAGACAGTCAGAGGCAGCCTGTTCCTGCCCCCGCTTCACCCATCTACTGAGGGGTCTGAGCTCAACGGGCAAAGGAGAACCCTTGCAGGTGAGTTTAAAAGGTGACCTCCCACCCCAAGTCCATCTACCATCTGGAGGGTGTTTAACAGCTTACAGAGCATGTTCAAATCATCCTCACATTGCGGGGTCAGCAGAGCGGGCAAGAGCAGCCCCATTTTATAAATAATGAAAATTAAGGGCCAATGGTGGCTCAGTGATTGGCCAAGCTGGTAAATGGCAAAGCTAGATTTTGAACCCAAGTTTCTGATTTCTTTCTGCTATGCTAATTTTGAGGGCTCCTATGGGACCTTGACATGGTAGGCCTAAGACCTTCAATCTCAACAACCAGAAACACCAACCAACCACTCCAAGGCAGGCCAGTATTATGAGAGGAAGGTGAAGTGTCTGTATCTGGGGCAGGGCAAGCCTGAGGACCAGAGGGGCATTACATCCCAACCCACTTTACTCACCACGGCAAGGTGCCCATTCTTGGCCTTGGCGATAAGGAGCTCAGAGCCAGGGGTGAAGTCAATGATACCATCTCTGCCTGGGCCACCAGCAAAGGTGATGCTGTTGGGGAAGGAGCAGGGTTGATGAGATCCAAGGTGGCACAAGCCCCCCATACGTTATCCCCTTGCTTCCCTTCCTCCTACCCCATCCCAACCCCAGCAATACATACCCTCCTGGCACTGAGGCCTGGGCTTACCTGCCCTGGTTGATGTTAATGCTGTTGACTCGGTCTGCACTCAGGGCCAACTTGGTTATTGTTTCAATCACATGATCACTTTGGAGTACCACATCCCCCTAAAACACCCAGGAGATGCTTAGCTTCTCCATTCCTGGAGGCCGGCAGCATCCCCACCCCACCCCCAAGCTCTTTAGGACATAGAAGGCTCTCTATATGGCAGTGGTGGGGAAGCTTGCACCCCAGCTACAAATCACAAACCATGAAGCCAGGGTGAGCAGGGGAAGAGGAGTTTTCAGATGGAATTATAGAATGTAAGCTATTTGAGGGCAGGAATCGGTTTTGCCTTTCTTTGTCTATGCAGTACCTAATATAGTGACTAGCAAAGAGTAAGCATCTAGTAAATGCTTACTGAGTAACTGACTGATGCAGAAAGGTCAGAGATATGCCATGGGAAGGGTCAGAGGTGTTCTCTTCCTCCCTCCCTTTCTGCCATATTTGTAGAGGAATTCCCACAGGATGATTGGTAGAGGCTGGTCAGGGAAAGTCTCCTGAGGGCTGGTGGAGAGAAGGGGATGTAAGACACCCAGATTTCAGCCCATCCCCCTGTACCTTCTGCTTGTTGTCCTCTCTCTGCACATGGAGGACAAAAAGGCTGTCACTTAGGCTGCTGACAGAGATTCCTGGTGGGGGAAAGGTCAGGATGGTGAGAGGGATACTGTCTCCCCACCCCATCCATCCCCACACAGGGCTGGGCCCACTGAGCAAAGATGAAGGGAAAGGGCTGCCCTGGTGGGATGCCAGGGAACAACATGGAGGGCTAAGAACAAGCTGAAGGTGGTGGGCGATGGGCTCTTTAGACCCTTCAGAGGCCACATCAAGACCAAACCCCCTGCATTTAACACAGAAACATGGAGGCTGAGGAAGGCTAGGGATGTGTCTGAGGTCACACAGGATTGAAGCCTCCATCGCAGGAGCAGAAGCCACATCCTCCGACTAGAGAGCAGGCACTCCCTGGGCCCATCTGTTGTCAGGATGGCACAGCACGAAGTTAGACCCTGGCTCCCTTCTCTGGGTAGCCCCGTACCGGTCAGATTGGCATATTCAATCCTCTGTTTGATCTTGGCCTCCTCCACAATGACCGCAGCACTGGGGGTCAGCAAAAGCTGTCGGACCCGAGGTTTGTAGCCCTTCCGGTCATACTTCACCACGGGCACTGCATACTAGAGGGAAGAGCACCATAAGACCACTCTCTAGTGGCCCAGGTTCTTCTTACAGGCTTCCAGCTTCCATGGAAATCTCCAGAACAAAAACACCTCCAAGTTTCTGACTTCCCTGGGTACGTGTCTCTCCCTCCGTCCTATCTGGGGGTCATTGCTATTATGCCCTCATGTTCCAAAGAGAACAGAATCTAGGACTGGATGAAATGGAACTGAAGGTGAACACTGGGGGAGTAGGCCTCCAAGGAGGTACTATAGTAAACAGAATGCTGGACTTTCTGTGGTCCACTATGACCCCCCACTCCTCTTCCCAGGCTATCTGTTGAGAAATAACTTTAGAGAATCAGCTCCTTATGAGTAGGGATGATACTATTATTTCTACTTGTATCCCCAGTGGTTAGGATAGGATAAGTGCTTAATAAATACTTGCTGATTGATTCTCCTGCTGTTCCTCTTGCCTCCCATTCTGAGAGTGTTTAAGTGGGTTCTGACATATTTTTGAACTGCCCCCATTGGCCCTGTTCCTACAGTTCCCTCTGGTTTCTCCCTCTGGGGTCCCCAAAAGAGGCTCACCTGGACAGGCTCATTGCCTAGGGCCTGGAGCACTTTGGGGCTGATCTCATCAGCAGCTAGAAAAGACAGAGATGGAGGTTGGAGAATTGCTGGAAGAAGTATGGACTGGAAGGAAATGAGGAAGGGGTGGGAGGAAGAAGAAAATTCAAGGGGAAGTGAAGTAAGAAGTTAGCCAAGGGTGACGGTGGGCAAGGGAAATGGGGCAGAGAAAGGGATGTCACAGGGAAGAAGGGCCAAGAGAAAGGGGCATTATGGGGAAGGGGGCCCAGAGAAAGGAGAATTATGGGAAAGGGGGGTGAGAAAGGGATGTTATGGGGAAGAGGGCCCAGAGAAAGGGGCATTATGGGAAAGGGGGTGAGAAAGGGGCGTTATAGGGAAGGGGGCCCAGAGAAAGGGGCATTATGGGAAAGGGGGCTGAGAAAGAGGCATTATGGGAAAAGGGGCCCAGAAAAAGGGGCATTATGGGGGAGAGGGGCAGAGAAAGGGGTGTTATGGGGCAGGAGGGCACAGGACAGTCATGGGAGGGTAGAATGTCATACCAAGCCGAGTGTTGATGAAGAGTCTAGGGACACTCTGAGGGTAGTTATCTTTCTTGCCCTTGAAAACCTCACTGGCCACAGCTTTCTGATGCAGCTATTAAGACAAGACGGGGCACTGAGCAACAGCCCAATAACTCCATACCCCTTGTCCCTTGGTGCAACATAAGCTTATTTTTCAATTCTTGCTCTTGCAACTCCACAGCCTAGCATATTGCCTTGCACACAGTAGGCATTTTAATAATTGCTATCATTTAAATAGTCATTTAAAGTTTGCAAAGCACTTAACATAGATTCTCTCATTGGCTCCTCAACTATCCTGGGAGATAGGTGCTACTATTATCTCTATTTTACAGATAAGGAAACTTTAGGCAGATGGACATTAGGTGACTTGCCTAAGGTCACAGAGCTAGCAAGTGTCTGAGACAGGATTTGAACTCAGGTCTTCCTGGTTCCCAAGTCCAGTATACTCTATTGCTCTAATAACAATGCACTACCAATACTAAATGCTCTGAACTCCTTTTCTCGATAAAGAAATGTATCTTCTTTCTGAGACGTCAGTGGGGAAAGAGAAAAGGCTCAGACCTAAGAACTCTGGAGTCCTCTATATGTCTCATCTTCCCTTACCTTCCCATGTTCCCAGTACAATGGGATTCAACATTTTCAAAGTACTAACAATATCCTGAAGAGGGAGAAAAGGGTTAGAGAAGATAGTGTTAGAACCAGGAAAATCAGGGTTTGTAAGCTGCCTTTGACACATGTATCCCGTGTGACCACAGACATGCCGCTTAATTTCTGAGTCTCAGTTCACTGACCTGTAAAATGAAAGGACCAGACGATCTCGAAGGTCTTTGCCAGCTCTAAGGTTATGACCTTTCAGCCCCGTCCTTCTCTGTGCTCAGAACCTGTCTTTCCCTCGAGCTCCGCAACAGTGGGGATAGTGAACGTACCCGAGTTCTAGTTCTGGCCCTGAGATCGAGTGGCCCCATGATTTCTGCTAAGCGTCTCCATCACTCTGCTCCCAGCTCCTTCCCTTCCCCTACACATCCGCTTTCCCTTGAGCCGATGGAGTATTTTTTCCTTGTCTCTCACCCCCAGCAAACCAATTCACCTGCTGCTTCCATTCAGAACTGATGTTCCGGCAGTACTTCCACACCATGTTCCTCATACAGAGCTCCCTCAACTGCTCGGATGCCTGGAAGAACAGGAAATGAGGTCAAGGGGAGCAGGAGGGAGGGGAAGGGATGTTTGGGGGCTTTGGAGACAGTCCAAGGATGGAGCCAGGGACCAAACTGTGTGTCTCATCCATGATCCAGCCCATATTGAAGACCTGAGTTCAAATCCTGGACCTGACACTACTATCCTTGTGACCATGGGCAAGTCCCCTCATGCTCAAGACCTCAGTTTTCCTCCCCTGTAAAACAAAGGATCTGGTCTAGAACCGAGGTTGAAATGTAATTGGGAAGTACTTAATAAAATCAATAAAAACAATACATATTACTTTGTGGTTTGTTTGGTTTTTTGCTTTTTGGAGGGCAACTGGGGTTAAGTGACTTGCCCAAGGTCACACAGCTAGTTTTTTTGTGTTAAGTGTCTCAGGCCGAATTTGAACTTAGGTCCTCCTGACTCCAGGGCCGGTGCTCTATTCACTGCACCACCAAGCCGCCCCAACCTTGTGGTTTTCTAAGTCAATATGCGAGGCCTCTGGATTCTATTTGACTCTGACACCATGAGTCTAGAAGACCCCCAAGAACTCTTCCAGCTCAAAATCAATGATTCTACAAAGCTGAAGCTGAAGGATCCTGGATTCATATCCTATTTTCCTCCTTACTAGTTATGGAATCTTAGGGAAAAAATCACGTAACTTCTTAGGATCTCAGTTTTCCCATCTGTTTGAACAAGAAGGTTGAAGTAGATGCCTGAGGTCCAAGGTGACTATAAATGTTGTCAATTTTTAAACCTTCCTCTCCCACCTCCTGTGGGCCTGCCGCTTTCTACTACCCTGTTCTCTGTGGCACGGGTGTGTTTTGTCTCATCAGCTAGATCCCGAGGTGAAGCACTGGACCTCAGCATGTCTGGCTCAGGGCTGGGTCAGCGCTTACTAAAGGATTATGGTTATCAGAGGAACATAGCATCTGAGATGGAGGATTTAAGGAATCTAAGACGTCATCAGTGAGGAAGCTGAAGCTTGGGGAGGCCACATCCAGTCTGACCTCTTCACTTTAGAGATAAGGACACTGTGACAGTGACTTGCTTGCCCAGAGTCACACAGCTGGCAAGTCTCTGAGTTCAGAGTGGACCCTGATCATTTTCCAAGCCTATCACATTGTCCAGCCTCCTCAGACCTCATGCAGGGCAGGAGGAGGGGTAGGCCACGTTTTGTCCAGCACGTTCCGGGGCAGGTGCCGCCGCAGATTCAGCAGGAAGGAGCATCGAACAAAATCCAAGAAGAAGGCATTTTCAGGGCACCTGGGTGCACGGCGAAGGATGAAGCCTTGGATTAGCCTTAGGGAGAGAGGGAGGAAGGAAGGGAGGTCAGCTCACTGAAGATTTTCCTTCTAAAATATCTGGGTTTAAATCCTCTTCGATTGCTTACTTCCTGTGTAACTGTGGGCAAAGTATTTGGGCCTCAGTTTCTCCCTCTGTGAAATGAGGAGAAGCCAATGCTCAGATGGCTTCTGAGGCCACCTCCAACTCTAGAGCTATGATTTTGTGAGTCCCATCTCTAAGGAAGGCAGCATGAATATTCTTAGGCCCATTTTACAGATAAGTAACTTGTAGACCTGTCCAAGACAACACAACTAAAATGTAAACTCTGGTCTGGAGACCTCCAACCCATTGCTCATCCCAACACACAACATCTCACTGTCATTGTGGGGTGGCCATGGGGACCCATCACCAGTAGGATGCAGAAAGCCAATCCCTCGTCCCCAATCCCGAAGGGGCACGCTAGCAGGGGCCCCTCAAACTCACTGACGGATCATGTGGGCTGCCCATTTCCTCTTGGCAGCTTTCCTCCGGCCCAGGGTCCCCCGCCACCACGACTGGATACAGATAGCTGTAGAGCAAGCAGGTAATAATTGCTTACCTCCGTTGTCTAAGGACAGCCCTGAACCTGACCTTGGGCTCCTGCCCCACAGGATCTGGGCCTCTGGCTTCAGACAGCAAGAAAAGACTCTGAGCCCCATCCTTGAACCTTCTGTTCTCCTCTCTCCTGTCTCTACTTCCCTCCCCCAAATTTACTGACCTGCACGCTTCACTTGTAAGAATTTCTGTCTCCAATGGTATCCCCTCCATGACGCCTGGATCTTTGTGGCTGGGGTTTCAGAAAGTCAATGAACAAACATTTACTCATTACTAGCATTGTCTTAGAATGTCCTAGAGTCAAGAGGGTCTGGGTTCAAATCCCACCTTAGCCAGGTGACCTCGGGCAAGTCGCCTACTTAGCTGGGTCTCAGTCTCCTTGTCTGCAGAATGAGGGACTTGGTTCTTTTAATCTCCAAATCTATGATTCTCTTATTCTCCTAACTGCACAGGCCCAAGGTAGGTAACCTTTGGATCTCACCAAAGCCTGTAAACCAGCTTTGTCCCAGGCTCAGCGGAGTTTATCTCTAGTGTAAGGGAGGGCACATAGGTGCCAAGGTAACAGCTGAAAGCCACGGCAGCTAGGTGGCACCATCGTGCACAGAGTGCTGGGCCTGGAGTTAGGAACGCCTGAGTTCAAATTTGACCTCAGACACTTAGTAGCTGTGTGACCCTGAGCAAGTCACTTAACCCTGTTTGCCTCAGTTTCCTGATCTGTAAGATGATTTGGAAAAGGAAATAGCAAACCAATCCAGTATCTCTGCCACAAAAACCCCAAATGGTCACAGAGAGTCAGACATAATTAAAACAAACAAAAAACCCAAAAACAGTAAATGGAGAAACAAGGAGTAGACAGACAGCTGGCCTGGGATCAGGAAGACCTGAGTTCAAATCCAGCCTCAGGCACTTACTAGCTGTGTGACCCTGAGCAAGTCACTTAACCCTGTCTGCCTCAGTTTCCTCATCTGTAAAATGATCTGGAGAAGGAAATGGCAAATCACTGAAATATCTTTGCCAAGAAAACCCCTGAAAGGGGTCACAGAGAGCTGGACATGACTGAAACACCCAAATCAATAAAAGACAGTCAAAAGCAGTCAATGGAGTAGCTGCTAGACAGCAGGCCTGGGAACCAGGAGGACCTGAGTTCAAGTCTAACCTCAGATACAGACTGATTGTGTGCCTCCGGCTGAGTCACCCCTCTAAAACCCCTCACCTGCAGAGAATAAGCTCACCAGCACTGAAGGAGCTCATTTCTGAACTGGGGTTCCCAATATCAGGGATACCACAGGTTCAGACCAACAAGAAAAGAAAGGCAAGTTCTAAACACATAGCATAGAGAGAAAGCATCACACAGTCCTGGTCCTGGCAAGAACAGCAGCCTCGGAAGTGGGAGAGCTGGCCTCGGAGCCCTCCTGGGCCCAGCAGGGCCAGACTCTAAACCTGGGAAGTGAGCATACTTCACACTCCCCACATCTCAGGGCTGGCAGGAACACTCTGATAAGATGCTACAGAAACCAGAGGAGAGAGCTCCCAAGGCCGAATCAGGGAGGGAACAGAAGCTGAGAGCTGGGAGAGACTGCCAAGGCCATCCGAGTGACTTGTCCAAGGTCACTCAGGTGATGTTCAAAGGCAGGATCTGAACCTAGGTTCTCTGACTACCCACCCAAGAGTTACTCATTCACACCAACCTCCTGGAAGGGGAGGGAGATCTCAGCACAGCTTCAGAGCTAGAAGGGCCCAAAGAGGCTGCCCAGTCCAATCCCCCATTGTATAGAGGAAAAGAGGGAGACCCTGGGGAGTGGAGCTATTTGCCCAAAGTCATCAAAAGTGAACCCAAGTCCTTTGACTCTAGAACTAGTGCTATACGGAGATGGCGGGACTGGATAAAGATGGAATCCCAAGGAAAGGGCCCCCAAGGCTGGGATGACAGACCCCCTCCCTGGCCCTGTCCGAGTACTCTCACCCAGACTCTGCTTCCGCACTTCCAGAGCATCTTCTGTGGCGAAAAGTGTCTTGGGGAATCGAATGAAGATCTTGGTTCTGCAGGAGGGAACCAAGGAGGACCCAGTCTGGCTACAGCCCCCAGCAGCCGCTCCCCCTGCCAGGCCTCTCTGTGCTGACAGCCCCACCATGAGGCCCCAAGGAGGGACCCACTACTCACTTGCCCAGCTTGTATTCCTCGGGCTTGTAGCCAAGGTGTTGGATCAAGACCGACACCCCATCCTGCGGTCGCCCATCCCAGGTGGGCCACGTCTCAGGACACAAGGACTTGTACCTGCAGAGGAGACAAAACAAACACTAGCCTCATTCAGCACTCTGGAGAGAGATGGAGTGTGTGTGTGTGTGTGTGTGTGTATGTGTGTGTGCATGACAGTCTGTGTGTGTGGAGGATGCATGTGTGTGATGAGAGTGTATGAGTGTGACCGAGTGTGTGTGTGCATGTGTATGTGAGAGACAGTCTGTGGGGGGGGGGTGTGTGCATGTATGTAATAAGAGAAAGTGTGAGCATGTGTGTGATGTGAGAAAGTGTGTGTGTACATGTACATGTGAGAGTCTGTGGGGGTGCATGTATGTAATAAGAGAAAGTGCGAGGCGAGCATGTATGCAACATGAGAAAATGTGCATGAGTGTGACTGAGTGTGTGTGCATGTGTATGTGAGAAGCAGTATGTGGGGGGCGCATGTACGTAATAAGAGAAAGTGTGAGCGTGTGTGATAGTATGAGTGAGGGCATGTGTGTGATATGAGAAAGTGTGCATGAGTGTGACTGAATGTGTATGTGTATATGTGACTGAGTGTGGAAGTGTGTGTGACTTAATGTGTGCATAGAGGAGATTGCATGTGTATGATTTGAGAAAGTGTGTTTAAGTGTGACTTGAGTATGGGAGTGTATGTGTGTGTGTGTGTGTGTGTGTGTGTGTGTGTAAAAGAGATATAAGAAAGCATTTGTGGGTATGACAGTGTGTGTGACTATGTGTGCACCCATGTGCATCTCTCCTGTTAGCACCAAAATGGACCCTTCAGCTTTGAGGGTCTAAATCCTGGGCTCTGGACTCTTGGTCCCTGATCTTTGGTCTACTGAAAAATCTTCTGAATGTCTCTACTTACAGAGACAGACATATCTATATACATGTACATCACATACACACAGATCTACACACATACCATATACACACAGTGCAATATACAAACATACATGTATACACATACACACATGCAGCTACAGAACTGTGGAAAGCAAACTGAATTTGGATTCCAAAGCCTGGGTTTGAATCCTGCCTTTACCTTCCACTACCTGGGACAACATAGTACAAGCGAAAGGGTGCCGAGTCTGGAACTGGGTTCAAATCCTGACTCACCCTTACTCCCTATGTGACTTTGGGGAAGTCACTTGGCCTCTCTAGGGCTCAGCTCACTCATCTAAAAGTCAGGCCCCCAGATTCCCAGCTAACAGACTTAAGGACCAGCCTTTCTATAGCACTCCAAGACTGTCAGCAGTTTCTAGTGGGGGCAGCTTTATTTTCGCCTTTGAACCCTTATTTGGGCAGCGGGTGGTACAGTAGACAGAGCACCGGACCTGGAGTCAGGAAGGCCTGAGTTCAAATCTGACCTCATACACTCACTGGCTGTATGGTCCTGGACAAGTCACTTAACCCTGTTTGCCTCAGTTTCCTCATTTGTGAAATGAGTTAGAGAAGGAAATGGCAAACCCGTCCAGTATCTCGGCCAAGAAAACCCGGAATGGAGCCACAAAGAGTCGGATGCGACTGAGAAATGACTGAAAAATAACAGAAATCCTTAGCAATCTAAGGCCTACCACGCCCTTATGAGATCAGCTCATTTGATCGTCACAATAATCCTGTGACTTGGGTTGTTATTATTGTCCCCATTATACAGAAGAGGCAACTGAGGCTCCCAGGGGCTAAGTGACCCGCCCAGAGTCACACAGCTGCTAAGTGGCAGAAGCAGGATCTGAACCCAGATCTTCTTGACCCCAAGTCCTATACTCTACCCACTACACCAAGCAAGGGACTGTAAAGGCCAGCAAGTTCAACTCCCACATTTTCCAGATGACAAAACTGAGGCCCAGAGAGGACACAGGGCTTGTGTCCAAGGTCACAAAGAAAAGAGGAGATCTGGGATTGGAACTCAGATCCTTTGACTCCCAATCTAGCACCTGTTCAAATGGACTCTTCTCCTCCCTCCCATCTAGCTCTAAATCTCTAAACCTCCAGCATCAGTCCTTCCCATTCACTCCCCTTTGCTCCCAATGCCTCCCATGCTGCCCAAGCCACACCCTCCCAACCTCTTCCAGGACCACACACCTCTGAAGGAAGTTCTCATATTTGCGCCTATAGGCAAAGCCAGCTCTCCGTACCCGTAGATTCTCCAGCAGCCCCAGATATTTCACCTGGTGTCGGATAAGCACCTCATCAAACCGACCTGGGGGGGAGAAAGTGCACATCGCTTAACCATCTGGGCCTCAGTTCTCACATCTGGAAAATGGGGGCATTGGAGTAGGGAGAGCGTATGAGGATCATCATATATCCAGATAGAGACACGGAGAGATCCATGATGTCTGGGCCAGTCCCACTTCCCTGCACCCTGCAAGTCTGGTGTGGTCCCAGACAGGAGTCCTGTCAGTGAGGAAATGGCTTGGTTAAAGCAGATGACACCCCCGAGGTGGACTTGACCATTAAGCAGCGTCAGGGCTGGGACTCACTAAATACCAACTCTCCAGTTGGAGGAAGGCCTAACCTATGAGCCGAGGGCTGCTGAGCTTGCTCAGAGCAAGTGTCCTCCTCGAAGGGGAGGCCCAAATACAGCAGCTGGAGAGAAAGGGTTCATGACCGTGTCCTTCCGCTCTACAACAGTGGAAAGAAAACTGCTGGGGGTCCTGCTCAAGCCCTTGCCCTCTCAGTTTCCTTCTTTCAACACTTTGGGGGCAAAGGGGAGTGAGTGGGCTCCTCTCCAGCCGTGACATTTTGTGGTTCTGGTCTTCCCAGGGGAGTGAGGGGGATACACCCAGGTGGGAGGCAGGGAAGGGGTAGCTCCCCTTACCTGGCTGTTTGGCATCATTGGGCTTGATACAGCGAATATAGGCAGGTTCTTTGGACATGAGGATCTCAACCAATTGGAACAGACTCGCCTTAAACTGTGTGGCTGCCTGCAAGTCAAGTTAACAAGCATTTAGGAAGCACCTACTATGTGGCCCGCCCAGTGCAAAGAACTCAAGACAGAAAGAAAGGTCGGAAGGAAAGGGGAATGCTAGGGGCTTGGGAACAGGGAAGCAAGTGGAGTTACTGGGAGAATACGGTGGGAGGTAGGGGGAAAGGATGTAGAGTCTGACGTTCCACTGAGGCCCGGGGAGAAGGACCCTCCGAGCCCTGCACAGTCCCAGAGACAGACACACACACACACACACAGAGACACACACACTCTCCTCTCACAGCCCCTGGTGAGCTCGCACCGTCTCCGGCCTCTTCTTGTCTGTGAGTTCATTCCTGTCGAAGCACTGGCTCAGGATGGGGTTTTCAGAGCTGCACATGGTCTGTGGGAAGGAAAATAAGAAACTGAGGAGGGAAATCCCCGTGGGAGGCGGGGAGAGTCTGAGCTTTCCATATCCTTGCTCCAGAAAAAAAGAAAAAGAAAAAAGAGCCCCCTCTTGATATCAGTGCTAGGTCAAAGTGTCCCTTGATGGCAATCTCAACTTCATTCTCTTTCTATGGGGAGCGAGCCCAAACCACAGGGTGATGGTGAGTTAGAGAGGCCTTGGGGACAATGGTAAAGAGGTGAGCTGTGTACCACATACTGCGAGTACGTAAGTGCTTTCTGTATTTGTTCGAGAGTTCCCATGAGTTTTTATTTTATGGCTTCTGCATTTTTTGTCTAGTGAAAGAAAAGCTGTCCTTCAGCCAATGTGAAAAGATAAAAGCCCTCTCTTCGTCTTTCCCCAGCCCCAGAGTGCCAACCTGGCTCCCCTCACCAGGGGCCAGCCCTGCTTACCTCCTTAAGGTTACGAAACAGAAGGTCATTGTTCTTGTCCAGAAACCCTGGCGAGAGGAAGAGAGAAAACAGGGTTTGGGAGGAGAGAAGGTCAGAATGGTGTGAGTGCCACATTTCAGAGGCAAAGCCAAGAAAAGGCAATGAGTCAGGAGGGAGGGGGAGGGGTTATACCCCCTGGGCCCCAGCCAGTCACTTACCTGTCACACTGTAGGTCACCTCCCCGGCATAGTGCAACAGACGGAATTCACCGCGGCCCAAGGATTTCCTTGTCCGCTGGTCAGCCAACTTGTGACTAGGGGAGTGGAAGAGAAAAAAAGGGCAGGTGGTAAGAAGCTGGTTCAAGGCTTTGCTTTTCAGAGCCTGGGGTTCCTGAGGAGACTTCTGGAGAGAGACCTTGTCACCATGGCCAAGTTCAGAGTCAATTAATCAACAAGAATTTATTAAGCATGTTTGGCAGGTCAGGCACTGGGCATACAGAGATGAAAAAGAAGCCAAATAGATTCTGCCTTCCACAAGTCAGCCTACTATTTAGGGGAGACAGACATGCACCAATGTGGGTAGACAGAGACGTGGCCATTTTTGAGGGGGAAGGCATTGCCAGCTGTGGGCGAGGAGAACCAGGAAAAGTGTATAGAATGTGGCACCTGAGCCGAGTCCTAAAGAAAATCTAGGGTTGTAAGCCTGGATGTTTGACTTCAAGAGGAGAAGATGCTGGACGTCATGAAGCATGCCTCAAAATAGAGAGAAAAAAGTCAAGTCCAAAAGAGCCGGCTTTGGCAGTGGGCAACGGGAGCGATTTAGAGTGAGAGGAGTGGATTCACTTCCCAAATGTGTCACCTGCGTGACTTGGAACAAGTAACTTCACCTCTAAGCCTCTCTAAGTTTCCCTCTCTGTAAAATGAAGTAAGCCCAGATGGCCTCTGAGGTTCCTTTCAGTTATAAATCTATGAACAATGATCTCTCACATCTGAAAGCAGATGTTACATGAGGCTTTCATGGGCTCTTGTTTAGCCTGCCAACAGGTACATGAGGAAGGCGGGGCATATAGAACCAGGCAAATCTCAGGTCTCCAGTAACCCCTGCCTGGACCATGGGTCAGGACCAGGGTCTCTCCATCTGCTGCCCTGCTTCCCCTCTCTGCTCTCTCTCTCTTGCTTGGGAATTGATAATCAAATCTACATGACCACTGTTATTGTGAAGTATATGACAGTGGCTCGTCCTATAGCTCCACTCTGCATCCTGGGGACTCCAGAGTCCCCAACCCTAGCCAGCTCCCCTCTCCGTGCCCCCTTATTCCTATAACCAATACCTCCTGTTTCCCTATTTCTATTACAGCTTTTTGTGGTGCCCTCTGCAGTTCCTCTTCTATTGTTAATAAAATTGTTAAGTGTTAATAAAAATAATTTAGACTAAGGCCCACTCATCAGTAATTGTTTTGTATATACTTTACACTTAATTTTCCATAGACATGTTCCTTCTTCTGAAAGAATGTCAGCTCCTCTTATAGGTTTTATTATTACCTTTCTACCCCTAACACTTAGCACAATGCAAACACACAGAAAGTGTAGAATCAGTGCTTGCTGAATAAATAATAGTGATCATAACAGTAAAAATTAAGACACCAAAAAAAATTCAATAGAACTATGAATTTGAGGACAAACAAAATAAAAACATTTTCATTCCTCACTTAAGAAAAAGTTTATGCTCCAGTGTCTTGTCTGTCTTCTCCAAGAAAGAGTTAAAGAATAAAATAATAGTAATAATAATGTTATTAGCGTATATATATATATATATATATATATACACACACACACACACACACACACACACATCATTTAGACATTTTTATTCTAAAGTTAAGTAATTACCAACAAACACAATTCAAAATGACCATGCTTAAAACAAGCTGGATCGTTTAGAATTTGCCTTTTTATAAAGCACATTTTGGTGTTACCAAAGTAATAATGACCCATGTGCCCCCCAGAGCCCCTCTGATCTGCTTCGTCTATGTATTTTTTTGTTATTTCATATTTTGTCGACTCCTCCCTCTTTATTTTTTACAGATGAAACAGTGGTGAGGCCCAGAGAGGCGAGTAACTTGTCTACAGCATAGAAGGAATGTGTCCCTTGGCTGGGAGTCAGACCTGATTTCATTTCTGGCTCCGTCACTAACATGTCCCCTGACCTTGGGCAAATCACATTTTATTTACTAAGTCAGCCTGGCTTAATGCATAAGACTAACGAGTCTGGAAAGCCTTGGCTTTAAATCTCTTCTCTCAATCAGTCAACCAATAAACATTTATTAAGCACCTACTGTATGCCAGGCCCTGTGCTAAGAACTGGGGACACTAAAAGAGAGTACCTGCCCTCAAGGAGCTTACAATTTAACTCTTGTTCTTAACCTCAGAGAAGTTCAATTTCCTGTGTAACTTCCTAAGGACTTCCTAAGTCATAGATTGGTTGTGACATGAGCTACTTCTCCTGCTGAGAATTCTCTTTCATGCATTTGGATTTTTCCTTTAAACGGTCCCAATGAGTTGTGTATGATGAACTATTTCTTCTCTGCATTTTTTTTTCTTTATTTCAGATTTTTGTTGCCTCCCATCTGTTTTTACAGATGGGGAAACCAAGGCTAAGGAAGGTTAAGTGACTTGCCCAGAGTTACCCAAGTGCCTGGTAGATCTGGTAAGAGAACCCAGGGAGAGCTGAATCAACAGCAATTTCTGAAGGAGGAAGTGACTTGAGAGCAACAAATCGGAACATGTCTTCCTCGGAGAAGAGAGAGTGGGCACCGACCCGTTAACTTTTTCATAAATAGGAAATGAAAAGGAAATGAAAACTTGCAGTTCTCTTGGGAATCTGGGTTTTTGTTGGTGTTTTAAAATCCCTCTGACCTTCTACATTTTAAATTCAAATGGCTCTTTGAGAGAGCCCTTCTGTTATTACTACTTCTGTTTCTCCCCCATTACCTCATCTTCTCTCACCTAGACCCAGCTTGGTATTGACATCTTCCTTGCTTTGAAAATAGGGGGCTCTCCCACCATTTGTATGATGCTAGCTATCGCCATTATTTCTTTTAAAGTTTCAATGATAGATTTTGTTTTTACACCTCAATTGCTTCCTAGCCTACAGAGGCATCCTAACTACCGCTGAATCCCCCCTTATATTAAAGAAAAAGAGTTAAGCAACAGAGACCCAGGACCAGGGTACATGCCACATTCTGCACCTGAAAGCCCCCACCTCTCTGAGAAGAGAGAAGTATTTTTCCTTATCTGATCTGTGGGACAGAGTTTGCTCATGATGATGTTTTCTTTGACTATGGTTGTGGTCACCGGTGTCTTAGCCTTAAGACTTTTAAAGCCAATATCTCATTTACTTCTCCCCATTTCACAGCAGGGGAGGGCACATGACTCTCATTTTACAGATGGTGAAAGTCAGGCTCACAAGAAAAGTGACTGGCCCAAGATCACCCAACGATGAGTCAGTGGTGAAGTCAGAACTTAACCCCAGGGCTCCTGACTCCCAGCCTGGGGTCCCTTTCCCCTCTGTTGTGGGCAGGTCCCTTTCCACTCTAAGCCTTAGTTTCTTCTTCTGGAAAACAGGGGAGCTGGACTAGATCATGTCTAAGATTCCTCCCTACTCTAGATCTGAGGGCAGCATTTGGAGGTGACCAGGCAGCTTGCCTGGTGCAAACACCAAGCCCATGAGACCTCATTGTTCTTGTCAGAAATCCTGGTGAGGGGAAGAGAAGAAATGAAGTCTGAGAGGGGAAGGAGTCAAGTGTGGCACAGTGGGAAGGTTAAGCAAAGAGTCCTGATGGGCACTTGAGAGAGCAATATACTCACGTCACAAAGTGTGGGTGGTGTTTCACTGTGTCCTCAAGCTTCTCCAGGAAGGTCAGGTCTGTGGCATCCCCCGGGCGAAGGCACTCCTCATCCTGGAAAAGGAAAGGGAGAGAGTCAGTAAAGGGCAGAGAGGACAGAGGGGTGTGGCACATAAAATGGTCATGGGGACAGACAATATGGTGGGGGAGCCACTGGGGACATGAGATGGGGGAATGAAAGGGAGTAGGACAGGAGGAAGAAACAGGAGTATCACATAACACTGAGGAACAAGAGGGTGAAGGGATACTGTTCTAACTGGGAGTACACACAGCAGAGGGAAGAAGAGTCAAAGAGAGCCCCTTCCAGACTCAACCCAAGAGTCCCCCAATATTTTCTTCCGCTCCTTTTGCCTTGGTCCCTCTCCACTCCCTGCCCTTGGTTCAGCCCCTCCACTCCTCCATGGATGCTTTAGGGCAATGAGATAAAGGAAAGGGGGCTGACATATCCTGCCCCCCCCCACCAAGTGGCAAAGCCTCACCAGGATGGAGATGATGCCCTTAAACTTCTCCTCCACCAAGTCACAGATGATCTTGTTGTTGAGATACGGCACTGGCTCCCACTATGGCCAAAGAGACACACGGGAAGGTTAGCTCCCTCCTTGGGGGACTGGGGACACAAATGTCCATCCCAATCATATTCATGGGTCATGCTGCCCACCCATCAGAGGGAGCCCTGATAGCCCAGGGACATAGCCTGGGCACAGAAGTGGGGACACCAAGCAGGAGAGGCTTCCTACTCACGGCAATGCCCTCTGCTTCATATTCTTCCTGCTCTGACTTGAGAGTGAGTTCAATGAAGAGTTGTTGTAGTTTTTCATTACAGTAATTAATGCAGAATTGCTCAAAGCTAGAGAGACAGAAAGAGACCCCCACCAAAAAAAGGGATTGATGGGAGATGCAAGTGGAGCTCAAAAAATCATCAGTAGGAGTCATGAGGGAGACTATTAAAGGACCCAATGGGAGATACTGGGGGAAGATGGAGAGTAATGAGTGGAAGGATACCAGTGAGACCAATGAGGGATGCTGGGGGATCACAAGAGTAATCAGTGAAGATTCTGGAGAGTCCATGATGAGATGGGGATGTGGCAGAACTCTGGGAAGAATTAATGGGAAATTCTGGGGGTGATCCTGAGAACAATCAGTGGGAAATGCTGGAGGAAAGATTCAGGGAAAAGACTGGGGGAACTTGGAGAAAATAGAGTGTTTGTGGGAGAAACAAGAGGTGATGGATTAGAAGAGAGAAGAAGTGGGGAAAGTGAGAAAGATAAGGAATAGGGAAGGGAAGGAGAAGGGAGAGGGGCGAGAAAAAGAGGGAGGGGATGGAAGAGATGGAAAGGGAAGAATACAGAAAGATGGTCAAAGTCAGGGAGAAGAAAAAAAGACAAAGATAAAGGAAAGGTTGAGGTGTTGTGCTGACCTGTTGTGCTGGAAAACCTCAAAGCCATAGATATCCACCAGTCCCAGAACCGTGGTGCCTCTCCAGCTGGGGAATTCTGGGTCCTAAAGGGGAACCACTATCCAGTTCAGAGAAAAGCATCTGTGGGAAAACTCCTCTGGCAGTCCTCAGCGATAGACTGCTGATCTCTAGGAATCAGGGCAAATCCCATTCCTGCTGATGAATTGGGGGCCGGGGGCAGTTAGGAAGGTCATGGCAGGGCTTGGGTAGGTGGGAGATAGGGTGATGAGCTCAGAAGGACCAGGCTCACCTTGAAGGCCAGCGACCTGTTGATCTTGTTGACCAGCCAGGAGAAGGTGCGGCTGTAAATGGCTTTCGCCAAGGCATCCCGGGCATATGCAGCCTGCTCCAGGTTCAGGGGGCTCAGGAGCTGGACAAGCACAAGTGAATGATGGATGAAGGAGGATGTGCTCTTCCCCCCACCTTCCCCATCCCCCACTGTTTTTTTCTTTTTTGGCTGAGATCTTCTTTGGGGGCGGGAGCCGCCAGGGAAGGACCCTCTCAGATTCTAGTCTTAGAATTCCTTGGCACTAAGAGGCAAAGTCACATAGCTAGGATGTGTAAAAGTCAAGCCTTGAACCCGGGTCTGTTTCTGATGCCGAGGCCATTTCTCCACCCACTCTGCCTTATGTCTCCCTTCCATCCACCATTCTTCACCCTTATCCCACAGCTCAGTAGGCTAGAGAAAGGACTGGGCTTGGATGGGGAAGCATTGCCATCTATGCTTCCCCAAAGATGTTCATGGCTGGCACCTCCATAAGGACACAGCCATGACCAAGAGGAATGCTAGTACCCCCTGCTCCCCAACAGAGCATGTAGAAAGTACGACTTGGTCAAGTAGTCTGGGCTCCAGACCCAGCTTTGGGTGACCTCAGCTAGGCCTCAGCTGACCTCTCCTATCAGATGGGGAGAATGAATAATTGGTGCCTGATGTCCATTACAGGGTGCCTAGGAGAATCAGAAGAGACAGTAACATCTGGGAAGAGCACCCCAGACAATCCCCACAGTGCCAAGTGCATGGCGGGTGCTCAGTGAAGGCTGTCCATTGACCAAAGCATAAAAGGTTGTTCTTATTCTTACCTCCTCACCCTTGGCAATGATCTTCCTATGGGTCAGGGCTTCCTTCAGCATAGAGCCATCCACCTGCAGCAGCTGCCAGGGGGAAATAGGGCAGGTCAAGGACTCCCCCGATATCGGGTCCAAGCCGGTCCCCCTCCCTGCGGGGTGCTTGGGCTGCTCACTTACCCGAGTCAGGTACTTGACCTGGTTCTCTGTGGTCACCTGGGCATTGCTCTGCTCATCAGCAGCAAAGTGGATATTGCCTAGATGTAGCACACTGGCCACGATGCTCAGCAGGTCCTGTGGAGAGAGAGGACCCCTGATAGAGAGAAGCAGGGGAGGAGCCAAGAGCCCCATGAGAGCCAGGGACAGGGGCCACTGGGAGGAGGAAGGGGAGGAGGGGGGAAGCAAGAGGAAGAAGAAGAAGAAGTTGGAGGGGAGAGGAGGAAGAAAGGAAGGAGCAAGAGGAGAGCAGAGGGAAGAAGCCAGAAGCAGGAGGGAGAAGAGGAGGAAGAGGAAGCTAGGGGCAAGGGAGGTCATGAGCAATGGTGGAAGGCAGAAAGGGTGATGACAAGCAGAGGGGAGCTTCAGGGAGCAGGGGAATTCCAGGCCAAAGGACAGGTTTTAGAGGAAGGAACATTCCATAGGCCTTCTCACCTCAATGTCGTCTTCGTTAAAGTCGATGACAGAAAGAGCTTTCCTGACCACCTTCCAGTCGCTCTTGTCATTGATGGATGTGACCTTGGCACACTGACCCTGCAGGGGGAGGGGGGTGAGAGGGGGTGAGGCTCTGCTACCCCCCCCCCACTTCATACTCCCAGCCCAGCCTCGGATGCCCACAGAAACAGAGAACTTGGGCATCTCTTGACCCATCCCCACAGTCTTGCTCTTCTGTCCTCATCTCACCTTCACCAGGTACAAGTAGCTCTGGGCATTCCTCTCCAGGCCCAGCCTCCGAAGGGTCTCTTCCTCCCCGCCCTCCAGCAGCTGATAGAAGATGTGGAAGTTCCTCTCCCCGTGATTTTGGTGAACGACTCTGGATTTTTCCAGGAGGTAACTGAGGATGTGTCCACCCACAGGGGCCCCCTGAGGAACAGGGGATGGGAGAGGCGGTTAGGGCCAGAAGCCGGGCAACATATTCTTAAATGGGATCAAAGGTGTAGAGCTGAAGAGACCAGAGAGGCCACCAAATCCCACACCCTGATTTTACAGATGAGGATAGAAGAGATTCAGAGTGACTGGAGAGAGGAAGGGGCTGGCACCTTGAGGGGTGCCCCAGAGAAAAGCCCCAGAGAAAGGTAGAGGAGATAGGGACCAGGACAGGGAAGAGGAGAGAGCTCAGGCTCACTCCCTTTTCACTCACTGAGGTTAGGACTTGGTCTATTACACACAATTATTATTTGTCATGCAAAAAATGAGTAAAAAGTGTGTCTGCCCTCAAAGAGTTTCCAGTCTAGTTGGTAGAAAGAAGAGGCAGAGTTCCAAGGCAGAACATCTTCTGTTTTATCCCTTGAGAGATTACGCTCCTCCCCACCAGCTCCCAGGGCCTCCCCTTGCACCCCACATACCTTGAAGTCAAACTGTACATCCATGTATTTGCCAAATCGGCTGGAATTGTCATTTCGAAGGGTCTTGGCATTTCCAAAGGCCTGGGGTGGGAGAAAGGGGAGCTACTTTAGAGGAAGAGTCTCCCTCTCTAGGACATCGATGATCTCACCTGATCCCATGTCCTCTGATCAAAGCTTCTGTTCCTCATCCCTCACCCCCCACCCCTCCATGCCACCCTTTACATTGTCCCTGTAGGCCCCCCGCCCCACCATGCCACCATTGCCCCTGTCAGCCCTCCTACCTCAAGCACAGGGTTACTCTGGAGCAGTCTGTCCCTTACAGCCCCTCCCCGTTCACTGGCAGGGCAGGTCTCAGCATAGAACTGCAGCAGCCTCTTGGTGGCCTCAGTCTTGCCTGCCCCACTCTCCCCGGATATCAACACAGCCTGGTCCCTTCTCTCTGTGCGCAGTGCCCGGTACACTGTGTCAGCTACGGCAAACCTAAAGGGGTGTGGGAGGTCAGATTGGGGGTGGGGGTGGGGTAAACACTGGGGGGAAGGTCAGACTGGGGGACACTGGGGGAGCGAATGTGAGGGAATGGGGGTCCCCAGGGGCAGATGCAATTCTTGGGCAGGGTTCATAAGTAGATAGCTGGGGGGATCATAGGTCAGGAAGTTATTCACTGACAAGTCACCCAGGAAGTGGACATAAGGAAGGTGAAGGGGTTAGGAGTTCCAGGTCTAAGTAGTCAGGAGGTCAGTACCCAGGAAAGGTGACAGTAGTTAGAAATCAGAGTTCACTCACAGGTGCGGGGGAACCTCATAGAAGCTGACACCCCGGTAACGTTCCATGTGCTGCCGACTATAGATCTGGAGGTCCCGATAAGGGTTGACAGAGACCAGCACAGGTCCAATATAGGTCTGCAGAATGGGGGACAGAACGAGGAGTTGAGGGTTCTCCAAGATGCTCTTGTAGCTTCATGGGCCCAGGTGCTGTCCTCCCTCACCCCCATCTCACTCCCTGGGGCTTACATAGATGAGGTTTTCACGGAAGCGTCGTTTCAGGTTCTCAATGAATGCGGCTTCGCTAGTGAAATTCTCCAACAGCACAAAGTCCTGGACCCCAACCCGGTCCCTTGCAGTCAGGGCGCTCTCCATGCTGGTGATCCGTACTCCGTCACTACCCAGGGCCTGGGGAAGAGCATTGGAGAGGTGTGTCACAGCCTAGCTCTGGGGACAGAGGCCGTGGGAAGGCATGGTATTTGCCACATGGGAATGAGTGTCATTTATGAGAAAGCCTGGAAGGCTGGAACATAAAGATTGTTAGAGAAGAGATGCCAGGATCCACAGGGTGTTCAGAGGGTAAGGGACTGATTTTGCCTTGAAAGTGTCTCCTCCTTCCCCTCAGAATTTCTGACTAGGACTCTTAACTCTCAGTCTCTCTGACTTTCTCCTTTCCAGTTCATCACCTATAGTCATCAAGATAATCTCACACGCACACACACACATCACTCCTCAGATCAAGAACCTTCAATGGCTCCCCAGTGCTTACTGAACAAAAGAGAAGCTCAGGCCTGGAGTTCAAGGCAGATGTTTATTAAGCATTTCCTATGTTCCAAACACAGTGTTATCTGCTGGGCATACAAAAGTGAGGAAGTCCCTGCCTCAAGTGGGTTGTATTCTATCAGAGGAGACAACACCCATACATATAATTCTCTGCAAAATAAATATCTAAATGCAAGATAATGTGATGTGCAGGCCCTAGAAAGTGGGGGCACCCCAAAAGGGAGAAGGGGATCCTTGATTTGAGCTCTGAAAGAAACTAGGGATGATTTATGAAGGCCTTTAGAGTTCACAAAGTGCATATATACAAAATATACACACATGGGCACAGACACATATGTAATATATGCATGTGCACATACGTGTATGCACACATATATGACTAAGGCAGAGTGAGTTAAAATGATCTGACCAGGGCCACACAGCTACTAAGCATTTGAACCCAGGCATTCCTGATTCCAGACTCAGCACTTTACAGCTTCCACATACACACCTGCCTGCCTCAGAGCCTCCCATTCTAACAGAATGGAGAGAGTGCATTCCAGACACAGGGACGGCCTGTGCAAAGGCACAGCAAGGACATTGGGCCACACTGTTAAGCTCGTGAAGGGGATTAATGTAGAATAAGGCTAGAAAGGTACATTAGAGCCAGGTTGGCGAGGGCCTTAAATGCCAAACAGAAGAGTTTATGTTTGACTATAGAGGGAATGGGGAACCACTGGAGTTTACTGAGTAGCAGAGTGACGTGGTCAGACTTGAAATTCAAGAAAACCACTTTGGTATCCCTGGCAATAGGGATAAGGATCGGACCTGCATTCACTCAATCACATTCATTAAACACCTAGGTGGCAGGCACAGTGCCAAACACTAGGGATGTAAAGAGTCCCTGCCCTCAAGGAGCTTATAACCTAATGGAGAAGACTCCGTGCAAGCACATATACACAAAGATGGCCAGGATAAATAGGAAGCCATTAAGAAAGGGAGGTAGGAATTGAGAGGGGCAGGGAAAGGCTTCCCTAAGAAACAGAATTTTAATGACGATGTCATTACTATCGGGAGTTCCTGGAAGGGGAAACACCACCCCAGCATTATCTGGTGTTAGATACATGCCCAGAGTTCTGGGAGGTCGTCACCTAGTACAGGTTAGAGGTACGAGTTGGGGTAGTCTTTCTGGCCCCAAGGCCAGCTCTCCATTTCTATATCTCTGGCACTGGAGCCTCCTAGCTCTGGGCATACCAAGATGGAAGGACTTGGGGTTAGAAAGTCCTGAGTTTGAATCTTACCTCAGACAACTAGCGGAGGATGGGCTGGAGTGGAAAGAGCTTGTTGCAATTGTCCAGCAATAGCCAGCGCTACATCATGGCCCCATCTCCTGGGGATGTCTACTTCAGTCAAAGTGGGCTGCTCAACCTCTCCTTCTCCCCACCTTTTCCAACAGTAGCCTTCAGGCCTAGAATGGTCTCCCCTTTCCCTCATCTCTCTTGGCATCCTTTTTTCAGGGCCCCATTGGGGCAGTGCCCTCCTATAGCCAGCTAGGAGTGATGCCTCTCTAGCTCTAAGCTCTCGGACAACTCTGACTTCTACGAATGGAACCACCTTCCAATCTGTATTATGGTTCATTGTTTATCCATTTCCCCCTCTTCCCAGCAGAGGAAAAGCTCGATTGTGGCAGCATGGTCTACTATAATGGACAGAGAGATCTGGAGTCAGGACAAGTTCAGGACTGAACCCTGCATCCACTACTTCCTTAGAGGAAGACACAAGACTAGCGCACGTTGGAGGGAGCTTGGTGAGTTTTGGAAAGAGCTCTGGCCACGAAGGCAGTGCTGTCCTGGTTCTCTTTGATTTACAATTTCGGTGACCTTGGACAAGGGGTTCCAGTTTCCTTCTCTATAAAGTGAGGGAGAGGATTCAATGGCCTCTCAAGTTTCCTCCAGCTCTAAATCTATGATTTACAATGAACAAGTGTGACCCTCATATATCAGTGACCCTCAGTTTCTTCATCTTTAAGACATCTAGAGATGGCATCTACTTCACAGGGGTTGTGATCCTCAGATGAGATAATGGACATAAAGGTCTTTACAAACCATGAAATGATACATAAACATCCATTATTACAATCACCATGATCCCCTTGCGTGGGGGGAATGAGCATGGGATTTACATCAAGGATCTTGCCCAAGTCCCAGGTTTGACACTTCCTAGCGGTGTCATGGTAAGCAAGTCACTTCATTTGGCTAAGCCTCAGTTTGTCCATCTATAAAATGGGCATAATTGCAGGATCACAGATTTCGAGCTAGAAGGGTCCTCCAAAGTCTTCTAATCCAATCCTTTCTTGACAGAGGAAGGAAATGAGGCTCAGAGACTTGCCCAAGATGACATGACAAAGAGTGGACATAGGATTCAAACCTAGCTTTTTTGACATCACAACCAGAACCCTTTCCACATTCTGGGCCCAATGCCACACAGGTAGGAAGGGGGCAGAGTCAGTATTTGAACCCAGGTCCCTGTGACTACAAGCTCACCTACTATACAGTATTGCTCTGGACACTCTGTCAATTCTAGTACACCGCTATAGAAATGCAAGCTCTGACTGGGATCTCCGTTCCCTCAACATGTATCACTTGCAGTTGGCAAGAACTCTGTAAATGCCTGTTGAATTGAAAAGGACCCTAGAGGCCATCTTGTTCCATCAGTGCCTGACTTAAAGTCACCCCAACATGGCTGATGTTTCTTTCAATGACTAATACAATGTTTCTTCCATAGTAGGCATTTGGCAAATGTTTTGGGGACAGATCAATGAAGAACAGAACTTTTGTGTAAGGAAATAGTAAAACGTAAGGCCAGAAAGTGAAGTGAGTAGAACCAGGTGAACATTGTACACAATAAGGGCAATTTTGTACGCGCGTCATCTCCAAAGAGGTAGAGCCGTGACCTTGGAGGCAGCCAATGGTGACCTCTTTGGGGCAGCTCTGTTAGGTTTCCTCCCTCCCCAAATCAGGCCTCCATCAGTCTCTTTGCATCTCCCCCCTATCAAAGTTCCTGGTTTTGCTCTGAGGGGTCCAGCAGAATAAAGCTAATCCCTCTCCCACCACCAAGCTCTCTCCCATTCCTTGAATGGGCCTCACTAGACCTAAGAGCCACTCTGGGCAGGTATTCAGGCCAGACAAATAACATGGTGATGATAAGAAGGCAGCTCCCTCTCCCTTGAGCCCCCCCCAAGCATTCCTGAAGACCAACCCGGAGCCTCTCCCTAGGCTGGAGACTTCAGGGATGAGGAAGAAAAGAGTTCCCCTTATTAAGCATGTTGGATAAGTCGGACAGGGATACAAAAGACAGGCAGGGGATACAAAGGCAAAATGAAAACAGTTCTTGTCCTTCAGGAAAGGGGGAGGGGGTGTTCACAAATCCATCAATCGATCTGTATTTACCCCAGTATCAGAGCCCTGGCAATATCAGGACAAAATATACAGAGAATTACAGGAAAACTATACACACCATGAATAGCATGTAATTTGGACAGTGGGAATCTAGAAAAGCCAGGCTACAGATAAATACAGGCTACCTCTACAAGACAGACGAGATCTAGGAGCCGTCACAACTAGGGGAATGAGGAAAAGGCTCCCAAGGGCTTTCACCTCCTCCCCACTAGGTAGGCATCTAAGGGGAGAAGCCCTACTGCACCACCTGTCCAGCCCTCCTTGTCTCTTCCCTCAGGGGCTCCCCTAGAATGGCAAGGTCTGACTCAACAAGCTTTCCCTGGCCCCATCTGTAACCACCCCCACACAGGCACCAGGTGCCCATAATAGCCCTGGGGGCTATTTCATCAGAAAAAACAGCTGCCTCCCAGCCCATCCCCAAGCCCTGAGGGGCCAGCAGGAAGCACCAGGGGCCAGCAAGTGGCCAAAAGGGATGCACCACATAACCTTAGTTCTTTCACTCTTTTATCCCCACAAAGCAGGCCTTGAAGGGCTCACAGGGAGCAGGAGAGGTGTAGTTCCCAAGAGCTCTAGATTTGGAGCCCAAGGACCTGGTTCAAATTCTAATAGCCACATATTAGCAGTGTGACCTTGGACAAGTCATTGCACCTTTCTTTCCTCATCTGACAAATGAGAGGATAGAACTTCTAAGAATTTGGAATGTCCCTTCCCTGCACTAACCAAAGAACAGAAGATGAGAGAAAAAGGGGAGAGAAGTGAGGTAGGAATGAGGTCAATGAGAGGCCCAGAACCCCTCCATCTGGTGGAGAGGGCGGCTTCTCACTCAGTCCACCCAGCTAGATTTGGGGAGAGAGGCTTAGAGAAGGGCCTGGGCCAGAGGGAGAGGTGTACACAGGACACACAACCTTCAGTCCACCTCCTAAAAGGAGCGCCCCCTAACCAAGGGGGAGCTGGAGTAGGGGGAGATGAAACTGCTGGAAGATTTAGGACTCCGGCTCCCCGAGGAACACGCAATGTCCCCCTCAGACAAGCGAACCCCAGTCTGGCCTAAAGCTAAGGCTTAGCCTGCTACCTACAGCTGGGAGCGCGGACATTGCAGGGCAGACGTCAGGGACAGGGGCTCCCATGGGGTGCCCCCAGCTCCGGCCCCAGCCATTCCCGGCCCCACAGCGTCCTCCCCACCCCCAACCTCTCCCTACAACTTTCCGGGACATTTTTTCCACCCGAAATTCCTGGGCCCCGCCCGCTTCCTGCCCAAGCTACGGAGCTGGGGCGGGGGTTGGCGATGGGGACTCGGGAGGGGAGCTCCCCGGACCCCCTCCTCGGCCCCTCCCCCGGCCCGCTCACCGATGCTCGGTACCGCATCCTGACACCCCCCCAGGCCGTCTGCCTGGGCTGCCTCCCGCACGCAAGCACCTACTCGGCTCAGCAGAGGTGTCGGGGACTGGCGGGAGGGGAAGGAGAGAGGGAGGGAGAGCAGGCGGTGTCAGCTAGGGAGGGGCTGGCCCGCCCACTGCCCCCCTCCCCCGCCCTCCCGAGAGGCAGGGACCCACGAGACCCAGAGGGGGGTAGGAGAGAGGGACTCTGGGGACCAACGCCACTGAACCCCTGGAGGGGAGATGGGTATGGGGCACACCGCGAGTCGCGAGCTCTCTCACTTCCCCGTGGGGGGTGGGGGGCTCCCGCGTCCCAGAACCCTGGGGGCGGAGCTCCCACGCCCCCTCCCCTTTTTCTCGGCCCCTCCCCCGGGCGGGGGCTCCGCCTGAGTCAGGTTTTCCAGGAGAGCAGTAGATTCCAGGGTGGGGCGAGCTCCACACCATTCCAGCCGGAACCGAGGAGGCGGCCGAGTCTACGCGGACCAGGAATTCACTTCCGGACCCTAGTCTAGACCGCTACATTTCAGAAAGGGTGGGAAGCGGGTCGCTATAGGACTTGTGCTACTCGCCTTCAAATAGTGAAGGAACGAGAATTTCCCTCAGGACACCCTCTTTCCCCAAAGTTGAGTTCAGAGAAAAAGCTAAAAATAGAAATGTCCAAATAGGGACAGAAGCGGCCGGAGCAGGGGCGGGGACGTGTCTTGGGAGAATGACTCTCCCCACTGACACTCCCGCCCCCAGCCAGAGTGCAGGCACCCTTAAACCCAGTGGGTTGGGAGAAGGAAGAGTAGAAGTCCCAGGGAGGCTCACTCGGCTTTCCCGGGCCGGGGAGGTGAAGGTAGGTAGCGATCTCGGTAATCCTATTGACCAGAAAGTCTCGAGTTTCAATCTAAGATTTGGCCGGGGGCCAAAGAAACGCAGCCAGTCCCATGTGGAGCACTTAACTAGTAGCGTGACGTCGGACAAGTCACTTCTCTCGGACCCTCAGTTTTCTCATTTGCAAAATGAAGGGATTGGTCCTATTTCCCACCCCCACCCCCCCCACCCCCCACACTCTCATACACACTATCCATCTATTCAGTTCGAACCCTCCTCCTTCGAAGTTCCTTTCACTCTTCGGAGTACCTAGTGTCTTCCCCCTTCCACTTCCGCTTTTTAAGTCCACAGCCACCTAAATCCCCCTCCTCCAGGCAGTCTCCTAGGCTAAACAGGAGGCATGGATTCAGGTCCCAGATCTCACTCAATCCTGCTGCCTTCATTCTCAGTTCCAGTTAGCTATTCAAAATCAAAACCAAAACCAAAACCAAAATCAAAACCAAAAAACCCAGCCACCACCACAGGCCCAGAGACTGTGTACTTCGTGGCTGACTTCCAGTTACTCCTCCCCCACTCCAGCCGAGGACAACAAGGGGCTCCCCGGGGATTGGGGTGGTGAGAACAACAGATACAGGGCTACCCTTAGGAGAGTCTAATTAGCTGCAGAACAACAGGCCTGGGGGAGGGAGCCCATCAATTCCCACCTAGGTATGAGTTAACTTCCAGAAAGGTAGAAATAGGTTGACAGCTGGGAGATGGGGGAACAACTCCCCCAACCCCGTCCACACACATACACCAAGGGGATGGTGAGGTGATATGGGGCCGGGCGGAGGAGGGGAAGATTGGGCGGGGCTGAGCAAGGACAGGACCGAACCAGGAGGAGGAATGGTCAGATGAAGAAAGGGGATAAAACTCTCCCAGACAGCTCGGAATTTCAGGATTCAGAAGGGAAAAAGACTAGAGAGATCAGGCAGCCCGAACCCACCGTTTGATATATGGAGTTCAGAGGGTAAGTGATTTGCCCAAGGTCACACGAATAAGCAAGAAGCAGAATTCAGATCTGAACCCCGTTCAGCACCCAGTTCGACGTTCATTCCTCCCAACAGTACACTTGATTGGCAGTCATCAGGACCTGGCCTGCACCCAATCCATCTCCCACATACACCCTTCCCCACGATCCCCACATTCCCCATTGCACCAGACTGGCTGACCTGGACTGGGACGGATAGTCCCCACAAGAGCAGCCATAGGCTGCTCTGAATTACTGACCCTCTACCCTTCCAAAGTAATTCTACAAACTGGCACCAAAGTAGTTAATTACGGACCCGAGGAGCCACGTGGTGGCTGGGGCTGGAGAGAAGGGGAGTCGAGAGGAAGTCAGCAAAGATCTCTAGGAGGGGGCGGAGACTTTGCCCTTTTCCTGCACAAACCCGACGGAGAGTCTGAACCTCTTCCCTTCCCCCAACCTAGACCCCAGTCTCTGGGCCCCGCCCCCTAGGGTTCAGACTCCTCCTCCTGAGACCACCCAGCTCCTCCCGCCTTCGTGGGTGGAGCTCCTTCCCGGGGTAGTAGGGTGAGGAGCTGGACAGAGGTGCAGGTCACAGTCCGGAAGCCAATGGGAACCTGGAAGACTGGGCAAACAGGGTCGTGCATTGGAGAGTGGAAGAAGGAGCCCCCCCAGATCCAGCCCGTCCGGTCCCGTCTGATCCCCTCTTCCCCCCACCTCCTCCGCAGCCCAGCAGGTCCCAGCGCCCGCGTCAGGAAGATGGAATGAGGGGAATCCGAGGGGGAGGAGGGGACGTCACGCAGCACTCTGCGGCCACGTGGGAGGGGCAGGGTAGGGGTCTGAAGGAGGGGATTCCTACTAAAGAAAGACGGGGGTGGGGTAGGATAGCACACATTCCCGGAATTCCCGCCCCGACGGATCACCAGTCTCGGGAGAGGCCCAGAACCCACACCCAGGCCGTGCGCCCCCAGGTGCCACGAGGGAGCTCTCGTTGGAATTTTCAGGAAGTTTCCCAACCCCAAAATAATAAAGTACTGGCCCTGGATTGGTTAAGTTGTGGCTCTCCGGCAGGCAGGAGCCCAGGTGGCAATGACGATAGAGGGCACGATTTGCTGTTGGCTTTGTCCTGACCTCTCCTCCCCGCGACACCGCTGCCCCGCACACCTGCAGCAGCGAGGGCCGCTGCGCGCAGTCGGTTTGGGTTGGGTAGCTGAGATACAGCAGGAGGTGGAGGGGCTCTCTGAGAAGAAGAGACCGGAGAATTGTGTGGGGAAGAGCTGGGGGAAGTTATCTGGAAGACTGCTTTGGGGTTGGAGCTATCCAGTGATCACCACACATCTATGAAGCGCCTACTGTGTGCTAGGTCCACTCCTTAACAGTCAAAATCTCAAGCTGGGAGGAGGGGGCAATCATGCACATATATTAAGTATAGAGTAACATATAAGTAGCAGATGGGGGGTGGGGGAGAAGGTGGTGGCACAGGAGCTGGAGTGACCAGGAAACCCCTTCTGCATTAGATGGTACTTGGAAAGTCCATGGGAGGGCATCTAGCCCTATTCTGAGGACTAAAGGGGGCAATGATTTACAAAGAGAGTAAGGAGGCAGAGGGCGAATAAAGGGCCAGCTCTGGCTTCAGAGGAAGACCTGAATTCAAAGCCCACCTGCATACACTAGCTAGATGATGGGGAAGCAATTAACCTTTAGGAGTCTCAGAGGCTTCATCCGTAAAATAAAGATAATGATACCTTTTAACTCCCTGAGGATAGGGAGTGTTTCTGTTTTCCATTTTGCTTTTGTATTCCCAGCATCGGGCACAGTACCTGGCACATAGGTGTTTCATAAATGCTTGTTTAATTCAATCAGACTGACCATGGAGAATACTTCGAAAACCCTAAAGTGCTATAGAAATGTATGTTGTTTATTATTTGAATTCAGGTCCTGTAAGTCCAAAGGAATCCATTTTCCAAGAGGGGCATTCAGGGATCTCCTGCTTGGGGGAAGGACCATAAAGGATCAGAGATTACAGCTACAACCTCAGAGGCATTTGAGTCTGATTCTTTGCTTTTACAAACAATGACACTGAGGCACAAACTGCTAAAGTGACTTGCCTAGGATCATAGAACTAGTAAGTGATTGAGGCAGAACTTGAACCCAGGTCCAAGTCCAGTGCCCTATCCAGTAGGTTCCTTCATTCAGACTTTGTAAGTAGCAGCCAGTTAGATAATCTCATCACCAATCAAAAGACTCTTCTATCAAAACTACTATCCTATCACAGCTTTTGGACCTCCCCCCACCCCAATTCCATTGTTGTTGTGAGTCTTTTTTCAGTTGTGTCTGACTCTTTGTGATTCCATTTGGGATTTTCTTGGCAAAGATACTGGAGGAATTTGCCATTTCCTTCTCCAGCTTGTTTGACAGATGAGGAAATTAAAGCAAACAGGTGAAATGACTTACCCAGGGTCCCACAGCTAGTAAGTGAGGCTGGATTTGAACACAGGAAGATGCTTTCCTGACTTCAGGCTCAGCTCTCTATCCACTTCATCACCTAGCATACTGTGATCCTTGGATCATAGAATATGAGGGTGGCTTGTACAGTGGAAAGAACATGGGCTTGAAGTCAGATACTGACTGCTGCTTACTGCCTTTGGGACACTGAGCTTGCTTCTGGGCTACAGTTCCTCTTCTATCAAATGAAAACAGCTTCAATGGCCTCTTCAGCCTCTAGATCTAAAGTTCTGTGATGCCAGGAATCTTAAGAGTTCCACTGGCTCAACCCCCTCCCAAGACAGGAATCCTTTCCATCAATTGCCTGATAGCCGGTCATCCAGCTTCTGGACCCTGTCATCAGAATGGAGCTGAAAGGCAAACCCAAGGACCTGGACTTGAATCCCAGCTTTGCTGCTTTCTGCCTACCCAAACCTGCAAAAGTTACTCTGCTCCTACTCTGGGCCTCAGTTTCCTTCTCTGTAAAAATGGGGAGGGGGAGGAGCTGGACTCTTCCAATTGATATGAAGAGTCCTTCCCAACCTGGTTCCAGCTGACCTTTACAGACTTGTTACATCTTGTTCCCTTTCTGAGTCTTTGCAGACAGTTCAGCCTCCCTGGCGTACCTGCTGCTCCTCACATGCAGCAGCTCAGCTCAAGGACAACTTTCTATACAGGGCCTTTCTGGATTACCGACCCCCCCCCCCCCAACCTTCTAATTCCTTTGTAGTTATGGGTCATGTGATTTTCCTTTACAGAATGGGGATGGTTTCATCTTTGCCTCTGCATCCCCAGAACCTTAAACAGCATCTGGGGGTTAAGAAATGCTGTTGATTAGGTTAATGATCTTTTTTGGGAGGCAGAGAGGGGAGGGCAGGGCAGTTGGAGTTAAGTGACTTGCCCAAGCACACAGTTAGTAAGTGTCTGAGGTCAAATTTGAACTCAGATCCTCCTGACTCCAGGGCTGGTCCTCTATTCACTGCACCACCTAGCTGCCCCTAAGTCAATGATCTTGAGATGAACAGGCAGCTGGAAAGAGCACTGGGACCCAACCACATCAGGAAAGATGCAGACTCCACTCCCTGTGACAAACCTCATGGCCCTCACGAACCCCGGATTCCTTCTTTGGAAAGTAGAGTGTCTGCATCACAGGGCTGCCATAAGGATGATGATGGAGCTAATGACATCATTATCACAGCAATGCCCATTTACATGGAGCTTTAAGGTTTGCAAAGCACTTTACAGATATGGTCTCATTAGATCCACACAACAACCCTGGGAAGTAGGTGCTATTATGATCCTGTTTTACAGCTGAAGAAACTGAGGCAGATAGAGGTTAAGTGACCTGCCCAGGGCCACACAGCTACTAAATGTCTAAAGCTGGATTTGAACTTGGTTCTTCTGGAGTCTTTCTACTTCAGCACTTGGCTGTCTCACCAAATGAGATGACATATGTCAAACCTCAGCACGCTAGGTACAGCTAACGGCTGCTAGGATCTCAATCAGGACATGTGATTTCATCTGGTGTGGAAACTTCAGATGCAAATAAGAAACCTCTGTAATATATAGCTGGAGATTTCCTGGGGCACTTCCCCAGCTCCCAGAACATATGTTAGAAATAGCACTTGAACTCAGGACTTCCTGTTTCTCTGTCTACTGTGACCCACTGCCTCTCTGTTAAGGACAGACAATGGCTAACATTTATATGGTGCTGTATAATATGGATTTCTCATACGTAAATACGTATGTGTGTTTTTTTTTTCTCTTCTGGGTCTCAGTTTCTCCATCTGTAAATGATGATAAAAATAACACCTTAGGTTGTTGCAAGAATAAACTTTTACATCTATTGTATTACATACATTCTATAGAGCTTATTTATAATTACATTTCTTTATCTATTGATTCCTCATTTTACAGATGAAATGGAGACCCAGAAATGGTGATTTACCCCTGGTCACACAATTAGTATATTTGTTACTCAGTTGTGAGCCCCTCCTTTCCCCTAGTTCTTTACTTCTCATCTCCTCAGGATCATTCCTCATTCTCACCTCCTTTGCTCCTGTCTCTGATGAAGAGTTGGCTCTTCTCCTTAATCAAGTCTGTCCCAGGGGCAGCTAGGTGGTGCAGTGGATAGAGGACTAGCCCTAGAGTCAGGAGGACCTGAGTTCAAATTTGACCTCAGACACTTGATGCTTACTAGCTGTGTGACCCTGGGCAAGTCACTTAACACCAATTACCTACTAAAAAAATAAAACCCATCCCTCTTCTTGTGCCATTGATCCCTTCCCTTCTTCACCAACTGGCCCCTTTAGGCATCTCCTTTCTATTTTTTTTTCTTATCTTCAATCTGTCTTCACCCATTGAAGGTTCCTACATTGCTGACAACCTTTAAAACCTGTTATGGCTTTAATCTACTGCTCTCCTCCCTTTTGCTATCAAACTCATAGGAAAGAGCTGTCACCTGCCCTGGTTGTCTCTACTTCCTCTTTTCACACTCACTTCCCAAATCCTGGCAAACTCAATCTGGCTTCTAACTCCACCACTTGAATGAAGCTGCTCTCAAGATTTCTTAATGGTTAAACTCAGTGACCTTTTCCCAGTCCTCATCCTTCTTGACCTTTCCAAGCAGCGCTTAATATTGCTAACCCCTCCTTCTCTCTGCTACTCTCTCCACCCTCAGTTTTCTAGTGTTTATTCTCTCAGAATTTCTTCTTCCAGCCTTTCTGGCTGGATCAGCACACATCCTGCCCTCTTTATGGGTACACTGAAGATCTCTGCCTTCAGCCCTCCTCTCTTTAGGCTTTCTCTCTTGGTGATCTCATCAGTTATCACAGGTTCAGTAACTCCAAAATCCACATAATCAGTCCCCATCTCTCTTCTACATTTGGGTCCCTCATTGAACTGCTCCACTTGGAAGTTCCAAAAGGACCTCAAACTCAATACAACCAAAATAGGGCTCATTATTATCTGCCTTCCCAAATCCATCCCTCTTCCCAACTTCCCTGTTTCTGGCAAGGGCAATGCCATCACCATCCTTTGAGTCACTCAGATTCGCACCTTGAGAGTCATTCTCACCTCCTCACTCTCACTCAGCATCCAATCTGTTGTCAAGTCTGGTTGTGGTTTGTCCTTCGTTCTCAAAGAGGACCATGACATCAGGGAAGTGATGCCATGATTTACAAGTGAATTGGAATTAAGTGAGGCAGGGTTGTACAAAGTCACCAGACTCACTTTCTCCTTCAGAGCCATCTGGGTCCAGTGGCCAGATATTAGATCAGGATGAATGGAAATGACCCTGGATACAGTGGGGGAACTTGGCTTTTTGAAGCTAAGGTCTTTAACAGGTCTCAGTTTGACTGAGGCAACACCCATTCAGTGATTAAGACCAGGAAAGGAGGCAGAGAATGGCCTTTTCACTTAGTCAGAAGTGACCTCCAAATCATTTCCCCTTGTCCACCAACATAGCCTCCATTGGCCTCATTCAGGTTCTCATTACCTTTTTCACAGACAATTGTAACAGCTTCCTGGTTGGTCTCCCTGCCAATTTCTCCAGCTCTTTCTCCACCTGGCTGCCAAATGACTATCACCAAAGCACAGGTCAGACCGAGTCACTCCCCCTGCTTAAGAAGCTGCTACCAGGACAGAATAAAAAATGCCTGTTTGGCATTTAAGGCTATTTACAATCTGGTGCGAACCAACTCTTCTGGGCTGACTTCATATTATTCTCTCATCATGCAGTTTATATTCCAGCCAAACTAGCTGGCAGTTAGTTGGTATTTCCTCTACTCAACATCTCCTCTCCTGACTTTGCACAGCTGTCCCCCAGGCCTGGAATGCTCTCCCTGCTTACTTCCATTTCTTAGGATATCTATTTCCCTTCATCTCTGAGCTAAAGTGTCATCTTCTTCAAGAGGAAATCTCCTATTGCTAAAAATAATTAATAATAATAATAGGTAGTATTCATAAGAGTGCTTTAAGGTTTATAAAGTGCTATACAAATATTATCTCATTTATCCTCCTAACAACTCTGGAAGGTAGGAGCTATTATAACCTCCATTTTCCAGTTAAGGAATCTGAGGCAGGTAGAGGTTTGCCAGTCAATAAACATTCACTAAATGCCTATTATGTGTCTGACACTGTGCTAAGTGTTGGGGGTATGAAAAGAAACAAAAGACAATCCTGGATCTCAGAGCTGACAATACAGTGGATTAAGATTAAGTGATTTGTCCAGGGCCACCTGACTCCAGGCCTAGTACCCTATCCATGGTGCCACCTAGCTACTATCCTTGCTACCAGAAATACTTTGTATAGAATTTGTATCTCTGATCCCAACACTAGTATCCACAATCCCAGTATCTGTGAAACTGTTATCACTTCCCTGTGGCCTGTGTACCCCGTGAGAGCAGAGACAAAATAAACCAATGGTTTATTCTGGAAACGAGCACAATGGCTAGCATATAGTAGGTACTCAAAATCAAATTCATACAACTCCAAAAGACTCATGATAGAAAATGTCATCCACATCCAGAGGGTCTGAATGCAGAGCAAAGCCGACTATTTTCTCTTCGTTTTTTCTTTTTTGTGGATTTTCCCTTTTGTTCTGATTCTTCTCTCACAACATGACTAGTGTGGAGATATGTTTAATATGATTGTACATGTATTGCTAGATCACATTGCTTGCTGTCTTGGAGAGCAGGGAGGGAGGGAAAAAATCAGAAACTCAGAATCTTATAAAAGTGAATGTTGAAAACTATCTTTACATATAATTGGAAAAAATGAAATACTATTAAGTGAGGGAGGGGGAAATTGAATTCATAGGATCGTAGGATTCCTTACTCCAAAATCAGACTTGCACCTACTGCCTCTCATTATTATTCCTTAGTAATTAAAGTCCTTCCAACTCTAAAACCTGCCATTCCATGACTCCCAAGTCCCTGGAGAGGCACCTGGATTTCACTAAGGAGGAGACAAGTGACTGCTTTCTTCTGACACCTTCTATTCATAGAATAGTTAGTCTTGAACCTGGACTCACAGGACCTGTGTTCAAATCCAACTTAAGTGAAAGCTGCAAATTCTACTAAGAGTAAACCACTTAAGCTCTCTGGACTTCACTTTCCTCATCTGCAAAATTAGAGGGGCTTGTGGATTGGATGACTCCTTAAGTCCCTTCCAGTTCTAGAGCCCCAAGGCCACTATAGAGCCCAGGACTGATTCTCACTAGTAATCGCCACCTCCTAGGCTCTCCCATTTTCCCTTTGATCAGTACTACCCCTCTCCCTATGGGGATGGTTCCTCAAACACATAATAGGTTAAGGCTACAAAGCGTATTAAGAGGGTGTTATTAGATTGAATATAGATGATAAGGCAGGGAGGAAGATAACTCCTGAAACATGAATTCTCAGTACAAGGTAGGAACTAGGACCCACAAGTTGGAAGCTGCAGGGCAGATTTCATGTTAATGTAGGGAAAACAACCTACTGTCCAAAAGTGGAAGCAGCTGCCTCACAGGTAGTGAGTTCCCTCTCACTTGAAGTATTTAAATAGAAGATAGAGAAGGGATTTGGTCAAATAGGACAGCTAGGTGGCACTGTAGTGGATAGAGCACGGAGCCTGGAAACAGGAAGACATCTTCATGAGTTCAAATCTGACCTCAGATACTTGTATGACCCTGGACAAGTCACTTCACCCTGTTTGCCTCCATTTCCTCATCTGTAAAATGAGCTGGAGAAGGAAATAGCAAACCACTCCAGTGTCTTTGCCCAGAAAACCCCAAATGGGGTCATGAAGAGTCAGACAGGACTGAACAACAAGAGACCAAGTGAGATGACAAACATGTGGAGCTTTGCAAATCTTACAAGGCTGGCCCCAGGGCAGAGTTAAGAAAATGGCCTGCTTTCCTTTGCAGAAGTGGAGGGAGGCTCTGGCTATAGAGTACTACAATCCTAGCAGACATGGCAGATATATTGGTTTTGCTGAACTAATTTCTCTTTCTTAATCTTCACTACAAAGAATGGCTCACTGTTAGGGGGGAGACAGAAATAGATTCAGAAATTAAGGTAATGTTAAAAACAACAAGCCTCAATAAAAAGATTTCTTTAATCGAAAGGCTTGACAAATCGTGCAGTTTTAAAAACTTTTAAAACACTATATAAACACTGTTATTGTTATCAGAGGGATTTTTAATGGGAGTAGGGGGTGGGACTAGATTCTAGGTTCTAGAAACTGACCTACTTGCCATTCCCAGTACCTGACATTCTTCATCACACCTCCATGCCTTTGCTCAGGCTGTACTCCATGCCTGAAATGCTTTCCCTCATCTCCACCTCTTTGAATCCCCAGTTCCCTTCAATACTCAGAGTGAATAGAGAGAAATGAATGAGTCATCACTTTCCTGAGCACCCTCCCTTGGCCATATCTAGAGACCTTTCCTGATAACTCTAGTTGTTAATATTATCTCCCCTCTAATCCCCTCAAAAAATTACCTTGGATTTAATTTGGATGGATTTTGGATTGACTTATGAGTGTTGTTTTCCCATAATATAAAGTAAGGTTCTTGGAAGGGGGTAGCTTCTGTTCTATTGTTCTCAGCCTCCTACCCCCACCCCAGTGCCTAGCATTCAGAGCTGAGGACTGGGCTTGTAATTTCATTGGTATGGATATGGAACTCTTAGATGGGACAACTCCCTCTACCAATATAGGCAGGCACCTCTGCAACATAGTCTTAGTGACTTGCTCAGGGTCACACAGCAAGTGTGTTTGCCAAAGTATAATTGGAACAGATGGGACAATTTCATCAAAGTTTAATGAATCCGATTGACTAGAGGTTTTCAGAGATCCCTTCAAGGCAGACATGCCCACTGAGCATCCCACTCACTAATCCCAAGCAACACCTCTTCCTCCATATCACAGTGGAAGAGTTCAAAGATGAAATCAAAGAGTTCAAAGAAGGATTTTTATAGTAAAGTGAGCATTCTTGCCCTCTGATTCTTTCCCCAACCCAATCCTTGCTCTTTTGATATAGTTGGTCACTACTATCAGAAGATGAGGAATAAGAGGTCAGGGATCCTCCCCACCCCCTTCTCCAGGAGTATCTTGGACTTATACCTAGGCCAAGAGCACTGAGTCTTCTTCCCTCCCCTCATTCCTCTGGGTGTATCAGAGAACAGGAGATGCCTTAGTGACAGAATGTCAGAGGCACTAAGGGAGGGGCAAGACAGCTGACCAGAGCTAGAGACCTCCATCAGTCTCTAGGGAGCAGAAACATATTTGCCCTGTGGTCCAGTCCCCTCTTCAAACCCTTTTTGGACTCAGACCAGTCCCCAGTGATAACTCCACAGGCACATTCCCTCCTCCAACATAGCTGGAAAGGGTAAATCACTGCATCTGGGAAAGGCTAGAGGCAAGGGAACCAGACTGGGGGCAAGGGAGGTGGTGGTAGGAAGGAGGGGCAGGAGTCAGGACCATGGAAGGAAGATGACATTGGGAAAAGATTTTACAGAGGACCAGGACTCTCTTTGTAACAGCAGTACTCAAAATACAGCACAAGAGTCTGGGTTAGAAGACATCTAAGGTCCCCTCTGACTCTGACATTCTGGAATTAATAGCAATAACTGATATTTGTGGCTTAAAGCCATGGAAAGTATTTTGTGCATATGACATGAGAGAGATTGTGGAGTATAATGGATAAGACAGCTAGCAGTTGAATCAGGAAGATCTGAGTTCCAGTCATCCAGACACTTAACTAACTGGCTGGGTAAGTCACCTGATCTCTCAATGCAGACACCAGGCAATGTTCCAAGGCTAATGGCAAAGGTGCTATCCAGCACTGTTTGACAAGGCAGTTTCATCACCCAGGAGTTCTCCATAGCAGTGAAATCACAGGACCACCTCCTATCTCTTTCCATCCATTATCTCACTTGACTCCTATATCAACCCAATAAGGCAGGAAGAAGGGAGGATTCCCAGGGAGGGAACCCCCTCCCTCTACCAATGTGGATCAGCATCTTCCTGGGAAATTTCTAGTTTTAGAGAGTTGCCTGGGACCACCAAGAGGATAATTCCATGTTGTTGAATCACTTCAGTCCTATTGGTTGTGATCCCATTTGGGGTTTCCTTAACAAACATACTGAAGTGGTTTGCCATTTCCTTCTCCAGCTTATTTTACAGATGAAGAACTGAGGCAGAGTTAAGTGACTTACTCAAGGTCACACAGCTAGTTAGTGTCTAAAACTGGGTTTGAACTTGAAAGGATGAGTCTTCCTGTTTCCAGGTGCAGCACCTCATCCACTGTGTCATCTAACTGCCCTGCTAATTCCACAGGGTCAGAGATTTAGAGCCAGGAAGGGACCTTAGATGTCTTCGAGTTCCACCTCCTTAAGTAGTAGCAGAGGAAACAAAGTCCCCAAGAAAAGTGAAGTGACTTTCCCTGGGTCACAGCGACAGTATGGATCAGAGCCTGAACTACTCTGAAGCTTTCTATGCATTAAGCCGCCCTGTCTCCCAAGATGGGTGCTTCAAGTAAGAAGAAAGTCAAACTGAGTCAGGAAGTATGGGTGGCAGGATTCCGACTTGGATTTCTCCTGACTCCAGTTTCTCTCTGCACCACATCTGTCTATGGTCTGTTACTAACTTGTTAGGGGACCATGGACAGGTCACTTAGATGTTCTTGGGTTTAGCTTCCTCCTCTGCAAAAGCTTCAGTGTCTTTATTTGGTATCCAGGATGGGCAGAGCCCAGTATAGCAGGTATTGGGGGATTCAAAGTCTAGAGGGCACCAGATGAGAAGAGGGGCTCTGAGGGCCTTTCCATCTCTTATAGCCATCCCTTATTCAATGATTGGAGGGGGAATGACTTGAAGAGGGCTAGCAAGAAGGGGAGGTGGACAGGGAGACAGAGAAGGAATAAAAAATGGAGGTAAGAGACCCGGGGAGAAAAAAGGACACAGAAGTCTGGCAAGAATGGGATGACTGGGAGAAAAAGGGAGGGGACAGCCAGGGGGCAGGTGGGAGGCAGGGAACACAGGTTAGCCTAGCAAAGAGGGAAGACTAAGCCAGCAGGTAGGGGTAGGGGACAGAAGGAGGAAGGAGAAGGCCCCTGACATCTCCCATATCTCCCCTTTTATGAGCCAGAAAACTAAGTCTACAAAGTGGCACTAAGTCCGACGAGTCGAGTAACCCTGAGGACCCAGCCAAGGCCCACCTGGCAGTTGATCAAGCAAGTGGAGGGTCTGGGTCACCAGGTCCCAGCCCTGAGTGGGACGGGCAGCCGGCCACACCCCACCCAGCCCACCCCACCTCGTGGCCTGCCCCGCGCACTTTCCCCTACATTGGGCGGGCAAGGAGACTCTCCCTACCACCCCGCTCCCGCCAGCCCCGGTCCTCCTCGGGTGGCCCGTTCCCGCCCTGCCCATCCTGTCCCCAGCCACAGCAGCCCCAACCCGCGTGGCTGTCCCCGGCCGGAAGCTCCCCTCGATCACCTGCAGCCCCTCGGCCCCGGCCCCAGCGAGCCCGCTCCCCTGCGCCCGGTACCCACCCGGCTGCTGCGGCTGGCTGGCAGCGGCGGGAGGCGGGGTCCGGCTCCGGCTCCGGCTCCGGCTCCGGCTCCTGGGCGAGGGTGGGACTGGGGGCCGCCGCAGTGTCCTGCAGCCCGGGAGCCCGGCTTCAAGAGTCAGCGGCCCGGCCACTCCCCCAGCCAGGGCCCGGAGGCGGTGGGGAACAGCAGCTCTCCGCCTGGCGTCATCCCGGCCAGCTCCCCGGGATCCGCGAGCTGGCGCGCGCGCGCGCACGCACACTCATACACACACATACATACACTCACTCACA